>BMAC01000006.1:3738596-3774537 GCA_014905375.1 Phtheirospermum japonicum | reverse complement strand
GTTATAAAAACCGAAACCGAACAATGACTACTGCTTCCCTAGTTTAGAATAGTTAGTCGCTACCGACGATAAGAGCAATTAAGAAACCGACAGGCTGATAACATCCATCCTCGAGAGACACGACTCGGGAAGAACTCGCCGCCCTACAACCGACTCCGTACTCTTGCGGAGACGGATTCCGAAACTAGCGCGTCGAGAATTCGTCGATCACGCGACATACAAGTGCTTACAGGTCACAATGCAGGTCTTAACCGCTTTATTTCAAGGTTGGCAGAGAAGGGTGTCCCCTTTTTCAGGGCACTCCGGAAAGGGTCCAAGTTCGAATGGACCAAAGAAGCGGCGGATGCGTTTAAGGAGCTGAAAAAATACTTAGCTGAAATACAATTGTTGACCAAGCCGATGCCCGGGGAGGACCTGATCTTATATATATCGGTTGGAGAGGTCGTAGTAAATTCGGTACTAATCAGGGAGGAGGTTGGTACATAGAGACCTATCTATTATATTAGCAGGATGTTGCGAGGTGCTGAGCTGAACTATTCCGAGCTAGAGAAGGGAGTTTTGCGCTGATTTGTACAGCAAGGAAGTTGCGGCCATACTTCTTGAGCCACAGGGTGAAGGTACTTACTAACCTAGCTCTCAAGCAGGTCCTGAGTAACCCAAACGTGTTTGGAAGGCTGGTGAGGTGGGCTGTGGAGCTGAGCGAATATGATGTGGTGTACGAACTTAGGGCAGCCATCAAAGCACAAGTGTTTGCAGATTTTTTGCAGGAAATGGTGCGTCTATCTGAACCAGGTGAGGAGACAAAGGCATGGGTATTGCGTACGGATGTGTCAACTATGGTGTTAGGAGCCGGGCTGGGGATCGTGTTAACTAGCCCAGAAGGAGAAAATTTGGAGTTTGCGATAAAGCTGGGATACAAGGCGTCTAACAATGAAGCTGAGTATGAAGCTGTGTTGCAAGGTGTGAAAATGGCGAGCGATCTGGGAGCAAGGAAGATATAGGCATACACGGATTCTCAGTTGATAGTTTGTCAGTTCGACGGGTCTTTCGAAGCAAAAGAAGAACGCGTGGCGGTGTATTTAAAAAGGTTGCGAGAAGAAGTTGCACGCTTTGAGGTGTTTAAACTAGAGCATTTGCCGCGAGCCAAAAACACTCGGGCTGATCAGCTCGCTCGGATCGTAGGTGCATTGGGGTCTTGTGACACGCGGAAAATTACGCTGATGGAATTAAGCCATAGTAGCGTGGAAAAGGGAAAGGAGTTAATGGAGCTCGAGTTTAAAGATGATTGGCCCACGCCTATCCGGGATACTCTCGTTAAAGCAAAAGAAGGTACAGAATGGTTGACAACAAAAGAAACTAAAAGGGCGACTCGTTTTTGCCTTATAAATGAGGAATTATACAAGAGGTCGCGTCTCGGACCTTTTTTGAAATGCTTGTCGAAGGAGCAAGGATTGGAAGTGCTAAGGGAGATACACGAAGGGTACTGCGATGATCATGCGAAAGGTAGAGCGCTGGTTGGCATAACATTGCGGGCTGGTTTCTTTTGGCCAAGTATGAGAGGTATGGCTGGCGACCTGGTTCGAACATGTAAGAAGTGTCAAATGCATGCTCCGGTTATCCATATACCTGCCGAAGATATGATGGTTATCAGCTCGCCATGTCCTTTTGCACAATGGGGAATTGATATTGATCCAAACTTTTGTGCACCCCTTTTAAGATATTTAATTTAAAAACACATAAGTTTGCTCGCAAGAGTACGAGGAACTTGTAGGGTGGTGAGTTTGACTCAAGACGATTCTCTCGAGGACAACTGTTTGGTATCTTGAATGTTTTTCTCAAGTAATATAAAATACATGTACATTGGGGTTTTTTGAAGAATTGATTTGATCATTAAAACTAAAGCAATATTGAATTTAGAACTAATTAAACTAATTATCTTAAACTAAATTACCAACTAAGAGCATTAATTAAACTACTCGAACTCAAGAACTAGGAATTAATAGCAATGAATCTAAAAGCATGAATATAAGAAACTACCATGAAGCAATTGTATCATACGAATCTAAAAATGGAGAATTAAGCATAAATCAAATCGCATAAATAAACTAGATAAATCTAATATCCAAACATGAAACAATTAAACTAATTAAACTAATTCTAGAATTTAACTAAGCAATTAACTAGAAAATTAACTAAGAGATTAACTAAGAGTTCAGAATACTTATTGGAACTAGTAAAAGAAATGAAAATCTCCAGCTAATCCGGAGCTGAACGTTGATCTTGGGCGAAGATTGAATCCCGAACGTGAAATCGAAGCCTCGGACTCGTTGTTCTTCGATCCTTTATCTCGGTCTTCAAATCTTGTTATAAGATGTGAAAATATGTTTATTCTAAGCCCAAATACCCTACGTAGTTGTGTATCTTCTTAAAAATCCGAAATATGAAGGGTATTTATAGATATAGCATGTCTTGGCACACAAGAAACCCTAAAAATGCAATTCTGGGCAGCCACGTCGACGTTGCGTCGACCGACGCGTGCTGGCCCTCGGCGTCGACGCTGCCTGTGTGCTCGCGTCGACTGGGCGAGTGCGTCGACAGACGCGGTCTTGGATCAACGCAACTGCAAGTTGCGTCGACTTGGCGTCGACAGACGGACTCTTGGATCGACGCTACTACAAGTAGCGTCGGCTTGGCGTCGACAGAGCGTCGACTGACGCGTGCAGGATACACGTCGGCGTAGCGTCGACGCTCGTGTCGATCGACGCTACTGAGAGTACGTCTCTATTTTCTTGATTTTTCCTCTACTTGTTCACCGAAAAGTTCGTTCTCCACTTTTGAACATCGGACTTAATCTATATACTTGCTGAACTCTTTCGGTTACTTAGCTATAAGGTGAAAAACAATGAATAATCACCTATTCTCATCAATTATGATCAAAATACGGTAAAATAAGCTGGAAATATAAAAATACAGAATTAAGCTTAAATCATCCAACTTATACCAAAAACAAATAGAAAAACGAACTAAAAATCTAATAAAAAATAAGGACAAATCTATGCTAATCAACTACCCCACGCTTAATTAGTTTGTTCGTAATCCTTTCTTTCTTTCTTTTTTTTATTTTATCCCCCTTTTATTCTTTTTTTATGGGATTTTCGTTTATTTTTTTATTTTTTTTCGGATGGTGGTCTTTTATTACAAAAATTCATAAAATCATAAATTACTCATAAAAATTTCCAAGACTCAAATAACCAATAAAAATACAAACTCCTACCCCACGCTTTTAATGGGTTGTAGGGGTCGTCTCAAAAACACTCATGGCTATAGGCATGGATTATTTGGCTATGATTGGCTCATTCGAAATTTATAGTGGCTATAATATATGGATATGGCCGGAATAGGGTTTTATTTGTGCCTTAACGTCATTTTCAAAGTCAACTACACACAGCGGTTTCAAAGAGATATCAAATCAAAACTCATTCAAGTACATGCAATGATGATAACCACTCAGGCTACTCACTGGCTTTTGCATGAAAAAGTTTGAATTGACGCTGCTTTTTAGGTTTTGCCTCATCAATTACGTCCAAGTACCATTTTACAATATATAAATAATAATTTTGAAAAATTTACGCACTTATACACGCTCAAAGATAAGAACATAAAATCATTCATAGCTAAATTCGACAGGCAAGCCATACAAACACAATTTTAGCGCAGGAATAGCGATCAATCACGTTAAAAATATGCATTTCAAAACAAAGACATCAATTTTGCACTATAAATATAAACCATACTCAACCACCCCCCCCCCCCCCCCCCCCCCTAAAAACTTAGCAATCTCCTGATTGTCATTTATATAAAAGAAAATAAGAGCAAGGGATATAAGAAAACATCCCTGAAAAAATGCGATAGTCGAGTCTTCTCCAAAAACGCTTGTGCAATTAACCTTCGTCTCAGTCCACGTGATTGGATTGTCTTGAACAAACCTATAAAAATAAACAAAACAAAACAAAACAAACCACGATTGCGATTAATTGCTATGCGCAAGTGCCCGGTGGCACATCTTTTGGGATTTGAAATGGCTGGATTGTGGCTCAACGTCGTAAACGGCTGGGTTGCAGCTCATCAAAAGGTTTCCGAACTGCGGCTAACCTGGGTCGGATTGCGACCTCGATTGATTAAAATTAGACGGCAGATGCTACTAGCGCTAAGCTCATCGTTATCCCTGATTGTTACGGCTAGCGGTAGGTTCAGTGGTTGATTATCATTGTTAACGCCTTGAGTGAAACTAGCGATAAGGCCTTGCGGTAGTGAGCTACCGCTATATAACCGTTAGTTGTCCAGAATAAGCGATTTATCGTATTTTCTGCACACCAACATACACATAAACGTACCACGACAATTGACACAATATAAAGACAAAAATAAAATAAATAAAAATTAAAGAAAATGAAAGCTAACGAACACTTGGGTTGCCTCCCAAGAAGCACAACATTTAACGTCACTAGCTCGACTCAATTTGCTTGATCAATCTATGGCTTGTGGTGGACCCACGAACTCTCTCTTGCTACTATTTCGACTCTTCATATAGTTGTCGTGATAAGGCTTAAGTCGATGCTTGCGGACTTTGGAAATTCATTTTTGTACTCTCATCGTAAATAGTGGTTATGCCATACTCATCCATTTCTTTCATTGAAAAAGGGTCCACTCCATGCGACTTTAAAATTGGTCGGATCAAACTTACGATCGGAACAATATAGCACTAGTTGATCAACCTTGAGCCTCAAATCTTCTAACTCCTTATCAAAAACCTCATTCGACTTCTTCTTCTTCGTCGTCCAATCCTTGCTATGTGCCTTTCCCTTGTTCCTTGTACTTTTAAAATTCTTGTAGGGGTCGAGGGAAACACTTCTTGAACGATTATGCGGTGGCTTCGTCTCTTCACTTGGCTCAAACCTCGAACGGTCTCATTGTGGTCTCAACTCCACTTTTGGCTGGTTTTTAGGCACGTCAAACTTCATGGGCAATCCATCATCAAATGCATATACATTATCACATAGCTCAATTCCCAGAGAATCTATCAAATGCTCCCCACTCAAGTGTTTCTTGCCATCCTCATTATCAAACTCTTTGATCGTGCCTATACTCAGGAGTTCATTCACGCAAGAATCTACTAAATTAATAGTAGAACATTCGTCCTTTATAAATGGTGCAGGAATCTTATGAATATCTTTAAGTGAAAACATCATCGTTTCACCTAAGACGGACAAAGTCATCCTCCCTTTGTTTACGTCGATCACCATGCGCGTTGTAGACATGAATGGACGTCCTAACAAAATGGTATGTTCTTGATTCTCACTTTGTATGTCTCCAACGTCCATAATGACAAAATCTACCGGCACAACTATCTTGTCTACTTGTACTAAGACATCCTCTACAATCCCCAAAGGTAACCTTATCGTTCTATCCGCCAATTGTAATCTCATCGTGGTCGACTTCAGCGGTCCTAGGTCAAACTCCTTGTGAATTGAGTGGTGCATCAAATTTATGATAGCGCCAAGATCGAGCATCCCCCTTGCCGTTTGTCCATTCCCGAGAGATATAGTAATGCAAAAACTCCCAGGATCCTTCTCTTTGGGTGGCAATGGTTTCTTAAATATATCACTAACTTCTCTTATCAAAGTCACATGTTGATTTGCAGCCAAACGCCTTTCCCTTAATGCTAGCTCCTTGAAAAACTTCACAAACGTTCGTATTGTCTTTATCACCTCTAGTAGGGGGAGGTTAATATTAGCATTCTTCAATAAATTGTATAGCTCCATGAATTTTTTATTTTCCTTGGCCGGACGTAGGCGACTTGGAAAGGGGACATGATCATAAATAGTCAACTTCTTTGGTGGTGCATTTAAGGAATCGATGGGGTCTTCAGTCGTTGTCGAATTCTTTCTCTTCAACAGCCCCAAAATATTTGGGTTTGAAGATTTATGCATTAGATCAGCCAACTTGGTTATATCTACTTGTGGCTGGGTCTCGGCTTCTTCCTTGTCTTCCTCCTTTTCTAGCTCGATGCCATTATCCACTACTTTTCTGCTTCTCAGCACATGAATAGCCGAGGCGTGTTCTGTTTGGCTTGGAAAAGTATTTTTATCCTTCTTCAATGACATCATGTCAGTTGCCAATTGTCCTACCATTATCTCCAATCTTCTTAGTCCTGATGAATTTTCAAGAGTGCTTTTGGCCATTTGAGTCATCATCGTTCTCAATTCTTTCATATCATCTCGAACTTCTTTCATTTCACCTCGAACTCCCTTCATTTCCTCCTAAACATGTGTGAGGCCGTCTCGGATCCGAATAGTTTCGGCGAATTGGTTTTGCTGCCAGACTAAAAGTTGATCAGTTGACTGAACTGTAGTAGGCATTTGCCCTTGCATATGGAAATTATTCGGGGGCGGTGGTAGTGGTGCTTGCGTTTGTGGTGGTCTCTGCCCTGAATGTTGTTGGTTTGAATAATACTGGATGGCGTTGACTTCTTCGTGTTGTTCATTGTTGAACAGGCACATATCGGCTAAATGTTTGGGGGATCCGCATTGGTGACACGTCGCAGCCTTGCTCGCCCGCTCGGCCTTCCAAGCTGCCAATTTCTCATCAAATGTCTCCTCGCACTTCGCCTTGACTAATTTTCCATCATCTTAATCAGGATCGGGGATGGACATCTCATTAACCTTTAATTTACGAGGCCGAGAGCTGGTTTGATTAGATTTTTCGCTTTGTTTCTCCAATATTCTTTGTGCCTCGCGGGCTGTTAAATCTCCGAAATCTCCTCCTGCTGCTATTTCAACTTGACTTTTCCCCATGGGCGACAAACCATCAAAGAAAAACTGATTAATTATCTCAGGGGAGTAGCTATGATGGGGGCACGCTTGTAAAAGTGTTTTGTAACGCTCCCATGTTTCATGAAATAATTCTCCCTCCACTTGTTTGAAGTTAGAAATCTGCCTCCGAAGATGCCCCGTTGTTTGTGCTGAATAGTATTGATTGAGGAACTTCTCGCTTATCATCTCCCAATCAGTTAATGATCTTGGTTCTAAGAATAGTAACCATGTCTTTGCCTTGTCTTTCATGCTATAGGGGAAGCAAATCATTTACATCTACTCCCGGTTAAGGCCATTACCCACAAATATTCCTACTTCATCGATAAAGTAGTTTAAAAACGCTAAAGGGTCTTCATGGGCATTTCAGTGAAAAGTCGGAAGTAAATTGAGTTGATGCGGTTTAATCTCTACTTCCCTTGCAGTCGATCCAAGAACAATAGCAGACCCATAAGGTACAACCTTCGAGGGTGCCAAATCTCGTTGTCGAGGTGCTCGGGGGTGTCTCGGTGCTCTCTCTCTATGATAGGCAGCCTCATAATTTCCTTCGTAATCTTAGTCATCGAACCATTCATCTAAAAACTCTCGTCTAGGGATTGGTCTGTCAGGATAATCTTCATACACTTCCTCGTCATGTTGAGCGTTCCTTCCTCTATTTCCTTGTCTTAGTTGTAGCGGGGCCGGATTGTTTAGTGGTTGATTGTTGACCTCCAAAGTATCGCGGTTCGCTTTCATACTCTCCCCCACATCTTTGTGGAGGTTGTAAAGGTAAATCATTATTTAATGCATCGAACAACTCATTGTGATCGTCCTCATGATTCGCTCTTCTAGCCATATTTTCGGGAATTTCGTCGCACAAGATATTAGTAGCTATCGAAGAAACGCTTTCGGGAACGGAAATGGGTCTTGGTCTTGCTGGATTCGCACGATGAATGTCGTCAAAGAATGGTGCAAGATCGCGTTGAAGTAATCGTCTACTTTGCATAAACTCAACTACAATTCAACGTACCAAATGGCAAAAATCCAAACCCAGTGCAATTATACAAATAACGACTAAATAGAAAATAAAACGAAGAACATCCTTGAATCCTACTTGCTGTCCCCGGCAACGGCACCAAAGTTTTGATCCAAACTTTTGTGCACCCCTTTTAAGATATTTAATTTAAAAACACATAAGTTTGCTCGCAAGAGTATGGAGAAATTGTAGGGTGGTGAGCTTGACTCAAGTCTATTCTCTCGAGGACAACCGTTTGGTATCTTGGATGTTTTTCTCAAGTGATATAAAATACATGTACATCGGGGTTTTTTGAAGAATTGATTTGATCATTAAAACTAAAGCAATATTGAATTTAGAACTAATGAAACTAACTATCTTAAACTAGATTACCAACTAAAAGCATTAATTAAACTACTCGAACTCAAGAACTAGGAATTAATAGCAATGAATCTAAAAGCATGAATATAAGAAACTACCATGAAGTAATTGTATCATACGAATCTAAAAACGGAGAATTAAGCATAAATCAAATCGCATAAATAAACTAGATAAATCCAATATCCAAGCATGAAACAATTAAACTAATTAAACTAATTCTAGAATTAACTAAGAATTTAACTAAGCAATTAACTACAAAATTAACTAAGAGTTTAGAATACTTATTGGAACTAGTAAAAGAAATGAAAATCTCCAGCTATTCCGGAGCTGAAAGTTGATCTTGGGCGAAGATTGAATCCCGAACGTGAAATCGAAGCCTCGGACTCGTTGTTCTTCAATCCTTGATCTCGATCTTCAAATCTTGTTATAAGATGTGGAAATATATTTATTCTAAGCCCAAATACCCTGGGTAGTTGTGTATCTTCTTAAAAATCCAAAACATAAAGGGTATTTATAGATATAGCATGTCTTGGCGCACAAGAAACCCTACAAACGCAATTCTGGGCAGCCACGTCGACGCTGCGTCGACCGACACGTGCTGGCTCTCGGCATCGACGCTGCATGTGTGCTCGCATCGACTGGGTGGGTGCGTTGACAGACGCGGTCTTGGATTGACACAACTGCAAGTTGCATCGACTTGGCGTCGACAGACGGACTCTTGGATCGACACTACTGCAAGTTGCGTCAGCTTGGCATTGACAGAGCGTCGACTGAAGCGTGCAGGATCCACGTCGACGTAGCGTCGACGCTCCTATCGATCGACGCTACTGAGAGTACGTCTCTATTTTCTCGATTTTTCTGCTACTTGTTCACCGGAAAGCTCGTTCTACACTTTTGAACATCGAACTTCATCTGTCTACGCGTTGAACTCTTCCGGTTACTTAGCTGTAAGGTGAAAAACAACGAGTAATCACCTATTCTCATCAATTATGATCAAAATATGGTAAAATAAGCTGGAAATATAAAAATACGAAATTAAGCTTAAATCATCAAACTTATACCAAAAACAAATAGAAAAATGAACTAAAAAGCTAATAAAAAAATAAGGACAAATATACGTTAATCAGATATCGTGGGACCTTTTCCAACACCGGGCAACAAACAAAACCTGGTGGTGGCAATTGATTATTTTACAAAGTGGGTGGAGGCTGAAGCAGTTACGGGCATAAGTGAGCAAGACATGATGGACTTTATTTTTAATAAAAAAATTTGCAGGTTTGGTGTCCCTCGAATGTTGGTGTCTGATAATGGAGCCCAGTTTAATTGGCAGAAAATCCAGGATTGGTGCAAAGAAATGGGGATGAAGCAACGATTTGCTTCTGTGGCGTACCCCCAAACTAATGGGCAAGTTGAAGTTACTAATCGTATCATTGTGCAGGGTATTAAGTTGCGATTAGAAAAAGCATGTGGGCTTTTGGAAGAAGAGCTCGATGTAGACACTCCGTGATAAGTTAGAAAATATGTGTGATTTAATTTCTTAATATTGTGATTTCATGCAATTTATTATGTCGCACCTCTATATTTTTCGTCGTATTTGATGTTTTAGCCTCATGAAATATTTGTGGTTTATTTTTAGTAAATTAGAGTATTTTTTGCAGATGAAGGAAACATTGTATTGGATCGCATGTGCCAACATTGATTTTCATGGAAAATAGGACATCAAGTGGGATGGTATTGAGTCACCCAGAACGTCCCACTTTTGAAGAGATTTAGCCCAATTATCTAAAATAAGCCCACATCACTACAAAAAACTTGAATAAGCCGATGGATTTTCCCAACGGATAACATCCGTTAGGAAAAATCCGACATTCCCGACAGCTTTTCCGATAAAAATAATTATTGACAAAATGCCAACGGCTTTTTCCCTCGGTAGACGGCTCCTTCGCCAAGCTCGCGGGGAGTTGGCGGCAATAAAGCCAGCCAAAAATGCCCGACAGACAATATATGTCGACAAATTTAAAAAAAATACTAAATTAAATTAAAATATACACCAATGGAATATTTTCGTTGGCAAACCTGCGTATTTTATTATACTTTTTATTTAAATATCACCGATGGATTATTATACGTCGGTAAGTTTTTTAAGATATTTATAAAAATAATTAAAAATAAAAAATAACCGGATTTTGATTCGACAGACTATTTCCGCCGAAAAGTTGGATTTTAATTGCTGACAGAAATTTAATAAAACTACAGCAGGCAGTAGTCTCTGTTTATTTTTTAGTTATTAAAATCTGTTTTCTTAAATAAAAAACAATAATTTCTTATTTCAAATTAATTAAAAACAGAATATTAAAATCTGTTTTAATTTCATTTTTTAAGCAATTAGATTTGGTCGTATCTAATTGGATAATTAAGATCCAATTTTGAATTTAGTCATAGTTTAAGGGTAAATTAGTTAATATTTGGGAAATTAGGGTAATATCGTATGTAACTTGAAATATAGGTTTTGATTTTATTGAATTTATGCACAATTTAGGTTATCGTATTAAATTATCAAGTTTATATATAATGTGATGCATGTCGAACATTTTATTTTATATTGTATATGAATGGGAAGGCCGTGGTGATCAGCCGGGTTTTTAAAAAAATGTATATTATACATCCATGGTAAGGTCGTGGTGATCAGCCAGGTTTAAAAAATATATATATATATATATATATATATATATATATATATATATATATATATATATATATATATATATATATATATATATATATATATATTGTACATACATGGGAAGGTTGTTTTGTTTTTAAATTTTGTAAGATTAATATAGTAAGAACAATATGTATTTTGAATCGTTTAATTCGATTTAGTATCATATAGAGAATCTAATACTAAAGTTTCAATTGTTTCCTTCTAGGATACGTACCTTAGACCCATTTGGGATTTAGTATCAAATAGAGAGTTTGATACTAAATTTCGAATTGTCTCATTTTTGGACAGTTTGAGAATGTGAGTGTAGTATGGTTATATCTTATGCGTATGTGTTATGTTGACTTTGAAATTTCAGTTTATGCATCTTTCTTTTGTTCTCAAGTGCACCGAAATATATGTGTACTTCGAGAACTAAGGGGAGATGCTGTTGAAATTTTGAAGTAAAGAAAAAAAATACATATTTTAAGACATACTACTAACATTTTTGAATGTTATAGAAGCATTTCTAATAATTCAAATTAGTCTTCTTTCTCGTAATGTTGCCAAGATTTTGCCACCCATATTCTTTTCCTCTCACTCTAGAACGATAGATCATTCTAGCTAGTATCACAGATAATTAACATTCTAAATTATAAGATAGAAGTTACTAATCGTAGTTGGATGTACAAACGGCGAGGGGATGATGAATTTCTTTCGGATACATTCGCGAAAGGGGTGGAGAGTTTCGCCGAATTTGTACTCACGCATGATTCTATAGAGAGGTACGGTGCTAAGTTGAAATGTCCTTGCAAACAAATTAAGTGTAGGAATCGTAGTTACCGCGATATTGATGACATCAAATATCACCTATATGACAAAGGGTTCGTTCTCGATTATCATACGGGGAAACAGTAGATCTCATGTCATCACATTTTAATTTTGAAGTCGGGGGATCATCTTCCGTCATTCTTGAAGACTCACCAAATGGATACATAAATATGGTGCAAGATGCTGTCAGATCTAATTTCAAAATGAATGATGATGTAGAAGAACCTCCTAATTCGGAGGCACAGAATTTTTTCGATATGTTGGAAGCTGCAAAACAGTCTTTGTATCTAGGTTGCGAGAAACACACCTAACTCTCTTTTGATGCCTGACTTATGAGTTTGAAGTTAGAAAATGGCATTTCTCAGAAGTGTTATGATCAATTCATTGATCTAGTCAAAGAGATTGTGCCTGAAGACAATAGAGTTGCATATAATTTCTACGAAAGTAAGAAGCTATTAAGGGGTATGGGCTTACCGGTGGACAAGATAGATTACTGCTAGAATAACTGTAAGATCTACTAGAAGGATAATTGTGAACTCGATAGTTGAAAGTTTTATAAAGAAACCCGGTTCAAACCCGCAAAGCACGGAAGCGCAAAACAACATAAGTCCAAATTAGTTGCGTACAAGAAGATGTACTACTTTCCATTTGACTCCCCATTTGCAAATATTGTACGCATCTCCGGCTACAGCAAAAGATATGAGGTGGCATGCTGAACACGTATTCGACGATGGTGTCATGCGTCACCCATCAGATTCAGAGGCTTGGAAATATTTTGATTAATACTGGTACAGAGTTCGCCGATGAAGTTCGAAACATCATACTTGGGTCTCTACATAGATGGATTTCACTCTTTTGGTAGTTTCGGATTGCAATATTCATCGTGGCCAGTAGTATTCATACCATACAACTTGCCACCCTGGATGTGTACGAAAGAACAGTATATGTTTCTATATGTTCTTGTTCCGGGCCGCCCCAAAAATCCTAAGGACAAGTTGGATGTTTTTCTACAACCTCTAATTGCAGAGTTGAAATATATGTGGACGGATGGTAATGACTCATATGATGTGTCCAAGAACCATAATTTAAAGTTGTGGGCATCCCTTATATGAACAACTAGTGATTTTCCCGCATACTCTATGTTGTCGGGTTGGAGCAGGGGTGGTCGAACTGCTTGTCTATATTGCATGGAGCAATGTGATGCATTTACTCTAAAGTGTAGTAGAAAACAATCTTGGTTTGATAACAACCAGAAGTTTCTAGAATGTGATCATCACTTTCGAAAAGACAAAAATAACTTTCGAAAAAATAGGAAGATTGATGCTCCCCCGCCAAACATTCATTCAGGAGTAGAGATATTAGTTGAGATAGATAGATTTGGGCTTCTGAAGGTCACTGAGCTAGAAGAAGAATGTGTTAATGCTCAAATCGCAAAGATGAGCGGTTGAAAGAAAATAAGTATTTTCTAGGATCTTCAGCACTAGAGCACAAGTTTAATTTGTCATGATTTATATGTTATGCATATTGAGAAGAATGTGTTCGATAATGTGTTCAACACGGTGATGAATGTGAAGGAAAATACAAAAGATAAATCAAAATCAAGAGATGAGCGGAACGACTATTGTTTTCGTCCATGGCTTCAAGCTGATGACTCGGGAAAGTATCCCAAAACTTCTTACACACTCGATAAAAAATCAAAAATTACTTTGTGCGAATGAGTTGCATAGGATGCGCGAGGCACAAGCACAGGCCCAGATGGACTTCGAGCAGCAACTCCAGCGAAAGGTTGAGGAGTGTATTAACACTGCGATGGCCACGCTAGCAGCACAGCCTCGTCCTCCTCCCCCTTCCCCTCATGCTGATTAATTTATTCGATTATGAGATGTTGTATTATTATTATAAATTAATTTGATTCTGATTCATATTTATATTTATTTAATTTATTTTTTTTTTTTTTTTAATATTTGTAAATAGGTGGTTGAAAAATTAAAAAAAAGGTTCATTATTCCAATTAATAAAAATATTAGGTGGAAAAAATAAAAAATACATTTACCAACAGACATGAAAAGCCATCGGTAATATTAAATGGGAAGATTTACCGACGGATAATTAATTTGTCGGTAATATTGATTATATTGATTTTGTTTTAAAAGTGTCGATGGTACATGTCCGTCGGTGTAAAAGTATTCCCGACGGATATTATATCCGTCGACATTAATAAAACAAAACAAAAAATAATACACAATGCCGACGGATACCTGTCCGTCGGTATAAAAATATTCCCGATGGATATTATATTCGTCGGCATTAATAAATCAAAACAAAAAATAATATACAATGTCGAAGGGCTTAGTATCCATCGACAAATCCAAAAAATAAAAAATAGGGATCCCCAACGGCAATTTATAGACAACAACTTCCTTTGGAAAGCCGTCGGTAAGTTACCGACGGGATAAAAAATCCATCGACAAGTTAAATTACCGACAAAGGTTTAGTTGATGACTTAGGTTTTTTGGCAATGCCATTTTTTTTTTGTTTTTTTTTTTTTTTTTTTTTGATATGCTTGTAGTTACTTTTGGCCTAGCATATTGGGCCTACTTGTGCCAAGGGTTGTTTCTAAAGACCAACATAAAAGTATACAAGGCATAATAAGGAAGGGCAGTAGGGTAACGTAATATTTTGAAGTGTAACGTGCTTTGTGACTTGCTAAAGAGCAGCAAACGATTTGGAGATCTTCAACATAGGAGATCGTCGATGTTTGTTATATATTTTCTATCCTTTTATTTTCTATTTATTATAAACTTATGATGATATTTATGAATGCTAGACGTGCTATTTTATTTATTCCGATTTCAGTGATGTTGAACACTATGATTCGATTATATTCTAATTAATTTCCATGGCCATTTTCAATTATTTCTATGTAGTTTTATATGTTATTCTATTCATTTATTCATGATGTGTTTATATTTTCTAACTTAATCACTCTTTGGGATAACTACTGCATGGATTCCATTCCGGCTTAAATTAAGTTTGGCGTGTCCATTGCTGGAAATAAACCTCCAATCCGTAATTATTGTCATATTTGATTCGTTTTTAGCAACTAATATTTTGCACTATTAATGATAACACAAACTAAGTTAAATTAACCGACCTTATGGGTTTATTTTAGACTAGCCTATTTTCTTAGTTCAAAAAGCTATTATTGCATTAAATCTAGAGAGCTTATTTTAGATTATCCAATAATTAGATTTAGTCGAATTGCTTATTTTGGGTTAATAATTCGATAAGGGGAAATCTAGATAATGTAGTTTATTATTATTTAAGGCTATAAATTCTTAAAAAACAGTAGAATTAGGTGCCAACAATTGATTAGATTTTAGTCTAGCGGAGAATGTAGAACTTAAACGTGAACCAGAGATTTCTAATTATTGATATTATATGTGCTTTAGTTTACTTTTGTTAATTGCGATAGTAGTCATTTTTATAAAATCATCAAAACTCATTCCATTCACTAGTTTTATTATTTCAATTAATATTAGATTATTACAATTTAACTCACACTCCTCTTGAGATTGACCTTTACTTACAGTTATTGTTAGTTAGTGGAGTAAAATATGGGAAATTATCAATATTTCCGCATTGCGATGCACGGTCACTCCCACATCTAAGTCAGAATGCTAATCGATCGATATGTGCGTATAAAGTACATAAAAGTGTTTGTGATTAGAATAAGGGCCCCGTACCTATTTGAAAAAAGTAAAAGAGTTGATTAGCAAATAAAGAAGTCATATTTCAAAAGGAAACTAGGTCTTCTCATACCGAAATGAGATATTCATTTAGAACTCTTTTTCGAGTTCCAACACTAAGCCCTAGCGATTACTGAGCCTCAAAGGCCCCATAACTTACGCACAGGGACGATCATTCGCCAGGCGAAGGACGCTAGTTATTGGTTCAAGCTGTTGTCATTCAGATTGACCCTCAGCATACTCCGGGCGAGGAATTTTAGCTCGTCAAGTTTTTAGTTCTTCAAGGTAGGTCCAACCGAGTTAACATTATTTATCATATCAGTAAGAGTATTGTGGTCTTTTTATCTCATAAGTTTAGACTAATTAATAAGAATAGAAAATTATATGACTTAAAATTGGATCTTAAATTAATTGACAAATGAACTAAGTTATTGACAACTATTTGACAATTTAAAAAAAAAAAAAAAAAATACGAATGGTTCGTCAGCGATATACAAAGTTACAAACCCTATATGACTCAGAATGGGCCTTTAATCATTATGAAACTGGAAAATAAAATCCAAACTTTGGGCCCTTACTTCAGCCCAACCCCTAATTGACTCAGAATGGGCCTTTAATCATTATGAAACTGGAAAATAAAATCCAAACTTTGGCCCTTACTTCACCCTTGGGCTTTAACGTACATAACTAAGGTCCACACGATACCCACAATTTCGACTCACTATACACACATAAATGCTGGGAAACAGATCGATGTTTCAACTTAAACCATTTCAAACTTTTCGAAGTAGTTTCTACTCGAGAGCTCCATGGCGGGAAGCGATTCACAGAAGCAACTCTTCACCCTAATTCGCGACTTCTCCACTGAAAAATCTCAAGGAGGTAAAACTAAAACAACTCTCATTATAGTGTTAATTTTATACCTCATCGCAAAGAATTCAAGGATTTCACAGACGACATTTGCAGAGCGGAGAATTGTGAATCAGAAGAAACGAATCGAGGATCTAAGATCTGAGCTGGATGCATCAAATGCCGATCTGGAGAAAGCAAAGCGCGACAAAGAGACGACGGAGCAACAGCTCAAAGGCTATGAAGTTGAATTATCCATGAATGAGGCTTCGATTCAAGCGCTAGAGGTTCTTATTTCTCGATTTTTTTCGAGATATTGGCTGGAGCAGCGTTTTAATCGGTTTTTTTTTATAGGAACTTCTGTATCGTATTTGTGCGGGAATGTGAAAATTAGGCTACTTTTCTAGTAATCTCTTCTGCAGTTATGAAATTGCTCAGTAAATGTGATTATTGCTAAGTAGCAAAGAGAATTTCGTGGGAACTCATCTCCATGAAATCGTGATCTTCTTTCTGAACTTTATTGCTTGTATTTGTTTTAGTCGAGGATTGCTCTCACTAACAATGAGATATCAAAAGTTGGCTCTGAATTGGCGGCTCTTAAGGTGTGTGTTCTTTGCTCTACAATTGTGCATTTCATAAGCAACTCATGGACTAATATGTTTCTGTTTGATGATTTTTGTTTTTTTTATAATCTACTTTATGTTCGTGAAATATGCTTTGATACATGAAGAATGAAGAGAATTCCTCACGGTAAAGATATATATACATACATATATATATATATATGTGTGTGTGTGTGTGTGTGTGTGTGTGTGTGTTTGTGTGTGTGTGTTTTAGTGCACAGTTTATTGAACTACTTCTTGCAGTTCTCAATGTAGAGATCTAAAGTGTGTCAAAATATTGACTGCTCTTGTTTTGGCAGAGATGGATTTATTGGAAAAATGCTTGAGCTAAATGCACAGATAAGGTAGATCTACTTTACTTTGTGATCGAATATTGGATTTCATTGCGTCATTGATAGAAAATTAATATAAGCTATGTTGGTGATTTCTCCTTTTAAAAGTGAGGCTAATGTGTGTGACAGTTTTCTTTTGCGAAAGTCCAGTAAAATGCTCTGCTGTAGTATTTATAAACTTTAGTATAAAATAGATTAGTTGATCATTGATGTGATACATAATGTCTGAATGTGGTAGATCGACTAATCTAGTTGTTCAGTGTACCCTATTCAAACTTTTGTAAATTTATATTTCTATTTTTTTTATGGGTCACAGGAAATTTCATGAGTTGCTATTATCCAAAGAAAATGGCTCTGAAGCAACTTTAAGTTGTGGTATGTATTACACTTTCAGGACTAGGAGGTATTCCATTACTGTTTATTGATTGTATCAAGTCAAAAGTCGTTTTGAAAATATTAAAATCATTGAGAAGTTTATTACTACTAATCCTCGTTGCTTGGACCTCATCTTGTATACCAGTTATTTGGTGCTAACTTATATCTGGACTCATTGGAACACAGGCTCCTTAACTGCACATGAGCAAGATGTTCAACAGGCCAGAAAGCTTCTACAGAACAAACTTGCTGAACTAATGTTGCGTACTGAGCAGGAGGAAGAACAGTGTAAAGCTGAACAAGTGATTCATGATCAGGTGAGGAGTTTATCTTGATAATACACAGCCCTGGTGGAATGCGTTCAGCTTACTAGTTGTGATGCCTGACTATTGTGTAATGTGCTGTAAGTATGTGAGTAATAAACTGAACATACTTCTGGAACTTGTGCAGGTCCAACAAGAGCTCATTAATTTGAAAAAGAAAGCACTGCTGTTGGAGTCTGTAATGAGAGAAAGCATGGATCTGCAGAAGATGAGTAGATATCCTTGAATTTTGTCAGTAGATTCATGATATCTTAATTTTGTCAGCTCCTGGAGTATTTCCTGAGCTCATTCAAACCCCTTAACTTGGGGGTGGGTGGGTTAGTGTCAGTTAAACCCAAACATCAGTCGAGTTAATTTGCTGAACGAAAACCCTTACTGACCAAAAATACTAAGAACAGAAAAGATTTTGATAGCTTGCTTCAAAAAGCAGAATCTAAAAATAGCCACTCATGCGTAATTTCTCGTTCGTTATTTTCAGTTGCTGAATTGTGTTCCACACTCTCAATTTGCTTTACAATGAGATCCAACTGTTTTATTGAATTTTTGCTGCGGATCTCTATAGAGGAGAAAATTGGATATAGCTGTCAAGGAATTAAAAAGGTGGGCAGTGAAGATAAAGTATGATGATGGATCATATTACTTGATATTGTTATGCTACAATAGATTCTACATTCTTTTGTTAGTGAAGCAAGATGATTCTAGATTTTCTTTCTTGTGTTTTTCTTCTTGAAATCACACACTTTCTCCTACAGATTATTAGTATGATCATGGATCATATTACTTGACATTGTCATGCTATGCTGAATAATTCTGCATTAGCATGATGTATCTTATATCCTTTTATCATTATTTGCCTTGACTGGAAACAAGCAGACAGCAGAACTGGAAGGAAAGTGTGCTGATCTTGGTGCTGAGTTGCAGAAGAGATTTTTATGCCCTCACTGTCATCAAGATAATTCAGAGCAACTTGGTGAAATTCTTCAAATAAGCGAGGGAAGCTAAACATCGTGTAAGTAGTTACACTGGATTACTAGGTTCTAATTTCTGAAACTTAGTGTGGTTACACAGTTGAGACTTAATCTGACTTGCTTGTATTTGATGAATATGGATGTATAGAGCTTCATTGGCCTTGAATAATCAAAATATTAAAGCCTCGATTGGATACCAATAATTTTCTTTTTCGTTCTGCTAGACCAAGAAATTCCTCAAAGATGTGATTGCTTGTTGAGTTTTATAAAAAAATACAATACCCCCTCACTTTTACTTTTTCTCCTACTAATCTTGTGCACACATTTAAAAAATAATAATAATAAATAAAAATCATCAAATCACAAATCTTTATCACGCATTTTCATCTCATATTCAATCGCTCTTCAAAATCTGTTTACCACTATTCTCTAACTGGGGGGAAAATTGAAATGATATCCACTCGTGTCCTAACTTGTGCGTTATCTTTTCTATTTTAGATCCTGACATTAGATAAAACTACAATCTTCTTTCAACATGTATGATGTTTTCCCTTCTCTTTTTCTGGCCTGATCATATGTATATCTATTCAACTTCTTGTTTGATGTGGAGAGGATTGGTAGGGCTGTATGAAGCGAAGCTTTTCTGTAGCATATTTGTCAGATATACAAGTCTCCATATTTGTCACTGTAGCTCACATATCCTTCACTATCAATGACCGCAATGTGGATGTAGTGTCTCCATTAGCCATTTCGGTTATCTGCTGCAAAATTTACACGTAGAAAATTAAGGCATGACCTCAAGGTCTTGAATTTACAAATTGTCTTAGTTATATCAAGGACATGCAAATCAGCAATTCGACCCAATAATTTTATGTTACACTAGGAGACTTACCGTTTTAGTGGGAGTTACTGGGATTGTGGGCCTCCCTGTGTTTGCATTTTTTTCTACAATCTGAGTAGAGAAAAGGGCTGATACAGGACGATGATCAGAAAATTTGCTCTCACTGCGAAAATAGGAAAGTTGCCTCACTCCTTCACCATACCACAGAATCCTGTCACACCTGCAATTAGTAACCATACCGCCTTTTAATCATCCCAGGAAAATATCCTATACGTATTAGTTTTCTACTCTTAATACAACCACTTGCATACGAATACACACTCGGATAAAGTATATGCAAATTATATGGTAGAAACTGGTTAGTGATTGCAAAAAAAAAGGTACAAAAAGAAAGTTTGCGTGATAGAAATTCACCATGCGGGTGTCCTTTGCTTCTCTCCTGCTCTACTTGGAATTCCACCAGAATATCTGTTGCAGTTATAAGAAGAATACTTATAAGTGGGTGCAAATTCTATGTTCCCCTCTTTCCAACCTTGAAATACACCGCCATGTTCAAGTTCCCTCCGTAACTGATCAAACTTCTGTAATGCTCCCCAGTCATGTTCTTTAATTAATTGCCTTGTTAAGTTGTCCTCTAGGTATAATCTGTAGTTGAGATCTCCGAACCAGAATATCCGGCTGTTCTACAAAAGAACACTTCCCATTAATTCTCACTCGTCTATTTACTTCATTATATGAAATTAAAATTAAAAATATGAAAAATGAAATATCAAATTTGGGTCGCTTGCTAGTGATATCGTTGCACATCTAAGGGAAATAATGATTGCCGATGTCAACTTACTCATGTCCTAAGATGGTTAGTGGATGAAGCTTGTCGCCATCCTCGGGGAGCCGTGAGAAAGTGGTTCTCCTAAAAATCTCAGAGACTTGGTGATTTCTTCTTCCTTCATCTCCTTTCTTCTCGCCAGAGGCTAAATGTGCAGCTATGAAGCAAAAACTAGTTCCACCGACAGACATGCTAACAGAAACTGATCCTTTGTTACCCAGATAACCCATTATACCACAAGCCACTGAACAAACTTTAACATGTGATATATCGTATCTTTTGACCAATTCCCTTCTTATCCAGACACTAATAAAGACACCAACCATCTTCCTGCTCGCCATTAATTTGTACCTACTGAGCTTATTCTGCTGATCTTTAGAAATTTTCCCATCATAATGATAATTCTCATTAGTGATGGGGTGTATCATAGGTGTCATCCACGGACATCCGTATTTTTCATTAAATGTTTTCCCAATTAGTAAATTCCAATTTGTAGCTTCTGTTGGGTCCTCTGCTCCGATTACTGTTGCTGCCTTTAACGGGACAATTTCTTGGAATCTGTAGGATTAAAAGCAATTTGGCTTAGGGACATGGAAAAGATACAATATCATTGATATGATTGTATTGGAAAGCATATATATTATCATTCGCAAATTTTTTGACGTTTTATAACATACCCAAGAACATAAATGTCGGCTGCGTCATTGGGTTTTAGCCATTCGTCTAAATCTACAGCCAAGCTTCCCACAGGAGACTTTCCCGCCACATTCCAAGTACCCACAAAAATTCTGAAAGCATAAAAGTGCCCACCCTTAGCAAAAGATGATACACAAAGATTAAACCCATTAATGTTTTTGGATTGTTCGTTCAGAAACTAACCTCAATTCGTTACTTTCAATGCATGGATCTGTCTCCAGTGACGGAAATGAGACATTATCCTCCTCTTCGCCATCATCTGTGTTATTGAAAATCTAAAGTCATTTGATAGCTATACAAGATAAAGCTTAGCAAACAAACAAATATATAGTATCATTGTACTACTATGCCTGAAATGTCACTTAGTCGAAATGGATCGTCTCTCTTTTGCTTCCTCAGGAACCAGCGATGAAACTTTTTTGTTTTCCAAGTTCGGCGCTTTCTTTCCATGGCGGCAGGACTAAGAAACAGTCCATGCCCCAATCACAAAGCCATGAAGTAGTTAAAAATGGCCCTGAAATCTTATTTCTTAACTGCTCTTCTGAATGCACATAAAACTCGGGCTTTTGCTGTAAGCGAATATTGTATTTGTATTGTTCGCTTGCACACTAAGACTATAAAAGAGACAAAACGAAGCAACCTTAACAACTTGTGGCTGAAGCGGGGAGAGAGAGAGAGAGGTTAATTAAAGAAGGTCAAAGGTAGTATATTTGATGAAATTTAGGTGTGAGTCCCAGAATCAAAATTAACCCAACTAGGACCTCACATGTTCCGTCATCGCTTGATTATTGGAGATGCTTATCCTTCACGAGTGTACCCTTCGCGTCTAGGTGGAAACTCTTCCGCTGACTCATTAAATTATGAAATCAAACTTTCCACGAGACATTTTTTGTGAGATTTTGGTCTGATTTGTATCCATAATTTTATTATATAGATGTCACATCATCTTACCATATGATGTGAATACCGCCGCTTTAAATATATTTAGTGTCTCTTGACTCTTGATTTTTCTGATTTCATATTATCTTCGTAATTCTTTTTCGAATATATATATATATATATATATATTTTGTATTAAAATAGTCCATAAATATCCGTATTTATGTACTAATATATTTCACCATTCTCTTTTGCACGTATAGTTTTATCCTGCGTATCTTTTGATAGAATAATTTGCATGAGAATGTTGAATTTGAGAGCCTCCCACTCAACCTACTCAATAAAGAAATTGGCATTAACTTTCGATTGACCATCCAGTCGGATAAATTGATTTATGAATCTTTAATTTACCAACAAAGAAATAAATAATATATGCTTTTTCCAACTGTGTAATGGAGTAAGTTGGAAGTTTTAACAGGAGTATATTTTGTGATTTTAAGAATTCGTACCAAATGAATGTGGTAATGACGTGAATGGTGGTGAGTGGGTAGACTGTTTCCCTAGCTTTCAAGCAGTTGAGTTTCAAAGTGTAATAATTAGTTGTTTACATGTTCCAAGTTATTGAATAAATTCAACAGATTAAAATTCCAGCTCTAATCATTGTCTGCTGTAGTGCTGTGTTATCAGAAGATTTCTTCAAACTTGGCACGTTGGAAATGGAATAATATTTACTCACATCGTCTCAGAGAAATAGACGATTATTTTTTATTTTAAGCAAACATAGACGTATTAGTGTATTATAATTTAGTTTTCATATCTATGTGTATTTAATTATGTTGAAATTACTTTAATCTATTATTTAATTAGACTAGCTTGTTGCGTGAAAATGAGTAGACAATCTGACGGAGAATCAAGACATAATTTATGAAGTTATTTTATTAGTTTTTTGTTTTATTATATTCTAAGAGATTTTAGAGAGATTTTTTCTCGAAGAGTTTGACAAATAATTAGGTGAGACTGATTTTATATTATGAAATCCTTCTTAACTCATTCGTTGAACTGTTCCACCCCAATTACACTAATTAAAAAAGAAAATGTAGTTTTACAGGAAACATGAGTTTTATTAATATTAGAGTTTATTTCTTGTTCACTTTAATTCTAGTATAAATATATAGTCTTGTAAAAGGAAAATTAGAAAAGTTAGGCATAAATGTGACGATAAAATTATGGTTCTCTTGTACATCAAAGATTCTTTTTTATATAGTATATCAAATACATGTTTTCAAAATATATAAGATAAATATATACTTAAATTGTCCATCATCAGTTATTTGCTGACGAAACACACTAATTGTGCTTTTCTTTTAACACTCCTCTTGTGCCAAGTCAGAAGTTTAAATAGTGCTTCATTATTGTATTGTTAAAACTTTGCTAAATAACAAAACCCAATGGGAAAATATAAAATTTGATCGAAGGAAAAAGAGTACAACACAACTATATTGAGACTCCCCCTGAATTCTACACCTCCCTCTGATATGTACATCTATCATGAGAATTTTGAAAGTCTTAACTTCCTCAATTTACTTGACTCTTGAGAAAGTTTATAATTATTGGTTGTAGAAGAATTGTGGTGATATGGTTCATATTATAACCTTTCATGTAGCATACTTTCATTTTTTTTGTTGCAACTTATATTATCTTCATAAGTACAAGCGAGTTTTTCAGTAGCAGAGTTCAGGCCACTATTCTCAGAGATGTGTATGATTATAACATTTACCATAGATACTCACGAACTACTTCATGTATGATAATGATCTCTTTATATGGACCGAATGGACATCAAACATCAAAACTATTTGGTGTTTCATAATAAGAAGTAAACCAAAATTTTATGTAACGGTTACAAGACCATCTGCAGTCCCAATTATATATATGAATGAGAAAAATAAACTCGCGTAAATTGTTTCTTTTAGGTATCAAAATTCATTTCGATTTCATTCTAATGACATTGAGCTCAATTGAGTTAGATCAAGATAACAAATTTGAAAAAGTAATATTTGGTCAATTGTATTAGTAATGATACAATAATGCGCATATTGTATATAGCTAGAGAATTTCAACTCCCACCATTCTTCGTCATTTCACTGACGAAATTGATCTTTTCTTATATTTCACTTTGACTAATCATATGAGTGCTAACATATTGCACTTATCCATATTTAATCGCCTGATCATCTTTTGGATATATGTAAATTGTAAAATTTGGTATTTTACAAATTCGGGTTTTAGTTTAAAGACATGACATGACTGAGTTTTCCCATGATTCATTATCTCAAATTAAAAACTCAAGTAACTAGTGGTTTCTCTTATTTCATTAAGAGTGCATATTATATTCATATCATCGACATATATAGCTACAATTGTAAATTCAAAACTTATTTTATTTATAGTTAGCAACAACATCATTATCTTCACTTAGACGGTTTTACCACATCCGCCTGAATTATTTCAATTCATAATGCAAATGCACTCAGTGACTTAGAATCATTTGCCTTGGGAATGAAAGGCCAACAAATACTTTTCTATATACCTCTAAATCTTGATCCCCAAAAAGATATGATATAACTACAAGTATAAGCTGCATTCTCATTCTTTGGAGTCATAACATATATTATGTAAGAGTACATATCCTACCGTCAATTCTAGGGCATAGTGAGAAACTTTGTGTTTCAAGTTTAGATTTACATCTCATGTCTTTATTTTTTTTCATTACGCTTTCTGACAAAACTTTGTTTGTCCAACAGGTTTTACACTTGGTGAGGCTAGCACTACCAGACCAAATACCTGTTTGTTGTCAGTGAATTTAGTTCTACCTGAATTGATTATTTACATTTAGGACAATTTACTCTTTGTTGACATTTCAATAGAGTGTGGTCGATATCATCGTGCTCTATGATTCCTTGAGCAACAGTGTATATATTATCAATGTATGTGGAAAATCTTTCCATTAACTCATATAAACTATCATAGTACATTGAGATTTCTTATTCTCTGGAATAATATTAAACATTGGAGTGTCCTCTAGTAATGATTCATGGACATAAGTATAACCATAGCTAATCTCATGAGAGGAATTATCTTCACTGATGATCAATTGAGATTATGTCGTACATACCTTCTTATTCATTTGAGAGTCATGACCTCAACCACACCTCCAATAAGTATGGTTGCAATGCCTCAGTCTACGACATTGTGCCCTTTACGGGGACTTTTAACCTTGCTGTCACATTTGCAGCTGGTATATATGAACTCATCACTTTAGAAATTTAGTCTCCTATACTTTGAAGATCAATTGTTCATATTATTTCACTTTCACATTGTAAAATACGAGGATTGGAATAAGACATAGTGTGAAAGAATTCCTATCGTTACGTTTAGAAAATACTTTTGCTAGCTCCCCCTAACGACAGGAAGACCGTCTCATTACAGTGACAAATCCGAGGATTTAGCAATAAAGAGATTATCTATCAAAGGTTTCAAATAGCGAATGACCGTTGGAGATTCATATCCAACATAAATATTTAATCGTCTTTGGAAACCCATATAAATGTGTTATTGAGGCAAAATAGGAACATATACTGCGTAACCAAATATGCGTAAGTTTAAATTATAAGGCTTATATCCAGTTACCGACTGGTATGCAAAAGTACTTTGATTAGCAGAGGGTCATAAACGAATAAGTAAGAGTACCATCCAATATTGCATCACCTAGTGCAAAGACGGATATATGAGTGCGCATAAATATTATCTTGGTCACTATCTATATCATTTTTGATGGTGTATTCTTTGAGACAGTACAAGATGCTCTACATTGATCTTGATTGACATGCAGTAGTCATCACTTTGATAGCATTATAAGTATTAGGTTCTTTTTAAGGGTGGTAGTTCTCAATCATACTAAATGTTTGGGAGTTTTGAAAATGCAATATTTTTATTTGCAATACGAGTCGAAGTATCGACCAAAATCATAAAATACTTGAATGGTACGTATTTTGACTGGTTATTCCCACATGTCACCTATTATCAATTATAAGAATGAAATATTATACTTTGTATTTTTAGCATATGCAGGTCTTAATCGTACAATTTCGCTAAGGAACAAGTTTTGAAAGAAAAAAAAAAGAGCGATGTATCTTCGATATATGAATATATGTATTGCTCTTAGGACTTTAGAATGCACTGACTGTAATTGAACAACATTAGATTAACACTATACTATGCATCGAATTTCTATCTCATTTTGTGTTTCACTCAAAACAAAATATGTCCATATTAATTTCTTATAATATGAATCATCATATCACGACTAAAGTATTCATGTCAGTCATGTAAAAACATGAATGAATTAGTGTCCAATTTTTCATTGTTGGTCATATCTTATCATTCAATAATCAGAAAAGTAGTAAAGTAAAATTATTAATTTGACTCACTAATTTCTCTAAAACATGATTCCTTCCACATAAATTAAAGGTTTTTCATTCTTATAATGTGTTTCTCCATGATAACCATCAACATGAATATCACCAAACTTAACAAGGTTTCTTTGGCTCTTAGTCCATAATAAGCTTTTATAACTTTAATCAATGTGCCACTAGGCATCAAGAATTTGACAATTCATCGCCCTTTGATCGGTTAGGATGATACAATAGCTATAGTCACATGTGAATGTTAATTCGTTGAATAATTGTCTAATCCTCGACAAATTATCACATTTTTCAAAGATCTTTGAACGGCATACTTTTCATTATAATATTTTGCTTTATTCGATAGATATGTTACACTATATCTTAATAGTATTACTTTTAAACATTGTTTGCTTCAGAATGAAATCCAAAATTTACCAATAAGCCAAATAATTATTTTAAATAAGGCAACATCATATAAATCTAACTCAAAATAAACTTTAAAAATAAATACAATAGCCTAATAAGAATGATTCATTATATTTTCACAAGTTCTTTGTAGAGGAAGAAACAAACGAATTTCATCAATCAAAATACAGAATATTCATTGACTAAGCAAGGACATTGGGAGAATCTACACGACTTCTACCACGACTAATAAACATCACGAACCCATATATATATATATATATATATATATATATCTTACATTGTGATTTACTCTTTTCAAATATGTATGGATCAACATGCCTCGCCCCCATTGTTTTAAGGTTATTTCCACTATTCATATGGACCATAATTAGCCTCAAGAAATTTTCTTATCCAGAGATCTAATATTGGTATTATGAAGAATAATTAGCCTCAAGAAATTCTCACTATTAATGTTATACAAGTTCATCAGTATGTTTGCTCAAGTGAAAAGAAAATAGAGTGAGATCGTATCTCTTAACTACTTATTGTCATTTAAAGTGACTTTCTTTTTTACATATGGTAAGACATATTTTGAGTTGAAACATATCAAAGTCATTCCCTATTTTTAGCAAGCAAACAAAATTATTTTCTATGAATTGTTAGGCTTGGGATTGGTGTTTCATAAAATTCTCAAAATATTCATTTAGAGCACATTTCAAAGTTCATTGAAAGTTTTAGCTAAATACTTCCAACATAAGATTAGGGGTCAATATGAAGTCTCAAATTCATTAGAGAATTGACTTTGACTTGGTTTGACAATTCTTTATCAGTAGGGGGTTGGTGGATGATATTATTGTGGAATTGCAGTTATTCTATTTTTCACATCAAAAGACTAATGGTAATAGTTAATTTCTTTTTAATATATTATTTTGGACTTAAATTGATTTAGTTCAATCAATTTACTTAGATAATAAATTTGAAGAATATATGTCATACTCTTTCTTTGATATTCTGTGAATATACATAAAAGTAGCATATATATTTAATTATTAAGAGAATGACCAACATACATGAAACTATCAATTTATCGAGATTCATGATTAAATAAAATATATTGGTAAAATCATGATCAATCTCTCATCTAATCATGTAACTAACTTCATTTACGATTTCTAAGTAAGACATCGTCTAAGAGAGTAATATAATATGTACTCTATGAATATCATTAAAGTGTTTTAAAATCCATATTTGTCAAAATTGTACATAACGTGGCATGCACATATAATTTCATTCACAATTTAATCATTGGTAACATATATACACGCTTTATATAAGAATATAAATTGCGGGATAATACATATCATGCCACAAATCCATATTAAAAATCTATTAGGGTATTCCTCAATTTTTTTTTTTGCAATAGGTCTGTCCACGTCATGTTTCTAATGATAGAGAGATTCAAACTCGATCTCCATATTTAAGTTTTGAACATTATATCCAAAATTCAGTTTTATCCAATGGTTAGATTGTGTGTAATTCTATTTTCAAAAAAGACTAAGGAGACAACTTTAGGAAACAAGATTAGCTCTATTCAGAATTCATTATTGGATTCTAAGGAACTTAGATTCAGATCTCTATCGTTCAGATTAAACGTATGTATGGACTAATATATCCAAATTTTGGCCTGATCCAACAGTTCGATTGTGCGGAATCTTATTTTAAAAAATGTTATATAGAAAATTCCGAAAACAATTTTTTTTTGTCCAGAATTTAATATATATTGAATCAAAGCTCAGAATAAAATCTCCACCATTCAGATATTACATAGATGAGTACCGAGTTTGATATAAAATATTTAGTTTGATCCAACGTCAAGAAAGTCGGAAAACGCTTCTGAAAATCTTCCGCGCAATAGTATTTTCTATATACGAAATTTCTCTCTTGTTTTTATTTTTGTTTATGGAGGCCTTTTTGTCAATCACTCTAAATAGGTTAGAATTTCATGCTGATAACGTGTAAAATGAAAAACAGAAAAGAAGAAGACATAAAGGTGATGGTAGAACTAGGTTTTCTTATTCATCAATGACTACATTTATATAGGGTATGTACATGTTTTCATGATATATAGAGATAAATAAATATTTAAATTGTCTCTCACCAGTTACTTGCTGACAAATGCACACTAATTATGTTTTTCCTTCAACAGTTTATAGGGTTGATTTTATTGAAATAAGAAAAAGATAGTTTTGTTTTAAATACCCAGTACTTTTTGTGTATTCTCATAACTAGCCTATACTTTTGAGTATTCTCATAATCAGCGATTTCTGCTTGCTACGCCACATCAAAATCACATTTTTAGTCCTTAAGGATTGATCGGTCTAATCATAAATAGAAAATGCAATATGTTAACAAAATATAACAATGTTTCTTAACATGTATATAATGTTGGGCCTATTTTCTTATAAAATATTCTCGTTAAACATTTGTGGATTACACGAGATTTAAAAAAATATAAATTAATTATAAAATTATTTATGATAATTATAAAGTTTTAAATCTAAAAATCATGAATAATTCTAAAAGAAAATCAAAAGTTGTCATACTCTAAACTCGTGCCTTGTACCGATGTCAAATCACTACTAATTACTTATTGTTATTTAAAAAAATTATATTTTAATGTTTAAATTAAATTTATTAATAATTTAATTTGCATACTAACAAGATTTTAGATGTCATATTCCATGCATAGAGAAATTTATAAGATGTCATATTATTAACTCGTTTTCTATTACGATATCTAATCATTATTAATTAATTAATTAATTTTATATCTTAATGTTTAGACTAAATTAATTAATAATTTTTAGGTACATGCTTAATAATTTCAAAAGATATAATATTTTCAACATAGTATCGCATTGTGCGAGAAAATCTAATTAATATTACTAAATATTACCAAATAATTTTATATTTTTATATTTAGACTCAATTTATAAATAATATTTAGTTGCGTACTTAGATTATCTTGTAAATAACTCATATTTTACTTATTTAGAACATTTCAAATTCTAGAAATAAAATCTATTTTAAGTTTTATTATAAATAAAGTATATTAATTAATTTATTATTATAATTAAGTTTTTTTGTACTTGAGAATATCTTAGTAATTTATCTTTTTAATAAGAAAAAATTGTCAAATAGTCCTCCAAGTTGAGGTTCATTTGTTAATTAGTCCTATATCTAATTTTAAGTCAAAAGGTCCCTACTTTTTGTCAAATAGTCTAAAATTGTAATATGAATATACCATAATATCCTTACTATGAAAAAACTAATAAAAAAAATATAATAATAATAATAATAATAATAATAATAATAATAATAATAATAATAATAATAATAATAATAATAATAATAATAATAATTGAGGCAGCAGGTGGCTGCCGCCGGCCGGTCAGACAATTTATCGAACGCCGGCTTTTTTTTTTCCCGATCATCCGAAAATATTTTTCAACTTCCGGATTTTTTTTTGGCGAGTTTTTTTTCGCCAGAAAATTTCTTATTGTATATCTGAATTTCTTACTATATATCTATGTAAGTGTAGTTTTTTTTTTCAAACCAGATAATTTCTTAATATATATCCGAATTTCAGGTTTTAGAATTAATTAGGTAATGATTTAATTGAATTTTATGATTAGTTATGTTTTATGCTTTTGGGTTTAATGATTTTATTAGATTTTATGATTTTGGGTTTTATAATTAGTTAAGGGTCTTTTTTGAAAATATATTATAGCTTTTGTGGGTATTCTGTGAATAATAAACTTTTGAAGTGTTTTATAATAAATTAAAAATATTTATTTATTTTTTATAATAATTAAACATACAAAAGGGCATTCTAAACAATCACAAATTAATATCAATATTTTAATTAATAATATTATAATTAGATAGGACACGTGGCATTCATTGGAGCAGTGACTATAATTAGTTAGGTACAACGGGTGGCTGCAGTTAGAATCGCCCAAGAAAGTTTCTTTCTTTATATCTTATAAAGTAAGAAAGTTTGTTATTTCATGTTCGAAAAAGTAAGAAAAATTCTTATTTTATAATGAAATTTCTACACTTTATTCCTAAAAAAAAAAAGACATTCTTAATTTATGTTCAAAAAAGTAAGAAAAATTCCTACTTTATAGTGAAAATTCATACTTTATGTATGGAAAAGTAAGAAAATTTGTTACTAAAAATTTCTTACTTTACAGTGAGATTTCTTACTTTATGTTTGATTGGGCCCAATAAAAAAAAATTGGGAAAAAAAAAAACTTGCCGGAATAATCTTCGGTGGCAGCGGCCAGATAGTGGCAGGCGGCGGCAGGTGGGCTGGCAGGGGATGATAGTGTTTGTTATTGATATTATTCTTAATAGGGGTTAACCTTGCAATTTCTCCTTTTAATAAAGATAACTAATTGGAAAACTCTGATTATATATGACTAATGTATATTTTTATATTAGTAGAATAACAGAAAAATATTGAATGAGGTGGATATTAGGCTTGAATGACATGTAAGCAATCGAAACACCAACACATTTTATTTAATAGACGAAACGTGAGAAAAAAAACACATAAATTAGAAGAATTTTGTTAGGAAAATATTATATTAGATATATCATAGGCCCATATGACACATAAACGAAGTACTACGATGTTTTATTTGATAAACAAAGCGGGAGAAGCTGACGCATAGATTACAAGGATTCTAAATTAATACTCTAGTTTAACACAAATGTGTTACACGAGATTTCATAAAAAATAAATATAAAAAATATTTGTAATGATTACAAAGTTTTAAATTAAAAACTCAAAAGATGTATTATTCTGAACTCGTGCCTTATACTGATGTCTAATTATTATTTATTACTTATCGTTATTATTTAATAATTTGATTATTATTTTATTTACATACTTAAAAAAATCCAAAAGATGTCACATTCCCAATGCAGCCATTATTAGGTACACCGGTGTGTATGTTATATCGTACACCCAAAGATGAATATTTAATACAACGAAAATGTATATTTTTCGATTGAACGTACCTCTTGTTATGTGTTCATCTAAATCATGAAAAAATGTAAACTTATTACATTAAAATTAATATTTATCATATTGTAGATAATTAGGATATATAAACATTTATGAAAATGAAAAATGATATTTATCATAAAGGAGATGGACTTTTATCAAATGAAGATGAATATTTACTAGAATAAACATGAACATCTTATATATTGAATATGAACATTTTATGCATGTTACATGTTAATAGTAAAGATGAATATTATCATAACAAATATAAGAATTTATTTTGACAGAAATATACATTTATCACATTGAACATGTGCATTCTACTCGGGTGTAAGATACAACGTACACCTAGGTGTATCTAATAATTTGTCATTCAAGTAAGAATCCCTCTCTTATTTGATAAACTAAAGTCAATTATGAACCTTAAATCTAATTAAGTGGATGATTTAATTTTTTTATTTGACAAAAAGCATTAGCATGTAATAAAAGAACTGTTAGAGTAATATAGCTGCTATATAATAAAAAATACTATAATTATATAATAAAAACATTATTGATCTATAAAAAAAAACAAGTTGAGGTTCTAAAATATGGTTGATTCTCATTAGATCCACACACACACACATGTATAGGATTAAGATCATATGAGAACCAATTTTATATGTGACAACCTAGGAACCGCTATTTTAAATTATATGTGATGCTAATTTAAATAATGTAAAATGTTATTTATATTTCTACATTACTATTTTTATGTTCCCTTAATTTTTACTACTATTTTAATTAGCATGTACATGATTCGTACACACTATGTAATTAGCAAATTCCCACATTTTCAGGTTCTCACACGGGAATTAGTTCCCATGTTAACTCATCTCTCTCTTTCTCTTTCTCTCCATCTCCCTCCATATATATACACAATTTACCCGCATTAAGTCCGGCTAAGCAAACCACTTAAATGACGAAAGCCATTTTTTAAATAGATAGAATGCAAATGATTGAATGGCAATAGTTGAGGCCTTGAGGGCAAGGGACATCTTGCTCGTATTCAATTGCAAATGAGAATGGATGATTTCGGTTGATTCCAACTTATTAAATTGTGTAGCTTTCGCAAGTTGGGACATTCTCTAATTGGTAGATGAATTGCAGTTTTGGTAGAAACCTATCAACATCACTCATTATAATATATCCAGGTATCATTAGTAGGTTTTAATAATGAGAAAATGAAAGGGAAAAAATGGACAGATAATTAGTTGCAGTATATTGTAGAAGTTAAGATGTTTAAGCCAATTCTACACATCTTATTACGGTAAGCTAAATTGAAGCTGTTTCTTTTCTTGTGGTGTTACATTAAGGCAAATCAGAACCCAAAACAAGATATTTTATCTATACCTAAATTGAATCTTATCTATATCTTCAACATGGATATTTTCGAATTGGTGATCAAGAATTGTTAGGGTAGAGTTTGCTCAAAATTCAGCATTTGTTGGTGACCAGTTTATAATTTACATATCTCTGTTTTACTTAGCCTAATGTAACACTTTGCTAGTAAGAGTTACGTTTTGACGAAAAAGCTCTTCACATAATTCCATAATCACCCTAATAACTCCAAACTACTTGTCACCAAAAAAAAATAAAAAAATTGCTCAATCCCTTTCACTTGTCATTCTAAATATATTTGTTACTATGTGAGAAAGATAAACGTTGAGGAGATTTCACTTGATTTGATGTCGTCATATACCCACAACTCTTACCCTTTGCATCAGAAGCCAAATGCTGCCTAAACATAGCAATAAACGCCTCAACTCTCCGGTTCAATTCCTCCTCTGAAAGCTCATCATAATCATCTTTCTTAATATCGTCCCCTTCATTCTTCATTTCGTCCGTCACAGGGTCGACATCACTCTTTGGCAACAATTTCACCTTCTCACCACCGTCCATCGAAATCCGTTTTCGCCTTTTCTCCCTCTTCTTGAAATCCGAATCACCACCACAACATTCTCGGTCAATTGGGATTGTTTGGAATTTGGAAATGAAGAGAATGGCTAAAAGCAATAGGTTGAGGGCAAGAAACGCCCACACGCGCCAATGCACCAACACTGACACGACGATAGCACGTTGGATGCAAGCCATGCACGCAGCCATTCCGGCTGCGAAGCCGACGGCTTTTATTTGATCCTCTCCCTTTTCGTCACTCGCCATTCACACACAACTCGTTGAGTGTGAAAGAAATTGAGGTGTGTGGTAATGTCAAAGCCTTTTATATAAGGAGAAATGATGTGGAATGATACTTTGGCTAACTTTTCATACTTTGTGAGGGACAAGAAGACATTTCTCGTTATGCATCAGTGGGCGACCTTATCATTGTTTTCCATACCTTTTAGTAACATTTTTCTCAAGCTCCAACTTTAGGCGTGCACCGGCTTTTAGCATGCTAAACAGTGTAAGTGTTGGAATCTCGAGTGACATTCTTTCTGACTTCTTTCTTAGTCTAATGATATAATTTTTCCTTACATGCCAACATTTCACCATAGACAAAATTTTAAATGATGGTCATATAGATAATCATAATATTTTATTAAATAAATTATATAAAGCGCAACAAATATCTAGGTTATCATTCAAATCGTCAATGCCATTTATATTCTTTGCTCCGTTACTGTTTTCTTCTTCAATTTGAGTTTCTTCACAATTATCTATTTGAACTTAAACGATGGGTGCAGTAGGTAATTCAACTACAAATTGAATAAGGTACTTTGATTGTAAGTGTTGTTGGTTTTACGTATTTATCCATATATTCATCTGAAGACTTTGCGAGAATCTCTTTTCTTTTTTTTCTTTTTCTTTTCTGAACTCATATCGAATTTTCTTTTATCCATCATAATCACATAACAAATCTAATGAAAATACACTTTTTAAATTTGATTGACCTAACAATGAGTCACGTATTAAAAAACAATAAAATATAAACAACAATATTAAAAAGAAAAATAAATAAAATATACATACCCACGAAAAACAAATTCGTCTTAAATCTAAAAAAATAACGAACAATAAAATTCAGTTTGTTTGGAGTAGATCCAAGCGTGGTGTAAGCATGTACTTTTTTTTTTATCTATAAATCTAAAATTATATTTGCAAAGTAATAAATAAACATGCTAAAACAAGTGGGTTAGACAATTGGGCCTAAATATTATTGTACAAAATACCAAAAAACAAATGGGTTGAATTTTTTATTTTAATAGGAACATATATTTTTCATGGGCCCCCAACTATGGGAGGCACTGGATTTTAGCATCGAGCAACTTAAGTGGCGGGCTTAAATTTTAAGTTTACATACACAAATTTATATTTATATTTATATTAAAAGACAGGTTTGGAGAGAGAGAAAAAAAAATGAGTAGAAAAGAGAAAAAATGTCACGTAAGATGAGAGAAAAAATACCACGTAGGATTATTTTCTTTTTTTAGTTATTTATAAATTTTATTAACATAATTATGATAGATACCATAATTAATATTAATGATAACTTGATTCACATAGGATTAGTTTCTTTTCTTAATTATGTAAGAATTTCTTAATATAATTAGGATAGATACACTAATTAACATTATAATAAAGATTAATATTATATATATATAATATTAATTATATATATATATATAGAATTAACATTATAAAAATAAGAGTTAATATTATATATATATATATATATATATATATATATATATATAATTAACATTATAAAAATAA
>BMAC01000006.1:3716966-3736389 GCA_014905375.1 Phtheirospermum japonicum | reverse complement strand
GGTAAAAACCATCTATGGTGTGAGAACTAGGGATGGTTCTCACCGAAATACATACATACATACATACATACATACATACATACATACATACATACATATAACTTAAGTATACATATATATAATTACTTATTTAAATGTATAATACATTTTTTGCCAAAATTAATAAAGTCATGGATGCAATACATTTAACCAAGGGTGGTGTATTTCTCATCTATGTATACAGATGACGCTTTCTACAAATCTAATAGTGGAATTGTTAATGTACTATCTAACGACACAACTTCTCTTATTTCGAAAGGAAGAATTAGGCATTCTGGATTTAAGGTTCCTTTTAATATCCAACAAAATCTCGATGTTTCCTGGTACTCCACTTGCAAAATTAATGGTAGATGCGCATCTCATTATTTGGGATGAATATCCAATGATGTATAGCCATTATTCTTATACTCTGGACAAAATATTGAAAGACGTGATGAGATCGCAAAATAATTATAATACACAGCTTTCATTTGGTAAAAAAATAATAATTCTTTGTGGAGATTTCATCAAATTTTGTCGGTTGTTCCAAATGGTGCTGGACCAGACATATTTCACATGATGATCAAATCTTCGCATTTATGGACTCATTACATGGTTTTGAAGTTGACCAAGAATGTGGTGCTGCAAAATCACAATTCAAATCCCGATTGTGTCAAGTTAAAAAAACTATCTATTCGATAAATAGTATACGAGATGAAATAGTTGGAGAACCAAACGATGGTATCGCTTAAATTGAAATCCAGGTTATCTATTATTGAAAGATAGTAGTGACCATGTTCCGTCAATTGTGACCAGCACATGAAAAAACTACTGAATGTTTCGCTTATATTGAGGGTCATGATATTCAACCCCTAACACTTGATGTCATCGATTTGATTAATAAATATAGTATGTCATAAAATGATGGAGAATTAAAGTTCCGATTCAAACATTGACATATTGTAGGACATCCACTCACCAAGGTTTCTAAACACCATTAAGTGTTATGGATTGCCGAACTATGAGCTAAAACTAAGAATTGGAATTCCACTCATGTTGTTGAGAAATAGTGATTCATTTACTTGTGTTGTGTAACGTTGGTTGTTACAAAACTTGACGATCATATTGTATAGGCTAATATTTCTCAAGGAAGCACTGTAGTTGAATTTTTGTTCATCCCTAAAATGATTATCACACCATCTAATTCGAGCTTGCCTTTCAAATTCCAACGGAAAAAATTTCCTATGATTGTGTCATATACTATGATGATCAATAAAATTCAAGGACAATCTCTCTCTCACTTGGACTTTTTCTAAAAAATTCAGTTTTCAAACATGATCAGTTGTACGTTGCTATATCAAGTAGGGGTGGAAAAATGAGGCACGACATGATTGACCGACATGAACACAACAAAAAATAATAGGCTATGGGTTGAGGCTTATTGGATTCGTGCCTTATCGAGCTGACACGATAAGACACGTTAAGTAATGAGTTGATAACACGCTAACTCGATAAACACGATAAGACCCGATAATATTTTAATTTCTCCCTTTTTATTCATTTACTCATTGTTAGTATCTGTATCTTTAATTTATCATTAGTACATTTGTCATATTATAATTTTAAATGTATTTGTCAGTTTGTATTGATAATTTTATAGATATGTATTATATCTATTAAGAAAATCATGTATATTATTAATTAACGGGCCTAATGTGCTTAACGGGTAAGATTAAATAAATTCAGTATTTTTGTTTATCGTGCCAATCGTACCGTGTCGTACTTCTCATTTTTTAAGCATCTCGTGATTCGGGTTTAGATCATATGCTCGATAAGCTTATCGTGTAGTGTTCGTGCCTGTGATTATCGTGTCGTGCCTTATTGTGCCGGTCCGATAAGAACTCGACACGACTGATTTGTCAGCCTTAATATCAAGGGTGACCAATTGTAAGGGTTTAAAAATATTGATCGACGATGATGAGAATAAACATTGTATCACAACTACAAAAGTTGTGTATAAGAAATTTTTTCATAATTTATAAACTACATTTCGTCTAATAACAATTCTTTTATGAACCAGGTTATATTATTTTCAATACTATTCGATCTTTAAATAATATTTAGATGATTTATATATATGGAGCAGTTATGGTAAATATCATCTCTGATTTGAGAACCAGTGATGGTTCTCACCAAAATACACACACACACACACACACACACACACATATCACCTCTATATATTAATGCAAAATTCTCATAACCTATGTGTCTGCTTCGTATGCTTCGTTTGACAAATAAAAAATTCGAGTGCTTTGTATTCTTATGTGTCATCCGAGCCTAATACTTACCTAATTTAATATTATTCTTTTTATTGTATCTTACCTAATTTAATTCTTTTATTATATTTTACCTTATTCAATACTTTCCTTTGATTCTCCTAATATAAAAATATAAATAAGTCATATATAATTAGTAGATAAGATCTAAATTATTTATTTTAATTAAAAAGACAAACTACATAATAAATAATCTTAATTACAAAATAAAATTTATTTTGAAAATAATTAAATAAGTTTTATTGATAATAGAATTCAAAATAATCTTATTTTAGGAGTTTCAAATATTCTATATAGGTAAAATATGGGCAAAAACGCGTAATTAATATTTTTCAAAACAAATTGCGTTTTTAGGTGCGTTGGGCGTGAGTTGTGTATTTAGGTGGTTTTGCACATTTATTGTGCGGTTTCATAATTTTTAATTTTCTTAATGAATTCGTATACTCAGTATGCGAATTCCAATTTTTATATTAAAAAAAAAGATTTATTCAATTTCGCATACTGAGTATGCGAATTGTAATTTTAAAAAAAATATATTTTGAAATTGCATATTGAGTATGCAAAAATCAATTTTTATTAAAAAGATATTCTATTTCGCATACTCAGTATGCGAAATGTAAATTTTAAAAAATATATACAAAAAAAATTAATAAAATTAGATTTCGCATATGTAATGTGTGTGTGTGAGAAAGACTTATTTAGTTAAGAATTAATATTGTAAGGCATCATATATAATCAGCGAATTGACTGTTTTCTTCTCATCCTGTATAATAGGTGATTTGTTTTTTTTCTCTCTCTCATATCCTATATAATAGCGATTTTTTTTTTTTTGCTCATGTATTTATGCCCCTATATATAGGAAATATATTAGAAACAAATGTCCATATTATATAGGATATGACAGGAAAAAAAAAACACCAAATCGCCTATTAATAGGATGAGAAGAAAACAGTTAAGTCACCTATTATATAGGATGCCTTATAATATTAATTCTTAAGTAAATAAGTTTTTCTCACACATACACATATTACATCTACAAAATCTAATTTTATTAATCTCTTTTTTATAAAAATTGATTTTCGCATACTCATTATGCTATTTCAAATAAATTATATATTTAAAAAAAAATACATTTCGCATACTGAGTATGCGAAATAGAATAAATATTTTTTTATATATATAAAATTTGATTTTCGCATACTCAGAATGCGATTTCAAAATATTCTTTTTATAATTACAATTCACATACTCAATAAGCAAAAATTTTATAAATTACAATTCACATACTCAATAAGCAAAAATGTGCGAAACCACCTAAACACACAACCCACACCCAATCCACCTAATAATGCAATTTGTTTTGAAAAATATTATAATTACGCATTTTTGCCTAAAATATGAGTTATTTACAATAATCTAAGTATGTAACTAAATATTAGTAATGTATGCAATCTAAATATAAAAATATTAAATTATATACTTATAAATAATAAACATTGATTAGACACCAGTACAATGCGACACGGGTTGAGAGTTAACATTTTTTGAATATCTCAAAATATGTAATTAATAATTATTAAAAAATTTATTATAAATATTAATACATAAAATAATTTAATAATAATTAATAAAATAGATATTAAACACGGGTTTAGAATGAGACGCCTTTTGAATTTTTATAATGTAACTAAGATTATTAATGAATTTAATTTAAACATCAAATACAAAACTATTTTATATTTATAATAATTAATAAATAGATTAGACATGTACAAGGTACGGGTTGAGAATACATTATTTTATTTTAGAATTAAAATTCAGTAATTATAACAAAAAAATTCCATATCTATCTCTTGATAAGTCCCGTGTAATACACGGGTGTTAAACAAGTATATATTAATGCAAAGTCCTCCTAATTTAGTGTCTGCTTTGCTTGGATAATAAAAAGAAAAATTTGTATTTTCGGTTGCTTATGTGTCATCCGAGCCTAATATATACCTAATTTAATAATCTTATTTTATTGTATCTTGCATAATTTAATATTTTTTTTATTATTAAATTTAGCCTAACTTAATAGTTTTCTTTTATTTTATTTGTTTAATTCAATAATTTCTTTTATACTCCTAATATAAAAATATAAAAAAGTCATATATAATTAGTAGAAAAATATTTAAATTAATTATTTTAATTAAAAGACAAATTACATATGAAATAACTTTAATTACAAAAAAAACTTATTTATGAAAATAACTAAATAAATCTTATTTATATTAAAAGTTGAAATAATTTATTTTTGAAATTTTAAATAATATTTATAGGTAAATTGTGATATATTTATAATAATTGGAGTATGTAACTAGATATTAGTAATGAATTCAATCTAATTATAAAAAAAATCAAATTATATAATAATTAATTGATATTTATAGACAATGGCACAATGCGATAAGGCTTAAGAGTATGGCACCTTTGAAATTTTAAAAGTATGAAACTATAGTTATTAATAAACTTAAAAATATAAAATGAGTTAATAATAATTAATTAATAGAGATTAGAGATGTGTTGAGAATGTGACATCTTTTGAATTTTTATAAGTGTGTAAATATATATATTAATGAATTTAATTTATATATTAAAATATAATATAAATTAATAATTATAATAATTAATAAATTGTGCGGGGCACGGGTTGGAAACACATCCTTTCAATTTTTTATTTTAAGTCTAAAACTTTGTAATTTTCACAAATATTTTTTATATTTAGTTTTTTTATAAATTACGTGTAATACACGGGTGTTAAACTAGTTAAGAAATGAAACCAAACGACTATATTACTCCTAACAAATAATTTCTTCTTTTCAAATGTTTTATGTGTCTTTTCAACATTTTTCTTCCCAATGATATTACATTAACGGTAAAGTTGTAAAGATTGGTGCAATTTTATATTGAAATTGTATAAAAAACTATTTGAAACCCCAAAACAATATCTAATTATGAAATGGAAGTAATATATATTTTTTAATTTTACCCATCTCTTAATTAATTTAAATGTTTTAGTTTTTTTTTTTTTTGAAAAATAGGTAATATGAGAGTTGATATTTATAACTATAACTGTCACGGGATAAGCCTTGCGACCCGAATACAGACGCCATCTTACGAGACAACGACTGGTTTTCACCCTGCCTTTGTTTCATCAGGAGAGCGGCTATAGCTCCAACCAAGATTTGGATAGGGTTGGCTTAGTCTCCTCTTCATCGTCAATTTCTTGAAATAGCGAGATGCTCCCTGCATTGAACAGGGTAGGCGTGCCTGAACTCCGAAAGGGTTGGAATACCCCCACGCCATGTTACATTATGATTATTTCCGCTGCGTATTTCTTGAACGTTTTGAAATATGTGAATCTTTTATGTTAAAATCATGAAAATTAGACATTTATTGTGACACCAAGAATTCTTCATTTAATTATTTAAAGATATAAAACTTTTTCGACTAAAGTGAAATCGGGGCGTTACAAAGGTGGTATCAGAGCCAAGGTTTTGATTGGTTCTGTAGACTCGTTTCGTTTGTAAAAATCAAAAGTTTATAAAATAAATATTTAAATTATTTAAATAGTTTTCATTCCTCCTCGTCGAACATTCGTCGATATCCTCAAGGTACAAAAATTCATTACAATTGTTTAATCATTAATTTACATTCCATGTTATACYATGATTGCATTGTATGGATRTTTATACTATGGATATGATTGCATTGTCTTGGGAATGGTTGATGATGCTTTTGATGTGAATGTGTTGTATTGGGAAAGGTTGTTTATACTTTTTGGTATGATTGCTCTCGAAGGAATGGAGGCTTTCATTAGTTACAACTTTTTAGAGATAGACACGATGGGGTCATTTTGTTGACCAAACATTGTTTGTGGATCTTGGCCAAAGCGGATGGGAGTGCCACTACTGGCCTCGAGGCATCTCAGCACACGGTGGAGCGACTACCGATACAATGGAAACTCCGAGGGGACTATTTACGTGCTAGAATTGCGAGGATTCAGATGCCCGGTCCTCATATCGTAGTTGATTACGAGAGGTTCATCTACCACTTGGTGGGTGAGTGGCTGAATGCTTTTCTATTGGAGGAGGTGCCCAAGGAGACGAAACCCACAAAGGAAGTAGTTGAAGGGCCAAAGGAGGAAGCCCCGGCAGTTGTCGAAGAAGAAGAAGAGGAGGAGGATCCCGAAGAGGGTGACATTGAGAGCGATGAACCTACGGAAGAGGACGGGGACGATTCCGAGGAAGAAATTCCCAAAGAAAACCGCGAAGAGGTTTCTAAGGGGAAGAAGAAGGGGGAGTACGAAGTGGCGTGTTACAGGTGTTACCGTGGAGTGTGTTTGCTAGGACAAGGAAAATGCTACTGTTGCCATCAGAGTGGGCATGCAGGGCCTTTCTGCCCTGTGTTTGGTCAAAGGCAGCAAGGCGGTGGAGGGCCAAATCCAGGACCAACTAATGGAGGAAATGCTCGAATGTATGCCATGGCACGCAATGAGGCTGAAGAGAATCTTAGAGTTATAATAGGTATGTTAACCGTCTTAGGAATTCCTACTTTTGTGCTTTTTGATACGGGTGCTTCGCACTCTTTTGTGTCAAAGAAATTTCATGATTTAACTGAAGTTAAGAGCACTAGAGTAGAGGAACCCTTAGAAGTTGGTTTACCATCCGGAGACATGTTGGTCACGAACTCGATGGATAAGGGAGTGAAGATCGATGTAGGAGGAAAGAATCTCGAGGCTGACTTGTATGTGATCAAAATGAGAGATTTCGACTTGATATTAGGAATGAACTGGCTCACGAAATATCAAGCGAAGATACAATGTCGCGAATGAGAGATAACTTTCAAACTCCCTGAAGGTGGAGAGATCAAGTTCTTTGGAGCTAAGACCAAGACGGTGCCACAAGTGATAACAGCAATGAAGGCCATGAAGCTGTTGAAGAAGGAGAGATGCCAAGGTTTCCTGGTGAATTTGGTGAGCAATCCAGCGGTCGAGGTGACACCGCACGAGGTGCCCATCGTCCGAGATTTTAAGGACGTCTTTCCGGAAGAGTTACCAGGATTACAGCCCAGTCGTCAAGTCGAGTYCACAATTGATTTGACACCAGGGGCAGAACCTATCTCAAAGGCACCATACAGGATGGCGCCGAAGGAACTTSAAGAACTAAAGGCACAAATCCAAGAGTTATTGGATTTAGGTTTTGTCCGACCGAGTGTTTCACCGTGGGGAGCACCGGTCCTCTTTGTTAAGAAGAAAKATGGGTCAATGAGAATGTGTATCGATTATAGAGAACTTAATCGACTCACAATAAAGAACAAGTATCCGTTACCTCGAATCGAAGACTTATTCGATCAATTGAAAGGAGCAAGTGTCTTCTCTAAGATCGACTTAAGGTCGGGGTATCACCATTTGAAGATCAAAGAGAGTGACATTCCGAAAACTGCTTTTAGAACGAGATATGGACACTATGAGTTTGTTGTGATGCCTTTCGGGCTAAGCAATGCTCCAACAGTGTTCATGGACTTGATGAATAGGGTTTTCCACCCCTACTTGGATAAGTTCGTCATAGTCTTTATCGACGATATCTTGATCTTTTCAAAGAATCAAGAAGAGCACGAAGAGCACTTACGAATAGTGTTGGAAACACTTCGCAAGGAGAAGTATGCGAAATTTAGTAAGTGTGAGTTTTGGATGGACCGGGTAGTGTTCCTTGGTCACATCGTCACTGCTCAAGGGATAGAAGTGGATCCATCTAAGGTTGAAGCTATTAATGGATGGGCCACCCCCACAAATGCGAGTGAAGTTCGCATTTTTCTGGGTCTAGCAGGCTACTATCGGAGATTTATCGAAGGATTTTCAAAGATAGCTGTGCCGATGACTCGACTTACAAGAAAAGGGGAAAAGTTTTTTTGGAGCACAAAGTGTGAGGAAAGTTTTCAAGATTTGAAGAAAAGACTCACTTCCACACCCGTCTTGACAATTCCCGACCCAACGAAGGACTTCGTTATTTATAGTGATGCGTCAAAACAAGGTTTGGGTTGTGTCTTGACAATTCCCGACCCTACGCATGATTTGGAACTCGCGGCAGTAGTTCATGCTTTGAGAATCTGGAGACACTACTTGTATGGAGGCAAGTGTGAGATTTTCACCGACCATAAGAGCTTGAAGTATTTGTTCACTCAAAAGGAGTTGAATATGCGTCAAAGAAGATGGTTGGAATTGGTGAAGGACTATGATTGTACCATTAGCTACCATCTAAGGAAGGCGAATGTAGTAGCTGATGCTTTGAGTCGTAAAGGAGGACTGGCGAGTTTACTGTGTGTACAAGAAAAGTTGGTTGAGGAGTTCGCCAAGATGAAGATCGAAATGGTGATACCTCCAAAGAACACGAAGGGGATCTTAGCATCCTTAGTGGTGCAACCAACTTTGAGAGAAAGGATCAAGGAAACTCAAACTCGAGATGGTTTCATAAGCAAGATGAAGGAGAAAGTGCGGAAAGGAACCATCAAAGGTTTTGTTTTAGCAGACGATGGAGCCTTGTTTTACGAAGGGAGGATTTGTGTTCCAAAAGACGAGGATCTAAGGAATGAAATTCTGGAAGAAGCCCATTGTTCTCCTTACACTGCACATCCTGGCGGTACCAAGATGTACAAGGACTTAAAGATAGTGTTTTGGTGGAGGAGCATGAAGAGAGACATTGCCACTTTTGTGGGAAAGTGTCTAGTTTGTCAGCGAGTCAAGGCTGAACACCAACGACCGTCAGGTTTGCTAAGACCACTAGAGATTCCRGAATGKAAGTGGGAGCATATCTCGATGGATTCGTGGTAGGTTTACCACCATCGACGAGAGGTAACAAGGCAGTTTGGGTGATAGTAGATCGTCTAACCAAATCGGCTCACTTTTTACCGGTCAAGATGACTTTCAACATGGAATAATATGCTCAAATCTATATTCGGGAAATTGTTAAGTTGCATGGAGTACCAGTCTCGATTGTGTCGGATAGAGACACAAGGTTCACCTCGAATTTTTGGAAGAGCTTGCAAAGTGCTTTGGGCACTAAGTTGAAGTTCAGTACGGCTTATCACCCACAAACAGACGGTCAAACTGAAAGGACTAACCAGGTCATGGAGGATATGCTAAGAACTTGCATACTTGACTTGGGAAGTCAATGGGAAGGTTTATTACCATTGGTAAAGTTCGCTTACAACAACAGTTACCAATCCACCATAGGTATGGCACCATACGAGGCTTTGTACGGAAGAAAGTGTAGATCTCCTTTGTACTGGGATAAAGTAGGAGAGAGAAAGATTTTGGGCCCCGAACTGGTACAAGAGACGGTTAAACACATTGCCATGATCCGAGATCGAATTAGGACTGCGCAGGATCGACAAAAATCTTATGCGGACCGTCGAAGAAAAGATCTGCATTTTGAAGTAGGTGATAAGGTGTTTTTAAAAGTAGCGCCGGTCCGAGGTGTAGTGAGGTTTGGTCAAAGGGGGAAGTTGAAGCCAAGGTACATAGGACCGTTTGAGATTCTCAGGAGAATCGGAGAATTGGCTTACGAGCTTGCGCTACCACCCAGTTTATCGAGCATTCACAACGTCTTCCATGTGTCGATGCTAAGAAAGTATGTTTACGATCCACACCATATTGTGAGCTACGAAGAGTTGGAGATTAATAAGGATTTAACTTATGAAGAGGCTCCGTAAGCGATTTTGGATCGTAAGATACACCGATTAAGGAACAAGGAGATAGCATTGATCAAGGTGCAATGGAGACGTCATGGGATGAACGAGGCCACTTGGGAAGAGGAGGAAGAGTTCAAAGCGAAGTATCCAAATTTCGGCATTTCGGGTAAGTGCGGAATTTTGAGGACAAAATTTTTCTAAGGGGGGTAGGTTGTAACATCCATACATCCAATGCATTATTTATTTATTTATCATCACGCATTAAAAAATAAAATTCTAGTCCCGAGCTCGTCGCCATAAACAAATTCCTATTTTAGTTTTATATAACCTAAGCATTCTATTTAAACGAATTTATAGTCCGTTTCCAAATAAAAGTATATTATCAACTTCTAAGATACTATTATAATTATTTAGTAACTTATTAATTTATTTAAATTACTATTGAGTCGTCTATGAAATAATTTTGATTTCTAAAATTATTACATTTATTTATATTATAATTATTTAATAATTGTAAAATACTATTGGGTTGACCACGGAATTATTTAGTTTTAAACTAAATCGTCAATTGGGTCGATTCTTGTCGGACTTAGAAAAAAACGAGGAGCCAAATGACTAGCCCGAGTCCACTAAACCTTAGCCCTAGCTTTCCAAAAATAAACTCATCTTTGGTTTATAAGCAAAATTCCTTTCTTTTTTCTTCAGCCGTTCCTAATCATCTTCAACCCTTACAACTTTCAATTCTACAGATTACAGCCGCAGTCAACAGGTAACATACTCCAATCCTGTGTTTCTAGATTATGTTTTTCAAAGAACCGTACAAACCCATCAATCCCATTTTTTTCCGTCAACCATCGTATTCGAATCGGCTGCCGATCCCAAACCATTCAACACTGCCAACATCACAAAATCGTCAACCCCGATGAATTCCCAGTCCAAAACCACAGACACATTAACCCCCATACTGTCGGATTTTTCCTCGCCAAAATCGACATCCACCATTTTCTCAAACCCATCGCCGAGCCACCACCACAGCCACGTCAAACCCCACACCGCCGATTTTGCAACCACCGGCCGAATCGCCACCAGTTGCCCACAATCTCCACGCTTGCCAGCCAACAGCCCCCACGTCGAACCATCCAAATTGCCACACCAACGGCCGATCAACGTCACCACCCGTCGTTGCGCCCAAGTCGCAGACGAAGGAGGAGAGGACCTTCACGTCCACGCCACTGACCCACAACCACGTCCAGAAAGGGGCCAAACCCTGCCGTCATCCGATTCAACCACCGTCGCAAACCAGTCAAAGAAGGAGGGGAGGCCTCCGCGTCCACGCTGCCGTCAACGCTGCTCGCCACCTCCTCTCCGCTGGCCGGCGCCGTCAAATTTTTCGAAGGGGACAGAGAGGGCTTTGCACCCTCCGAATCGGACCTGGCCCCGCCGCGTGGTGTTGCCTCCGAAAAATGCTACTGGCAGTCAGCCCATTAGCCGCCGACGAGGATTGAAGAAGGGAGAGGTGCCGATTGCCGTTGCCTGTTTCAGAATTGGGGAAGAAAGGGGGAAAGGAAGAACAGACGGGATTTAAGCCTAAAGTGGGCTGGGTCCTCCATTTTATACCCAGCCCTTTCCCAGAAATTTTGAATTTACCCCAGAAGCTTCAGCCCTTTTCTATTGACCCCCAAGTCTTCTGCCAACCTTCGATTGAACCCTCAGATTATCCAAGCCTTCAAATTCAGCCCTCCAGATTATAAAAACCTCGTTTCAGCCCCAAAACATTTTATAAATCAGCATTCTAGTCCAGTTTTATTTCTATTATTATTATTATTATTATTATTATTAATATTGTTAATATTATTACTATTATTATTATTATTACTATTTTAAATATGAAAAATACTAATTAAAAATATATTTCTAATTGATTAGGTGACGAGCATTAAGGGGACTTAGGATTCAATACGTGCATTTGCTCGATTTTCCACGACATATTTACGAGGTAGGGACCACTGACCTATTTTATGCTAAACTTTGCTTCTCAATATTGTGCAATGTGTATCATGTAATCTAGAGTACGACTTAATTCAAAATTCGAATTTTATAGCCAAGGGTCTTTCCCAATGTGCTATCCACGAATTAAAACCGGTAACTATAAAAGTTGTTATCGCATTTTAGCTGCAGTCAAAGTATTTTCTAAAACCAATTATGAATTAGAACCGGTGGCCGTACAAGTTGTCATCGCATTTCTAGCTGCGCAGTCAAAGTCGACGTTCTTCTAAAACTATGAATTAGAACCGGTTTCTAGTTGTGCAGTCAAAGTCGACGTTCTTCTAAAACTATGAATTAGAACCGGTAGCCGTACAAGTTGTTATCGCGTTTCTAACTGCAGTCAATGTCTATGTATTTCCAACATGCTATTCTATGAATTATATGGTTCAATGTGCTATTTTTGAGTTCTATGATTTAGTTGAAATATGTCAGTGTAACTATTGAGTACGTTGAGCTCATCCCAAATCAACGACGTGTTTTTCAGGTACAAATGAAGATATCGAATGAAAGGGAAACGAGGAAGGGGAATGAAAACTGTTGATGTTGGATTTTATGTTTTAATCTTGTTTTACATTTTATCCACTATTGAAAACTTGGTTATTTACATTATGATTATTTCCGCTGCGTATTTCTTGAACGTTTTGAAATATGTGAATCTTTTATGTTAAAATCATGAAAATTAGACATTTATTGTGACGCCAAGATTTCTTCATTTAATTATTTAAAAATATAAAACTTTTTTAACTAAAGTGAAATCGGGGCGTTACAGATCTTGTGGACATCCCCTGACACAATGCGCTCCTGTGGAGCCGCCTGATCTGATGGGTATCATTGTTCGCGCACACTGCTCGTAGCAAAAAAAAGGGAACGTTAGGTCCAAGCCCAAGAAGTACTTAGTACACATTCAGTAGGTGCTCTGCACTGCTTATCTAAGGATCGCCTCCGTGTCGCAAGATGGACGTGCCCCTCGATGTGCGTTAAGTTGCTCACGGGAGGCGCGTCCTCGAATTCTTCATGGTGGATAGCCTTTTCCAGAGGATTTCTTTGCTCCAACCCGGGCGCCACATGGCCGCGACACTGTACAGGATGCTCGGATCACACCTAGCCGGTACGGCCTTTCTTATAGTACCCACGAGTCTGTCTCGGACTAAAAAGACCCATACATATTATGCAAGACTAGTTCGACTCTGATACCACTGTTAGGTGGCCAACCGTCTGGTACCCGCATTGATCATCATATCAGAAGCATAGATTAATTTTATAATTTTTTTCATTATTATCGGCCCGAATAGAAACTCGGGATGCTGCTGTCCGTACTTAACCGATGTAGCATCGGCTCAATCTTGCAACTCTCGGACTGCACGCGCTGTGACTCAGCTCTTAGCCCAAATCGGCAAGAACACGGCCTGCATACGTCCTGCTCCAGTCAGCTCCATCTTCAGCCCGCACTCGTTCTTAGCCCGAAACATTGTAGTCCGTACTTAGCCAAGAACGACATTGCAGTCCTTCAACTCCGGCGTGTTTCCACTCGGTGCAAAGTACCTGCGATCAGACGAAAAACGGGATTAGGGCAGAAACCGAAACTAATATATAAAGAAATAACCCAGAAAAGGTATGAAAATAAGATAGGAATGAGAAACCCCCTTTCACAAAGAAAGATGGCATATATCTGATCTCGGTACACCATTGAAGCTCCAGCAAATGAGTTTCAGTCTCTATGTCTGAGGTAAGCTTTCAATCTGGCTCAGATCTCCATCTCTCAAGGAAGACTAATCAGAAGTAATTTTCCTGTTTGATTCATGAATGAGAAAACAATGAAAAGTTGTTCTAAACATGCAATTGAATTTTTTTTTTTTGTAAAGTTGTAATATCCAAGACGGTGACTTTAATGACAAGAAACAGAATCAAAAAATTCGAAAAGATTAATAAAATGGGGGTCTAGGGCTCTAGAATCGTCTCCATGATCAATTGGCATTTCATCGAACACTTAATTTACGAGTTGGAGCTGTCAATCCTAACTTGCAAATCAAACACCCAACAATTGAAATTGATGGTTCTAAACTCATCCAAGTAGTAAACCAATACATTCTAACCAACAATACGCAAGAAACGCAGCAATACAAACTCAAGACAATCATGAACATGATTAAAAAACAAAAGCTTGAAAGAAAACAAGAAATCAACAATGGAGAATAATAAATCTTCATTAACAAATAAGACATAACTTTCAACAATTAAAATAAAACCGTATACAAGAGAATTGATAACTCCGAACATATATTAAAAATAACAACAAATGTGCAACAAATAAAGAACGAAAGATTACCCAAATAGAAAAACTTCTAAGAATCTTCAAGCCAAAAGTGAGAGAGAGAGCTGCCCCAAGAACATTGAGTTTCTTCAGAAAATAAATTAGTTACGATTCTATGAACTAAGCTAATTTATTAAGGAATCTATGCTTGAAAGTGAAAGAAAGTAATGAAGAAAATAAGAGAAGGTTTTGGGCTGTCAAACCCTAAGGGGTCCAAGAGATTTTAATTATAAGAGAAGCGGTTGTATTTATAAGGGTGAATTGTGGGTAAAATAGTTATTTTGCCCAAAATTGGCCTGACCACCGATGCTGTAAAATGGCCTCGTCGATGGCACATCGACTGACGTATCGACTGGGCATCGATGGCACGCGTCGATCGATGGCTGTGCTTCGTGGGTCAGAGTCGTATTTTAATCAAATCTAGCTAGTTGTAATACTCGGGAACGCTCTTAGGCTTGATCGACTTCTGTAAAACAAAGAAAATCAAAATAACATAAAAATCTATAAGAAGTAAAAGAGAAATACGAAAAATACTAAAAAGATGACAAAAGATACGAAGACGCAAAATAAGGAAGAATGGGACAAAATACGACTAAAACCTGACTAAATCACACACAACAAGACACAAAAACACACGAAAATCACACACAAGTATGTACAAATCACCGACCCTTAAACTGTAGCAAATCAGAGTGGCTACTAAAACCTCCTTAGGACAATACTCAACTTGTAAGCCCGCCGATAGCAACCACCGAGAAATCTGATAGCTCGGCCCTAGCTACCCTCAGATTGGAAACAGAAAGCCCTACCCCTACAATTCGCTTTCTCCTAGAAGTACTACAAAAAAAACCCAGATAATCCATTGGAAAATCACTTACCGACAGATTACCGACGAATAATGGCCGTTGGTGAAACCTATATCGGTAATTTCACTTGCCGACAAATATCTCAGCCCGTCGGCAAGTGCCGACGGCTTTCCAATGGACTCTGCTACTGGTAAGCTGCCGTCAGGATTCTTAATTTTTTTAATTTGCCAACGGATATTATGCCCATCGGAAATTAATTAAATAAATCAAAAAAAGAAGAATGTCGTTGACGTCCACGCCCATTGGAAAATAAAAACCATTTAATTTTACCGACAAACATGGAAGTCGTCGGTAAATGTATTTTTTATTTTTTTACTATTATTTTTATTAATTGGAATAATGAATCTTTTTTTTGTTCATCAACATATTTAATAATATTTAAAAAAACTTAAATACAGAATAAATTAAATAAATATAAATAAATATAAGTACGAATCAGAATCAAATGAATTCGGCAATAATAAACCAAAATTAATTCTACAATCATAATCCAACATCTCGAGATCAAATAAACTAATCAGCATGAGGGGGAGGGGGAGGAGGAAGAGGTTGTGCTCCCATCTTGACCATAAACTCTTCAACCTATCGCTGGAGTTGCTGCTCGAAGTCCATCTGGGCCTACGCATGTGCCTCGCGCATCCTCTCCAACTCGTCTTGAGACTGCACTTGTGTATCGTGCAACCTTTGAACCTTCTCCTGATGCCTCGTCTCAACCTCCTCGAACTGCGTCTGCAGCTACTCTAGATGAGGATCAACCTGCTGGGATGATGTAGAGCTAGAGCTTGTATAGAATTCCTTGGCGAGCAATCCCGTCCCAAATCGTCGACCCTTCCTGGGCCTGACAATATAGAGGTGACGTCGTTCGGGGCAACAAACGTGCCAGACTCCTATGATGCAGCACGTCTGCTCTCCAATGTAGTCTGAACCTCCGTCTGATAGATAACACAAAACCATTAATTATTTTCATGCATAATAATGACAAAAACAAAGTTAATATATAAATTTGTTTGAGTTTAGAAATGAAATAAACTTACAGCTATTCGCTGAAATTTGGGTCCGTAAACGAGCCGTCTCCTTTTTGATGTAGACTAAGTGGAAGCTCGTACGCAGTGGGTTCCCTACTCATATCCTCCCGCTGTAATAATTAATTTATTATTTTTATCATATATATATATATATATATATTATATATATATATATATATATATATATATATATATATATATATATATATATATATAACCCTTATATATTAATGCAAAATCCTCCTAACCTATGTGTCTACTTCGTATACTTCGATTGACAAATAAAAAATTCCGGTGCTTCGTTTGCTTATGTGTCATCCGAGCCTAATATTTACCTAATTTAATACTTTTCTTTTAATTGTATTTAACCTAATTTAACTCTTTTATTATATTTTTCCTTATTCAATACTTTCCTTTAATTCTCATAATATAAAAATAGAAACAAGTCATTTATAATTAGTAGATAATATCTAAATTAGTTATTTTAATTAAAATAAAAACTACATATGAAATAATTTTAATTAAAAGAATTATTATGAAAATAATTAAATAAGTTTTATTGAAAATATAATTTAAAATAATTTTATTATTGGAGTTTCAAATATTATATATAAGTAAAATATGAGTTATTTACAATAATTTAAGTACGTATCAAAATATTAGTAATGTATTCAATCTAAATATAAAAATATTAAATTATATGCTAATAATTAATAAGAATTGATTAGACACCAGTATAATGCGACACGGTTTAAGGGTATGACATCATTTGAATATCTCAAAGTATATAACTAATAACTTTTAATAATTTATTCTAAACATTAATATATGAAATGATTTAATAATAATAATGAATAAAATAGATATTAGATACGGGTTTATAATGTGACGCCTTTTGAAATTTTGTAAGTATGTAACTAAGATTATTATTGAATTTAATTTAAACATTAAATACAAAATTATTTAATATTTATAATAATTAATAAATTGATTAGACATGTACAAGGCACGGGTTGGGAATACATTATTTTAATTTTTTATTTTAGATTTAAAATTAAATAATTATCACAATTTTTTTTATATTTATCTATTTATAAGTCCCGTATAATACACAGATGTTAAACAAATATATATTTATGCAAAATTCTCCTAATGTATGTGTCTTCTTTGTATGCTTCGCTTGGATAATAAAGAAAATTGATGTTTCTGTTGCTTACGTGTCATCCAAGCCTAATTTATACCTAATTTAATATTTTTTTCTTTTATTTTATCGTGCCTAATTTAATATTTCTTTTTTATTATATTTAGCCTAACTTAATATATATATTTTTTTGTTTTTTATTGTCTAATTCAATAAAAAAAAACTTATACTCCTAATATAATAACATAAATAAGTCATATATAATTAGTAGAATTTTTTTAATTAATTATTTTAATTAAAAGACAAATTACATATGAAATGATTTTAATTACAAAAAAAAATATTATGAAAATAAGTAAATAAATTGTATTTATAATAAAAGTCGAAACAATTTAACTTTGAAATTTTAAGTACTTTATGATATATTTACAATAGTTGGAATATGTAACTAAATATTAGTAATGAGCTCAATATAAATATAAAAAATAAGATTATATAATATTTATTAGGGACACAATGCGAGAAGGCTTGAGAGTATGGCACCTGTGAATTTTTCAAAGTATGTTACTATAATTACTAACAAATTTAATCTAAACATAAAAATAATTAATAATATAGATTAGAGACTGGTTAAAAATATGACATCTTTTGAATTTTTATATGTATGTAAATATAATTATTAACGAATTTAATTTAAATATTAAAATATAATATTAATCAATAATTATAATAATTAAAAAACTGAACAGGGCACGAGTTGAGAACACATCCTTTCAGTTTTTTATTTTAAATTTAAAACTTTATAATTTTCACAAATATTTTTCATATTTAGTTTTTTTTATAAATCCCGTGTAATACACGGGTGTTAAACTAGTGTGTGTGTGTGTGTGTGTGTGTGTGTGTGTGTGTGTGTGTATATATATATAACTTACCACTACAAAAAAACAGCAAATTTTCGAGGGATTTTCCGAGGGAACACCGAGGGAAATAAAATTCCCTCGGTTTTTTCCGAGGGAATTCCGTTCCCTCGGAAAATCCCTCGGAAATCAGGGCGCCAAATGTTCCCGCCATGTTTACCGAACGAAAAACCGAGGGATGACCGACGGGTGATTTTCCGAGGGAAGTAGTCACTCGGAAAACCGAGGGATATTAGATTCCCTCGGTTTTATTTATTATTTTTTTTAAAAAATAATTAAATTTCTGAGGGAATATAATTTCCCTCGGAATTATTCCGAGGGATAACGTATTCCCTCGGAATTATTCCGAGGGAAATTGTATTCCCTCGGAATTTAATTAATTTTTTTAAAAAAATTAAAAAAAATTAAAATCGTAAAAAATAGAAAAAAATAATACAAAATAGGATTTATTTTCGGGACGCTTAGGCGCACCCCTCCCCGTCGCGGTCGTGATTTTTTGGGTTTTGTTTCTATTTTTTACTATTTTTTGGATTTTTTTCTATTTTGTTATTTAACAAATAGGCATGGTGATTTTATATGCTTCTCCTCACCATCCGTACAAGTTGGACTCTTCTCTCTCCTCAAAACTGCTTCTCCACCAATCAACTCAACGTAAGTTTGTATGCTTTCATTTTCGGTTCAATATTATTGCAACTTATATAGGGTTAAATTATTATTATTAGTCATGTGAAAATCACAAATTGCCAAAAAAATAAAAAACAGAATAGCATATTTTGTATATAAATAAATAAAATCTTATTTTAGCCTCTTAAATTATTAAAATCGATTTTGCTTATAATGGAATTATAAAACCGAAAAATCCGAAAAAATAGTAAAAAATAGAAACAAAACTCTAGAAATTACGACCGGGGCGGGGAGGGGTGCGCCTCGGCGACCCGGAAATAAACCCTATTTTTTTTTTCTAGTTTTTTCTATTTTTGAATTCCCTCGAAATGTCAAAAAATAAAAAAAATTCAAATAAATAGAAAAAAA
>BMAC01000006.1:3685533-3716005 GCA_014905375.1 Phtheirospermum japonicum | reverse complement strand
CCGGTAATGGTTCCGAGGGAAACAATCCCTCGGAATTCCCTCGGTTTTGTAATTCCGAGGGATTTATTTCCCTCGGAACCGATTTCCGAGGAAGGTTTTTTCGAGGGAATTTTTCCCTCGGAATTTCCCTCGGTTTAACCAAAACCGAGGGATTTTTGCTTAATTCCGAGGGAAAAATCCCTCGGAAATTTTGATTTTTTTTGTAGTGTATGATGTTATCTCGTAGGCGATTCGCCCCCCGAGACCCGCCTCTATGCTTAGATATCCCTGTACTAGGACCCTCTGGCTTACTCATCCTGTTCCTGCCAGACGTTGTGATCTCTCAACCTTCTCTGGCCTCGCCCATGTCTCCTGCCAAGCCCTCCAGGTCTGCTCACCGACAATAGCCGGTATGACTCCCTTGGCATCATACAGTTGCCGCCAGTCATTATCACGGCTAGACCAAGCATAAGACATCGGCATGTAAAAGTCTTGGCGCATAACATCATCAGAATATCGACTCCGGTCCCAATAACATAAACTCTACTATAAAGCATATTTAAGACAACATAAAACAAGTAATTAGTTACACACATGTAAACATATGTAATGCAATAAATTAAGTTTTTATTTAATCTAAATACCTGGAACCAAGGCCACCACGTGTCATGCTGATACTGAGGAATATGCACATACCTCCATCCATCTGGGTGCACACAAGGCTTATGGACCTGTCTAAGAATCGTAGGTAATACTGAAGAGCTACTCCGCACTGTAAAAATATATAAATTAAAATGAACATTTTTTTTAGAAGTTTCTTACAATTCATAACGATATAATTATTAATAAAAACTATTAAATACTAATAATTATCTCTGACCAACGATATAAACAAGGATGCCTCCAGAAAGTCAACACAACTCATCATAAATAGGAGGGCTGTCCAGTATGGTCTCGGGAGGAGTCCAGATCCACATTGTCCAAATGGTCGATCAAATTATCAGAGGAGGTTGACACAGCTGGTTGTGACGATGAAGAGTCAAAAAAACCAGATCCTGAACGAACAGCTCTAGCCATACTCTTCCCCCTCCCACTAAACATCTAAACGACCTCGAACACATTGTTTAAATTGAATTAAGAATAATTAAAATTAAAACATTATATTATTTTTTAAGTTTTAATTAATTATATAGCTTTATAACCTTAACCGACACAAATTACAAACTAATCATCATCGTTTGTCTCTTCTTCGCTTATAAACTCATTTTCCATTCATCAACAAGTTTAGCATCAGCATCATCGACGATAAGTTCGAAATCGGCATCATCGAAAAATTCGTCGATGTCATCATTAAGTTGGAAATCAACACCCTCCAATTGGATTGCACCATGCGATTCAGAAACATCCTCTTGAAATGATTATTCAGGCGTTCGCTCTTCTACGAAATCTATTATTGATTTCGCCATAATCTTACAAGCTGCCAACCAGTCGACCATGTCTCGTATCGGACTCGGATAGGGCAATAATAAACTTGAGTAGCTTGGGCCGCAAGTACGAATGGCTCATCATGATTTAATCTATGTTTATGATTAACGTCGACAAGCTTATATTGAGAGTCAACTCTCGTGCCTGTTGGAGTCAGATCAAACCACTCGCATTTGAACAAGAGTGTGCTTAAAGACCCTAAATATTCAAGTTTAACAATCTCTACCAAATGACCTTAATAACCATATTCATCTTCTCCATAAGTTGTTCCTTTTATACAGACCTCAATGCTCAATGTAGATCGTTCAGATCCATATGCAATCATGTAAAATCTGTATCCATTTATCTTGCAGCCATTGAATGTAGTCACACAATGCGATGGACCGAACGCTAGACTCTTAATGTAATTATTGGTTACACTACTTAAGGGGTCTCAAACCTATAATATATGACGTAAAGTTACATTATCCAAATACAAATACGTAATATATGTATATAAACAAACCTCACAAAATTTGACTCACGTAGTTTTCAAACCAAATGGGAAATTGGTTTTCTCAAAGTATGAATGTCCTAGTTGATGCCTAAATAGATGACCTAAAAAAGGTAAAAAGATATTCACATTATGGTTTAAGTACCTTGATCCGTGTTGCTTTTCATGACTGATGACATTATAACCAACATTGCTTCAGGTGAAGTCAATGGAAACATACCCCTTAACCCAAGTTAATGACTACGTCAAAATCATTGAAGGAGGTGAAATTTAAAGATTGGATTAATTGTATCCATATTTTCTTCATCATTTCAGAGATTTGAAGAGAAATAGCTTATCTTCAGCAATTGCTGTTAACACCTCTTTTTTTGGACTTGGGAGAAAACCAGTTTCTGCGGGCAAGTTCCATAATCACCTAATTGAAGAGGTTAGTCTTTTTGTCATCACTTTTATTACAACACAAGATCTTATTGCACTTTCAACCAGACTCAATGCATTTAGATTATGTATGAAAAGAAAATAAAAATGCATACAAAAGTATACAGATGTTGCGACTGATGTTAGTTTGGGGTGTCACAACATCAAAACCAACATTGACTTAAATAATGCACATACCGAGATCTCTTCTCAAACGAGAGAAGGTCTCTAAATCTAATTCCTTTGTGAAGATGTCAACAAGCTGATTGTCTATTCTTATATTCTCAAGGCTAACTGTCTTCCTCTCAACCAAGTCTCGAATAAAGTGGTCTTCTATGTCAATGTGTTTGATTCGAGAACGCTGGACTGGAATTTTCGAGATGTCAATAGCACTGGAATTGTCACAAAGCACAATCAAAACTCTAATGTGCAAATTGTATTCTTCTATCATCTGGTTCATCCACAACAATTGTGTACAAGCACTTCCAGCTGCAATATACCCGGCTTCATCTGTAGAAAGAGAAATACAATTTTGTTTTTTGCTATACCATGAGATTAGATTATTACCCAAGAAAAAATAGCCCCCTGTAGTACTCTTTCTATCTACAACATCTCCGGCCCAGTCCGAATTCGTATAACCCACAAGTTCAGTACAAGTTTGTTTAGAATACCAAACACCTAAGTCGGTTGTACCAGCAATATATCTTATGATTCTTTTAACAGCTTTTAAGTGTGACTCTTTTAGATTAGATTGATATCTAGCACACAGACACACACTATACATAATATCTGGCCTACTCACTGCTAGATATAAAAGACTCCCTATCATACTTCTATACATGGTGTTATCAACACCATTACCAACATCATCTCTTGACAGTTTCACATTTTTGCCCATTGGTGTTTTTTTATGAGTTTTACTTTCTAACCCAATTTTTTTAACCAAGTTCTTATCATATTTGGATTAAGAAAGGAAAATACCATCATCAAGTTGTTTGATTTGTAAACGAAGAAAGTACGAGAGATTAACTTCCATGCTCATCTCAAATGTGTCCGACATTCGAGTGATAAACTCATTTACCATCTGCTCGTTAGTGGATCCAAAAATAATATCATCTACATAAATATGGACAATCAAGATGTGCTATTGGATCTAAGGAGAAACAGGGTTTTGTCAACTTCCCCTCATCTAAAGTTCAAAAAGAGCAAGTGTTGAATCAACCTTTCATACCAAGCTCTAGGAGCTTGTTTTAAACCATATAAAGCTTTTTTCAGTTTTAAGATAAAGTTTGGTTTTTGGGGATTTACAAATCCTTTAGGTTGCTCAACATACACTACTATGCTTAAAATTCCATTTAAAAAAGCATTCTTTATGTCCATTTGATGCAATAATATCTTCATATGACAAGCGACAGCAAGTAAAAGTCTTACCGACTCAATGCGAGCAACAGGGGAAAATGTCTCATCAAAGTCGATACCTTTAATTTGCGTATACCCTTGAGCGACAAGTCGAGCTTTATTCCTCACAATGTTGCCTGCCTCATCTGTATTGTTCTTAAAAATCCACTTTATTCCAGTCACGTGAGAGTTTTCTGAACGAGGAACTAAATTCCATACATCGTTTTTAGCAAATTGGTCCAACTCCTCTTGCATTGCCTTTATCCAGAATTCATCCTTGAGAGCATCCTCCACACGCTTGGGCTCTGTTTTGTAAAGGTACAAAGACTCTCGAATTTTAGAACAGTTAGTAGACAAACAGACATACCTAACTATTTCTTTGAAATTTATCTGGCGCTTTCTTGTACTCCATTCATCTAAGTCTCCGATGAGTATTCCCGCCTGTCACGCGGGTGACCCGAGTTCGATCCTCGGCAACGGCGCCAAATTTTGAATTGAACTTTTTCGCGTTTAAAATAATAAAAAGCTCGTCTGTAAGAGAACGGAGCTATTGTAAGCGATAAGTTGACTCGAGTCGAATCACAAGGAAGACTAATCAGAAACTATTCCGGTGTTCGATTTTACGTACGTAGAAACGGAAAATAAAAACTAAACTAAACTAAACTAAACACGCGATCAAATAAGGTTTGAGGTTTTCTAACATCTACGAGCAATAAAATTGAAAGATTTTAAAACGATAAAGAAAATGAGGGTCTAGTGTGCCGGAATCGTCACCACGATTGGGGTTGTCAATCCCGATGGTTCTAAACGACCCTAAGCACACCAAACCGATAAACTTAGCTGAAAACAAACATCATCATGATCAAATTCATAATAACAACGCAAGCATGATCATAATCGATAAGAGAAATAAACAACTAATCTAACGAGAACTAACAACTAAACTACTAAAGCAAATAACATAAATTAACAATTAGGAAAAATGATAAAAGGTTTATACTAAATTAACAAAACCAAAGTACATAACAACATCAAAGCAAAGATTATTAAAGCCAAATACACAAAGCAATAAAAAGGTGCAGAAAAACCTATAATCTATAAAAGCATCAGCCATCCAACGATCTTCAGCGACGAGAAGCGACCTTGAACGTCGAACGGAAGCGAAATAACGAAACTACGAACTATTTAACTCTAATTTTGTATGAATCGGAATGGTGGCATGAACCGAGGGTTCTATCATTGTTCTGGACCTTTCCCCCTCGTCTCAGCCCTTTGAAAATGAAGAAACCACCGGATTTATATAGAATTTCGAAAATAACCGCTCAAACTGCCGGAGCGTCGACAGTGCGTCAGTCGACGCGAGCCAGGCTGCACGCGTCGACAGGCAGTGCGCCGACTGACGGGCCTAGGATCGATGCTTCAGAACCTTTGCGTCGACAGTGCGTCAGTCGACGCAAGACAGGCTGCACGCGTCGGCAAGCAGTGCGTCGACTGACGGGCCTAGGATCGACGCTTCAGAACATTTGCGTCGACGGTGCGTCAGTCGATGCGGGCGTAGCGTCGACGGTGCGTCAGTCGACGCACCTACATGGCTTCGGCTCGTCGCTCGTCCCATTTTCCTCGTTTTGAGCTGAGATATTAACATTAAACAAAATTAGATTATTTTATACAAAATAAAGTAAAAACACATTGAACACCATAAGAAACGAAAAACATAAAAAAGGAAGAAAAATGATAAAAAGATAAACTTAAAACACATAAAAGCACACAACATACGATGCAAAATCACACGAAAATCACATACAAATATGTACAAATAAGCGGCAGCTTGTGTTGATGTTGGGTTTGATGTTGTGTTCCCAGAACCAACATGGATACCAACATCACTAGGCTCTCTGGTTTCAGCACCTGCATCTCTGTTTTCAATATCTGCACTATAATCTACAGGAACCATGGCATTATCTTGAGGATTTTGATCATAGACCAGATCATAATCCTCGGTAGGTTTAACTCCACTCGTCGAATCGTCGAACTTGACATTAACTGACTCAAACATACTAAGTGTTTTAAGATTAAAAAACCTCTATGAATGACTATTTCAGAAATATTACATGAAAATACATTTGTCACTTTTTGAGTCAAGTTTAGCAAGATGATTTCTGTGATTGAGCACATAGAAAATACATCCAAACACATGAAAATAGCTCAAGTTCGATTTTTTACCCAACAACAATTCATAGGGTGCGACACATGACCCTGGTCTAAAGTATATCCTATTTATTAAATGACAGGCAATATTCATAGTTTCAGCCCAAAAATGCTTTGCAATGCCATTAAAAACGAGCATAGTCCTAGTCATCTCAGCAAGAGATCTATTTTTACGTTCAGCTATGCCAATTGGTGAAGAAAACTCGTGACTTATGCCTTCCGTGGAACATTATTTTGAAAAGGATTCATTCTCAAACTCTTTTCCATGATCAATTCTAATCCTACCAACATTCACACCAAATCTCACACACAGCCTCTTTGCAAGTTTTTTAAATGCTTCAAAAGTCTCAGATTTTTCTTTTAAAAACTCTACCCAAGTATATCGAGAAAAATCATCTACAATGATTAAAACGTACCTTTTACCACCAAGGCTCTCGACTTCAAGTGGTCCCAAAAGGTCCATATGAAGGAGCTCGAAGCAAGATGATGTAGTGAGACTCTGCACTATTGGGTGTGGCACCCTGACCTGCTTTCATTTCTGGCACGCCTCGAAAACAGGGAAGATCTTGGTGTTGAGCTTAGGAAGTCCATTCACAGCTTCCTTTTTGGCTAACATGTCCATCATCTTGAAGTTGACATGCCCAAGTTTTTGATGCCACACCTCAATATCACTTAATTGAGACAATTTTCAAAGGGCTTCGCTATTGATTTGATAGCAATTATCTGAAGTCCTCTGACTAATGAGGACACAATCTCCATTCTCCTCATAAAATTCACATTTTTCACGATTAGATTTAACACTGAAACCACGTCGCAGAGTTGACTTATGCTAATCAAGTTTGCAGTAAGTCCTTCTACCGGCAATACGTTTTCCATCTTTACAATGCCTGGGACATCAAGAGTTCCTGGCCCAATAATTTGACCATTTTCACCTCCACCATATTTTACTTTTCCACCTCGAAACATGACAATACTGGAAAGTAGATCTTCAGATCCTGTCATGTTCTTGGAGCATCCACTGTCGAAGTACCATGCTCCAAGGACGTGGGATTTCAGGGAGGTACAGATCATGTTGCACTTAATATCATTTTTCTTGACCCCAAACCTTTTTGAACCTCATGTTGGTTTTGGTGTTGGTTTTCAGGAAACCAACATTGGATTCAGCAACCATCCTTGTTCTCTGAAAATATCTTCTCTCGCCAATAATCTTCCAGCAGAAAGGTCGAATGTGATTTGGTTCACCATAGTGATGGCACACGAACTGTCTCCTTCTCTTCTTGTGGCGTTTGGTCAATTTTTGTTCTTGGTTTGATACTTGTGTTAGCTGATTCGGTTTGTATCCAATTCCATGCTTTGAGATTTTTAGAAACTCATCTCCAAGATCTCGTCGAGCTTTGCCTTGCCTTGTTGAGATTCGTGATGGTTCCTTGAACCTTCTTCAGCTCAGTTTTCACTTTTTATAGCTCGACATCCTTTTTGGTTAGTGACGACTCTAATCGGAAAATTATATCAAGTTGGTCATTCTTTTCCTTGGTTAACTTGTCCACCTCTTTCATAAGATCCTTGACCCTGAGTACCTGTTTTCCCCAACTGACAAACAACTGATTATGTTCAATACTCAGCTGCTCGTACTCTTCACGATATCCATTAGCCTCTGCATTCAGGCACCGATGTTGGTTTCGATGTTACCAACATGGATGTCGTCGTCCCACACAATATTAGTAAATAAGGATGGAACAGGTTCAAGCGAGTCGGAATCATTGACATCCTCAGTGTAGTCTTTAGAAACCATGCTCTTTTTCCTGAGAGTGTTAGCACACTCATTTTTGCAGTGTCCCCAACCTTTACATTCATGACATTGTACTTCACTAAGTGGTTTCGGGGAGCTTGATGCATTGGATACCGAAGGCAAAGACTGTGATCTGGCAAGAGTGCGCCCAGTGAACTTTGGTGTAGGCACCTGCGGCTTGGTCTTTGTGCTTGATCTTCCAATGTTGTTCTTTTTCTTTAGGAAGTTATTAAAGCATTGAGTCATATCGGATAATTCGTCTTCCTCAAGAGTGGTGGATTCCATCTTTTTCAGGACCCCTTTCAAATCAAACTCCTCATCATCTTCATCGTTGTCGAAGCTAGCATCGGAGGAGAGAGCAACATTCTTGTCTTTAGAGTTGGAACTAAGGTGTTCCATCTCATATGTCTTGAGAGAGCCAAACTAACACTACAAAAAAATCCGGCGATGCTGACGGCCAAATCCGTCAGGATTCCGTCAGTATATGGAATACTGACGGATAATGGCCGCCAGCATTTTTGTGGTCAGGATTCCAGTATCCTGACGGCTTTAACGTACCCGTCAAAAATACTGACGGCATACTGACGGGTAGCGCCCGTCAGTAATACTCCCCGTCAGTATTTTTCCCCCTTTTTTTTAATTTTATAAATACTGACGGGCCGGCCCGCCAGTATTGCTGACGGGTCAAGCCCGTCAGCATTTTTAAAATATTATAAAAAAAAAATTGGGCGGGCCTAGCCCAGCCCGCCGGAGCCCAACCCAACCCACAACCCAACCTGTGTTAATTTAATTCCCCACATGTGGCATGGGTGGGATTCGAACCCCAGACCTCTTGCAAATAGAGGAGTGGTGTTACCGTCTCGCCAAGTTGATTACATGTGAAAGATTATATACTTTTAATATATATTAGATATAAATTAAGTTATAAATTATAATTATAATTATATTATATTATAAATGTAGATTATATTTATGAATAATAATATATAAATGCATAATATTATTATAAATATATTTATAATAAATATATATAATATATATATTTATTATAAATATAATTATTTATAAATAATTATAAATATATATTTATTATATATTGTATATAAATAATAATATATTATGTATTATAAATATATAATTATTATATTTATAAATGTAGATTATATTTATTAATAATAATATATAAATGCATAATATTATTATATATATATATATATATAATATATATATATATATATATATATTATAAATATAATTATTTATAAATAATTATAAATGTATATTATTTGAAATATATATTTATTATATATTGTATATAAATAATAATATATTATTATTATAAATATATAATATTATTTATAAATATATAATTAATATATTATATTTATAAATGTATAATTTATATTATATTATATTATATTTATAAATAATTAATTCAATTATAAATATATAATATTATTTTATATGTATTATAATTATAATATTATAAATTATATTTTAAATAAATTGCTGACGGCTTGCCCGTCAGCATATATTTTTCTTGTTTTTTTTTAATTAAAATTATATCCTGACGGGTTAGCCCGTCAGGATAATTAAGCGGGAAAATTCCCGCTCTTTCTCTGACGGGATGCTGACGGGTTTATTTGCTGACGGCCACGGCCGTCAGCAAACCCGCCAGCATTTTTTTTCGCCAGTAATACCGTCAGCATTGCTGACGGCTTGTTGCCCGTCAGCATATCCGCCAGAACTGTCGGGTTTTTTTGTAGTGTAAGGTATTGTTCTCTATGTCATCAACGTATTTGGATTCTTTTATGACAACCACCTTCATACTGAATTTTTTTGAGATGGATTTCAGTAGTTTACCCACAAGACGTGTGTTTGTTATTTCTAGTTTTCAGCAGCTACTTTCTCAGGAGTCCAATCTATCTCTTTCTTGTCGACGATATCACCTTCACCATCAATGACATGTGGCTTTTCCCATCTAATCAGAATGGTTTTCAATGCACGTTCGTCGATGTTCTTTATATACCACTGCATCCTCTATTTTCGGAGAGAGTAGTTCTCCCCATTGATGATCGGAGGCCTTGGGTTGCCTTGAGCATCTATAGCACCTAAACAAATAAGGATCAGTACTTAAAGGTTAAGTAACCCGCTTTGAAATCAATTGTTAAATTTGAAGGTCTATGGTTTTGAAAATAAGTATCAGTATATGATGTTGTTTTCAATATTAACCAACACTGAAACCAACATCAACCAGAGTTTAACTAAAAATATGCAGCGAAAATTTAAACACAAGAACACAGCAATTTAAATTCAGTTCACAAGTAAAAGTACTTGTGAACTTGGGTGTACAAACCCGAAAACTATATTACTTTCTTTGTTCACGATCAATACAAAAAGATAAGAAGTAATATATGAAAACTAAAGTATCAAACGCGTGATACTAAATACTTGTCGCCTATATGACAAGATCTTCTCCGTTGGTCACGCAACTTCGAAAAACTTGTTGATCCCGAACAGTGGCTCTAAGTAGCTATCTTGCTGGTCTTCTTTCTTGCCGTGCGTCGCGTGCGTCTTCAAAAATTATGTCCAAACTTTAGTATTCTCTTGTCTTAAATAGACAATTCTAAAATTTTAAACTTAATAAATAAGTAAAACAAATTCTAAACACAATTTAAGAAACTAAATAAAGTCATATACATAAACTAGGAAACAAAATTTAAAATCCTAATTTATTTTGTGCCCAAAAAAGACAAATAACTAAAATAAAAATTATTGTCAAAAATAAATTTCCAACATATATATATATATATATATATGTGTGTGTGTGTGTGTGTGTGTGTGTGTGAGAGAGAGAAGTCTACAGCCCTTAAATAATTTATTTCAAAACCTTGAATTTATATTAAAAAAATTAATATTAAGATTAATGTGGATAGTTAGATCTCTAACAATTCTTTAAACAAATAGAGCGGGCATATTTACCCACGGATCCATCATTTGATTGTGGGCCCCACATATCAACGCACATTTTTTCCGCGTGTTGGAGCAGGAATTTGGGGGATGGCCGCGCATTGGCCATGCTCTAACGGGGTTCACATGTTGGGTCTAAACATCGCATTAGTTCAATTAATATAAATTAATTTGAAACTTAAAGCTCTAAAGTAGTTTAAAGAGAGGAAAGAATTATATGATGATGAGACATTGAATTTAACCAGGACACGCGCATGCCGTTTACAAGAATTTGAAAGCTGACATAACAGAGAAATGGCTTTGACATGAATGCACGCCATGCTACAAAATGATCCCCACATTTCCAAGGAAAGTTTTCCAGTATTTCTTCTTCTTCTTCTACTTTGGACTGATGAATGTGAACGAGGATTAAAATAATACTTGATTTTGAACATTTATTACTTTGATTTCCAAAATTTCGAAAATGAATCGTACCCCTCAAAAATAAAGGATATCAAACTTATTAACTTTTATAAACTCACACCTATTTTCGTTTCCCTAATTCACACCTATTTTCATTTCCCTAATTCACCAAACATAATATTTATGTATGTAGCCAATTACAAAGTTTTGGATTAAAAGTAGTGGCTGAAAGTCAATGATCAATTATACTTGGAAAATTTTGATCTCATTCATGACAAGTCCTCATAACTGAATGATTCAAATAAATAAATAAATAATAAAAATAATAAATCAGCATAGTTGAAATGCGATCGAAATGGCCTTTACCCATCAAAACAATGAGGTCTCGTTTGGTTTGGTGTTCCATTTTGCTACTTATCTCTGCTACAACAAGCAGTTGTCGAAACCTGTATGTACATTCATCGGGCGAACCTAACCATTTTTGTATTTATAATAATATACAATAAGAATAAGCTAAGGGAGTTGAGAATCGCAAGAATTGATAAGTCCTCCATTGAATTGAAGACAGGTATACTAGCTTATTAATATGTTACTTTCAAGTAAATTTATTTTTATTTTTTAATATTATTTTTGTAATGAAATTTTGGTTTGTCAATGGACCTGTGTACGTGCAACTCGTATGAACTCGAATAGAGGTACAGACTCACATTTACTTAAGTTATTTACTATTGTATGATATTTGAGTATCCACTACCACGAGCTTGTAGCTCAAGTGGTATCGCTAACCCTTTATAAGGGTGTTGACAAGGATTCGAACCCTAGACCTCTCAAGTTATTTGAGATTCATCTTCTACTTTCCAACCACTTGACCCAACTTATTAAAAAAAAAAATATTTGAGTATCCACTCTTAAAACTAATTCTCACACTCACATAAAAAGATAATTGTTACTTCATTTTGAAAAAAATTTATGTGGAGTAGTGAATTTATGGTTACATTATAGGTATAATAGATCCAAACATAATAAAGATAAAGAATTATTAAGCTGAAACTATGCATGGTTAAAACTAATAGGTATTGAAAAACGGTTCATATTCTTTTCTTGATGAAACAGGCAATTGCGAGAATATTCTCAGTATAAGCAGTTAATACTTATTTCAATGATTTTAAAAAATGCACTTTCTTATCTTGTTTATTTGAAGTGTTGATATGTGTTCTAATTATTGTTTGTTGTCTGAAAACGGGTAGTAAACTAGTTACATCCATTTGACAAGTTTTTTCGGTATTGTTGGTCAGCGGACTTCTGATCGTAATAGCTTCTGCCCCCAAAGATAGACGTTGATCAAGACGAGATAGAAGGTGTTCGTTATTATTAATTTGCATTGAAGTAAGATGAGCAATTCTAAGGAGTCCATCATTATACCCCATTAAAAAGTCATAACTCATGCTCATCGCGAGCAAGTTGTCTACTCCATCACAAGACGCAGACGATTACGTTGATCAGGTTGAAACATCTCAAGAATTGAGAAGCTGAAGGGACACATAAAGATGTGCTACTAAGGGCCTGTTATCCTTTTTATTTTTATTTTTATTTCGAAGAGCCTTAAGCTGTTTCATCTGCAAATCTATAGAAGCCACATGTGCACGAAGAACCTGGGCAGAAATATTGACCATGTTGGGATTGCTCGTACCAACATCACTAGCAACATCGGCCGAAACAGGCGCCTGCCAGGGCAAATCAATAACTCGGGCACCGGTAACATGCTGATTGYGCARGGCAAACCACTCAGYCTCACCCRTWAKCACATCCTCGGGACCAAGMTGTAAGCCTTGATTCTCTAACAAGYTGAAAATCAAAGAYGGAAAACACAACGAYRCCGCGGACTTCGTGGTGGCAAACTTAGTGAYAATATCAAARACATGCTGACCAAAACTAAATGGGATCCCTCTCCCAAGACGAAACAAGAACTGGGCCTGAGGCCGCGTAACACAGGTTGTGTTTTTGGAGGGGACCCAATTACAAATGGCAAGCTTATGAAAAATAGAATGAAGAGATGAAAGACGTGTACTCGGAAGCTGCTCAAACCAAGAATTAACCATCCCAACAGACAGAAACTTAACTACCTCATTCATATCATCCACCGTCGAGTCACCCCGGTAAAACTCAGTACCATAAAACTCATCAATTAACTCAGGGGTGAATGAAAAAACTTTGCCACGCATAAAAACCTTCCCATAATTGACGGACTCCAAAACAACCATAGAGGGCAACAAATTGGCAAAAAACTCGACAACAACATCAGGCACAAAAGGCATGGCCGTGGAGACGGTGGAATACATACCTTTGTGTCGGAGATAGGAAATGAGATTGTGTTTCTCAAAAAGTTCAACAGGAACCCGTTTCTCGGAAATCATATGATGACTCTGGTAGGCATCAAATAGCTCGGCAGCCTCGGCAGTGATGAATCTCTTCGAAAAGGGCACCATGTCCTCAAGCTCGGGCATAGGAGTAGTTTGTCCTGAAGAGGACTTGGATTGAGCCGATGCATTAGATGAGGGCGGAGATGGAGCAGGAGTGGTTCTTAGGAAAGAAGCAGTGCGGGAGGACGAAACAGACTGCGAGCGACGCGATGTTGGTAAGGGGGTACCAACACGACTAGCAACATCGTCCCGTGCAACAGCCTTCGTTTTCTTCTTGTCCTCTTTGCATGCAGCAATAATATCTTTCAAGGGTACATCAAACGATGAGTCAGGGGAATATTCGAAAAGACATGTATCAAACTCAGGTGTAGTAGCATGAACTGGAGACGGCGGGGGATTAGCGGCAATCGGCTTGGCAGAACTTGTAACCTCGCCGGTGATAAAGTCCAGTACAGTGTAAGGGGGCGAAGAGTACTCAGTAGCAGTTGAGCCAGGAGAAATTTCGACCTTTGCCTGGCTGGGAGAGACACTGTCCTTCGTCAGGCTGGGTCTCCTGTCGGCTTTACGTACAAGCTGTTTCCGACGAGTAAACCTCTTCTTCTCCGGCAGACTGGGAGCAGAAGCAGACGGCGGCACATCTCCGGCAATCGGAGCAGTAGGCTCAAAATCATGATCATCAGGGTCAGACTCCACAAAAACATCCTCTTAGAGGTTCATGTGTTCGATAGGCATGTGGCGACGCGGACCATCCTTGCCTTTTGGGACCGCGGGCGGCACAACGCCGGGTGGTATGTTGCGCAAGCACCTAGATCGCTTCAAAGTTGGGTTCCCCACGCGGCCAAAGGTCTCAGTCACAAAAGCTAAATATGGGGGATTATCGACGTCAATTTCGTTCCCGGGCTGTCCAGGGAACACTTGAGCAACCGGCGTGGCATCGACCGGCGATGGAACAGGCACGGCAGCGAGAGAAACAGGCGCAGGTGATTGTGGTGACGATGTTGATAGTGGTGGGGTTGAATAACTACCACCACCAATATCCTCACGAATATCAAGGCCACCAATTTTTGGGAACGACAGCGGAACCTGGTCGCCGGAGCGGCGAACCTCTTCAGGTAGTTCTGGGACAGGCGGCGGAGGAGAGCTGGTCATTCTGCAAAACTTTACAGACACACACAACCAAGAAGCAGAAAATTGAGAGAGATTGAGAAGAGTAGGGATTCTGAGAGTTTTAATTCGAAAGGGGTTTGGAAAGGTGGGCAAACGGTAAAAGGGAATCAGCTTTTTATCCCCTCAAAAAGTGACCGTTGCGCATAAGGAGAGAGATGGTAAATAAAAAGAAATTCCTAAAATATTTCACCAGCCGATTTTATGCTCAAAAATGCGATTTTATTTCCATGTAAAAAGCGCCACTCCTCCTAGAATATGGCGACAATATCACACAACTTATCCCATTATCTCTTTCCATAATCCCCCCCTCCCTTTTTTTTATTAAAAAAAATTGCACGACTTAATCTACAAAATAGGCCGAAAATACAAAGCTGATTTCAATGAACCATCAGCACAGTTGTACCTATCTTGTGCAATGTTTATTTTCACTCACCAAATTCACCTCGTTATTACCTGTCYAGCYGTCYRATTATAACTCCACTGAAACACTTGGTTAGCTCAATTCAAAACAAAATTAAGAGATTTCAAGTAAGACAAAAACACAAGAAACAAAACGCACAGCAAGATGGCATCTTCACAAAGTATGAATGTCCTACGGGATGCCTAAAAATCATGACCTAAAAGGTGAAAACAGAACAAATTATGATTTCAGTGTTTTGATCCAATGTTGCTTTTTATTACTAACAACATTATAAACCAACATTTCCCTAGGTGAAGTCAATGGAAACTTACCCCTTAACCCAAGTTAATGACTACGTCAAAATCTTTCAAGAAGGTGATTTTTAAAGATTGGAGCATTTTGAGTCCATATTTTCTTCATCCTTGAAGGGATTTAAATCTTTTAATATTCAGCAATTGCTGTTAAACGCCTCTTGTTTGTGCACCTGGGAGAAAACCAGTTTCTACGGGCAAGTCCCACAATCACCTAATTTCGAAGAGGTTGGTTCTTTTTGTCATTACTTTCATTGCAACAGAGGACCTTATTGCACTTTCAATCAAACCCAATGCATTAGTATAATGTATGAAAAGAAAGATAAAAATGCATGCAAAATGATACAGATGTTGTGATTGATGTTGATAAGTAGTGTCACAACATCACAAAACAACATTGGTTAGACAATGCACATACCGAGATCTCTTCTCAAACGAGAGAAAGTCTCGTAATCTAATAACTTCGTGAAGATGCCAGCCAGCTGATTATCAGTTCCAATATGTTCAAAGCTAACAATCTTCCTCTCAACTAGGTCTCGAATAAAGTGGTACCTTATGTCAATGTGTTTGATTCGAGAATGCTGGACTGGATTTTTGGAGATGTCAATGGCACTTGAATTGTCACACAACACCGTCAAGATACTACTGTGCAGACCGTAGTCTTCAATCATTTCTTTCATCCACAGTAATTGTGTGCACGCACTTCCAGCTGCAATGTACTCGGCTTCAGCTGTAGAAAGAGAAATACAATTTTGCTTTTTGCTGTACCAAGAAATTAGATTATTACCCACAAAAAAAATCCTCCAGTAGTACTCTTCCTATCTACTACATCCACAGCCCAATCCTAATCAGTGTACCCTATAAGTTCAGTACCAGTATCTTTAGTGTACCACACACCTAGTTCAGTTGTACCAGCAATGTACTTAATAATTCTTTTAACCGCTTTCAAGTGCGACTCTTTTGGATTAGACTGATATCTAGCACATAAGCACACACTATACATAATATCTGGTCTACTTGCTGTCAAATACAACAAACTGCCTATCATACTTCTAAACATGGTGTTATCAACACCCTTACCAACATCCTCTCTAGACAGCTTCACATTTTTGCCCAGTGGCGTTTTCTTCACAGTTTCACCCTCTAACCCAAACTTTTTGACTAAGTTCTTTGCATATTTAGTCTGGGAAAGAAAAATACCATCATCAAGCTGTTTAAYTTGYAAWCCAAGGAAGTAYGAGAGRTTACCTTCCATGCTCATTTCGAACGTATCAGACATTCGAGTGACAAACTCCTTGACTATCTACTCGTTAGTGGATCCAAAAAAAATATCGTCTACATAAATTTGGACAATTAAGATGTGCTTGTTGGATTTAAGAAGAAACAAAGTTTTATCAACTTCCCATCGTCTAAAGTTCAAATAAAGCAAATGTTGAGTTAGCCTTTCATACCAAGCTCTAGGAGCTTGTTTTAAACCATAAAGGGCCTTTTTCAATTTTAAAACAAAATCAGGTTTTTGAGGATCCACAAATCCTTTAGGCTGCTCAACATATACTTCTTCACTTAAGACCCCATTCAAAAAGGCACTCTTAATGTCCATTTGATGCAACGAAATTTTCATATAACAAGCAACAGAAAGCAAAAGTCTTACCAACTCAATTCGAGCAACAGGGGCAAATGTCTCATCAAAATCAATTCCTTCAATTTGCGTATACCCTTGTGCGACAAGTCGAGCTTTATTCCTCACAATGTTGCCTGCTTCATCAGTCTTGTTCTTGAATATCCACTTGGTCCCCGTCACGTGAGTATTCTTTGGCCGTGGAACAAGATCCCACACATCATTCTTGGCGAATTGGTCCATCTCCTCTTGCATAGCCCGAATCCAGAACTCATCCTTGAGTGCATCCTCCACGTGCTTGGGCTCTATTTCAGAGAGGTACAAAGACTAACGAATTTTAAAATAATTAGTAGACTAACATACATACCTGACCATTTTCTTGAAATTTATTTGTCGCCGTCTTGTACTCTTTCATCCATATCACCAATGATTTGGCCCACGGGGTGGTTTTTCTGGATTCTGGATGGAATGTCCCTTTGATGAAGATCAATGGGATCTGCTGGATCTTCTTCCTCTGAATCAGAATCAGATTCTGCAACTTGGCTCGACGTTGGTACCGATGTTGGTATCCCAGTATCAACATGGTTATCAACATCACTTAAATCTCTGAGTTCAGCAGCTGCATCTTTGTTCTCAATACCTGCACCATCAACTAAAGTAGGAGTGACACTACCTTGAGGGTTTTGATCATAAACCAGATCATTATCCTCGGCAGGCTTGACTCCGCTCGTTAAATCATCAAACTTGACATTTACTGACTCAAACATACTTCGAGTTCGAAGGTTAAACAACCTATATGCATGACTATTTTGGGAATAACCCATGAAAATGCACTTATCACTTTTTGAGTCAAGTTTAGCAAGATTATTTCTATCGTTAAGCACATAACAAATACATCCAAACACATGAAAATAGCTCAAGTTTGATTTCTTCCCAATCAACAATTCGTAGGGAGTTGCACATGAACCTGGTCTAAAATAAGCCCTATTCGTGATATGACATGCAGTGTTCATTGCTTCAGCCCAAAATCGTTTAGCTATCCCATTAGAAATGAGCATAGTTCTAGTCATCTCCGCTAGAGTTCTATTCTTACGTTCAGTTATGCCATTTTATTGAGGGGTAATTGGAGAAGAAAATTCATGACTAATACCCTCAGAAGTGCAGTATTTTAGAAAAGATGCGTTTTCAAATTCCTTTCTGTGATCAGTTCTAATCCTACCAACTTTCACATTAAATCTTACACATAGTTTCTTTGCAAGTTTTTTGAAAGTCTCAAACGTTTCAGATTTTTCTTTTAGAAATTCTACCCAAGTAAACCTAGAAGAATCATAAACAATGACAAAAACATATCTCTTACCACCAAGGCTCTCAACCTCAAGTGGTCCCATGAGATCCATGTGAAGCAATTCAAAGCAAGATGATGTAGTGAGACTTTGTTGGACTGGATGTGGCACCCTGACCTGTTTCCCTTTTTGGCATGCCTCGCACACCGGAATGATCTTGGTGTTGAGCTTAGGCAGTCCACTCACAGCTTCTTCCTTGGCCAACCTGTCCATCATCTTGTAATTTACATGTCCAAGCTTTTGATGCCATAGTTCTGCATCACTAAATTGGGACAACCTGCAAAAGGCATCACTATGAATTTGGTAGCAATTATCTGAAGTTCTTTTCCCGGTGAGAATACACGATCCATTCTCCTCATAAACTTCACACTTTTCGCGGTTGAATTTAACGCTGAACCCTCCGTCGAACAATTGACTTATGCTGATCAAATTTGCAGTAAGTCCTTCTACTAACAGCACATTTTCCAGTGTTACAACACCAGGAACATGGAGAGTCCCTTGGCCAACGATTTGGCCATTTGCGCCTCCTGCATACTTTACTTTTCCACCTCTAAATCTGACAATGTTGGAAAGCAATTCTTCTGAGCCTGTCATATGCTTCCAGCATCCACTATCAAAATACCAGGCTCCAGGGACAAGAGACTTCAGGGAGGTATGGATCATATTGCACTTGACGCTGTTTTTCTTGACCCACACTTGTTTGTATCTGATGTTGGTATTGATGTTGGTAGCGCGGTTACAAACATTGGACTTGACAGACATATTTGTTCTCTAAAAATATCTTCTCTCGCCAATGATCTTCCAGCAAAAGGGCCGAATGTGCCCTGGTTCTCCGCAATGATGACACACGAAATGTCTCCTCCTTTTCTTGTGGCTTTTGGAGGATTTTCGTTCTTGACTCGACACTTACGTAGGTTGACTTGGCTTGAAACCTATTCCATGCTTAGAGGACTCTGGGAAGCTAACCTTCAAAATCTCACCAAGCTTTGCCTTACCTTTGTTTAGATTTGAAATGGTTCCTCGAACAGTGGTCAGCTCATTCTTCATTTTTTCAAGCTCAGTATCCTTCTTGGTGAGAGATGTTTCCAGCCGGACAATGATGTCAAGATGATCCTCCTTTTCTTTGGTTAGCTTTTCTACTTCTTTTTCTAGCTCTTTGGCCTTGAGTACCTGTTTACTCCAACTGATAAACAATTTCTGGTGGTCAACACTCAGTTGCTCGTATTCCTCATAATAATCAGTGGTCTCGGCATTCAGGCACACGATGTTGTCTGCAAGCAAACCAACATGAACATCGTCGTCCCACACAACATGGGAAAATAAAGCTGGAACTGAATCAGTTGACTCAAAATCATTAACATCTTCGGTGAAATCTATAGCTACCATGCTTTTCTTTCTAAGAGTGTTGGGACACTCGTTCTTGTAATGTCCCCAGCCTTTGCATTCGTGGCATTGAATCTCGTTTAGTGGTTTTGTTAAACTGGACACATTGGAAGTTGAATTTGTGGACTGAGATCGTGGAAGAGTRCGTCCAGTAAACTTTGGAGTGGATGTCTGTGTCCCGTTCCTTGGATTTGAGCTTCCAAAATTGTTCTTTTTCTTCAAGAAATTGTTGAAGCGTTGAGTCACAAAGGCCAGTTCATCTTCTCCGAGAGTAGTTGTCTCCATCTTTTTAATAATTCCATTAAAATCGAAATCATCGTCATCTTCATCATCGACTGTAATTGAATCAGAAGAAAAGGCAACATTCTTCTCTTTCGAGCTAGAGCCACCGTGTTCCATCTCATATTGCTTAAGATTTCCAACTAAGGTGTTGAAACCAATGTTATCAACATCCTTGGATTCTTCTATTGCCACCACCTTCATGCTATAATTCTTCGTAATGGATCTTAGCAATTTTCCTACAAGATGGGAATTAGTTATGGGCTCACCCAGCTCTCTGCACTCCTCTGTTATTTCAGACAATCTCACAGAGTAGTCCATGATCGATTCTTTCTCATCCATTCTCATAGCCTCGAATGTGGACAAGAGCATTTTTAGTTTGGATTTCTTCACGCTTGCTGTTCCTTCACACACCCTTTGGAGTGCGTCCCATGCATCCTTTGCTGACTCGCAATTCTTGATGATTCAATAGTAGCTTGCATCTACATAGCCACACAAGGCGTTGATGCATTTAGAGTTCCAATTTGCAGTAGCTGCTTCGTCAGCAGTCCAATCTTCCTCTTTCTTGGGAATGGTATCGCCCTCGCCATCCATGACACGTGGCTTTTCCCATCCAACAAGGACGGTCTTCCAAACACGTTCATCCATGCTCTTCAAGTGCCACCTCATTCTCTGTTTTCAGAGAGAGTAATTCTCACCATTAAGGACTAAAGGCCTCGGGTTGCCTTGAGCATCCATAGCACCTAAAAATAAGGATCAATACTTAAAAGGTTGAGTAACCCGCTCTAGATGCCAATTGTTAAATTAGAAGGTCTATGGATATAAGAATAATTTTCAGATTCACAATGTTGTTAATCAATGTTACCAACATCAGTTAACAACATCGACCAGAGTAAATTAAATTTATGTAGCGGAAATTAAATTATGAGAACACGATTAAACAAATTCAGTTCACAAGTAAAAGTACTTGTGAACTTGGGTGTACAAACCCGAAAAATATATTACTTTCTATTTAAGTTCAATACAAAACATAAAGTAATATATGAAAACTAAATATCAAGAAACTTGATACTAAATACTTGTTGCCGGAATGGCAAGATCTTCTTCGTCGGTCACGCAACTTCCACTACAAGAAAACTGGAAAATACCAAAAGAATTTTACCAACAGACAACATCAGTTGGTAATTTCGACAGAATTCCAACTGATTGCCAACGGAATAATATTTTTATTTCATTTAATTATTACTTTAAATATTTTACCAACGGAAATAGATTTTGTTGGTAATTAGCGACATATATATCTGTTGGTAAATTAATTTTTCATTTACTTTTTAAATATACCAACAGATACGAATCTGTTGGTACTTAGGGCAATATTTTTTATTCATTTTTATTAAAATTACCAGCAGATAAAGTAATATGTTGGTAATAAGACTATTTTACCAACAATATTATATCTGTTGGCAATCAAAGTAAAATTAAATTCACCTCGTCTCCCCTCTCGTTTTTATTTTTCATTCTCACCTGGGTTTTCAATCACACAAGAACAAATCTAATCGAAAAACCTACATTCATTTATCGATTACTTCTTTCCCGAATCTCACAATTATTTCTCTCCAACCAGTCCACAAGTTTTTCTCTTCTAAACCCAAAAATAAAAGTCTTCRTCBCCGCAACGATTGAGAACTCGCCGCCATGCGGCGGTCCGCCTCAAAACCAGCCGTCGTGCGGCGGGTCGCCTCAAAAATCACCGCCGTGCGTCGGTTCGCCTCAAGACTCGACGCGGTGTACAGAATCTGAGCCGTGTGGAGGAGCTTCTGACTCTCCGTCGGGCGGCGGTTCGCGTAAAACCTCGCTGCGGTGGGGATCAGGGGCCTCTCAGAACAAGCTGTCGTGCGGAAGAGCCTCTGAAACTTAGATGGGTTGGGTCAAGACTTAGATGAACCTGGTAAGATTAATAGATTCTATATAAATGGGTTAGGTTTCGGTTTTTGTTTCTGTAAGTTTCAAAATCCAGAAGAATTAGCCAAAGATACGAACAATACCTTAGTTAATCCCGCCCACCACCTGTCTGATCAAATGAATATGAGTTAATGTTTATTTATTAGGGTTTTTGATTTTGAATTAAATGTGGAAATTGTTTAAATGATTTGGATTTGGATGAGATATCTTTGTTTTTTCTTGTTTCATCTTCATTTTTGGTTTTGTTATTCATCGATCTTAGATTGGTTGTGGCATTTTGTTTTGGCATATGAATCTTTAAACATGAGAGATGGGAACATGGAGACTCTTTTGGGGTGTCATGAGCAGAGGATGGCGCCACGACCATTTTGGATTAGTGTTCCTAACCCTGGTGTCTGATTTACCTCTTCTTCTTCTTTTTTTTAGTTTATTGGATTATGATGATCAGATAAAAGGGTTTTGTGAGAGATTCAGGTTCGTTGTGTAAATTTCATGTGGGGTTTTATGGATTAATTAAAAKATTTCTGGTATTATTAGCTATGGCAAAGTAATTCTTGCAATGTAATACTTTTTTCCTGCTTGTGTAATCTGGTAATTAGTCCAGTGGTTTGATAGTATTAATTTTGTATTCAAACTGTGATTTGCTATACTTGGATTCCGTCAATTTTTGCCCCATCATTAAACCCTAAAGTAAATTTCAATAATATTCTTTCGGAAAATGAAAATTTCTCTAAATAAATTGTTGTTGATAAGGGAAAACTATATGACTTGCTTCAAAGTACTGTATAGTCGAACAGAAGTTATAACATGTGGGTTCCTTTTTCTTTTTCCTTCTCTTGTTCATATTAAAATTCTTGAAACATTGTACAGGTTATGACTTGGATCATCTTTCTAAAAAGGCTAAACGGTAACTCAGAAGACGAATGTTGATAAGGTAAAAAGTTGTGTTATGTCTTTTCTCGATTTCACAACTATATGATGGTGATATCGCCTTAAATTTTTTATGATTACTCAAACGCATATTATTTTTATTTGAGGGAAMGTTTGAACAGGAACACAAGACCATCGAGCTTCGTCTTACTGAGTTTGGAAAAAAACTTGCCGCTAAGGACAAAGAGTTGTATGAACTTCGAGAAATGAAAGAGCTATTCTTCGTGTAAAAGGAAGAACAAGTGATGAGAGAACAATATTTTAACATGATAGAAGGTATTTTTCTTTATGCTACTTATTTACTTTGTGATTTGAATGGGCATGGGACATTGAAAAATGAAAATATAARATTTAAAGAACGMTKTYCCCTTTAGAAAATGGAGATTTGGTTATTTGTTATACATAATTTGTGGTTGTGGACAACTGGAGCATTTAAGTTTCATTCATACTTATTATCTACCTTGATTCCCTTGTGTATAAATACACAGATCCCTCGATAACATTAGTTGAGCTTCATTGATAAACTTGCTTCTTCATTCTATAGATTTTTGTTTTTACTTTTTTWAAATTTATCTAAGCAATTTAGATTATTTATAATCTATAGGTTTAGGGTTGAMAACACTAAAATAAAAATTAATTTAAGCAGAAAAGCTTCATTTCTTTATTTATTTRTCGTCAACTCACAAAACTCTCTCTGGAGCATATAGAAGCACATACATTTCTATTCAACTTATCTATCTCTACACATTAATTATTAACTTCCAGCTTATTTTTAAGCATAAGCTACTCTTCCTCTCTCATTGGCATTTTTTATTCTTTGTTTGTTATTTATTTACTAGTAGACTAACTAATGTTGTTAAATTTACTACATGTATGCAACTTACTAATACCATTTGATATTTTATTTTGAGAATTCAAGTGGATATTGTTTTCAGGTGTTCCTTTTGGAGATTATGATCCAAGTGGATATGATTCAAGTGTTCCTTTTGAGAATTATGGATATTGCTTTCATATTTTGGAGATTATGTGTGTATTTGGTGATTAATGTTTGAATATTTTGGATATCATGTGTGATTTAGATATCGTTGTTTGGTATTTCGGGTATGATGTGATTTAGATATTGACGTTTGTTATTTTGAATATTGACGTTTGGAATTTATTATATAGTTTCAGTTATCTTTTAATTCTCAGTTATTATTTATTATTGGTTATTATTGTGAATTATTTGGTGTAATTATAGGAAAAATTAAGAATTGAAAAAATAAAAAATACATTGAAAATAATACCAACGGATTGTTCCGATGGTAAAAATATTAGTTGCGGCTGTTGGTAAACTATTATTACAAACGGAAAACTGTTGCTATTTTACCAACAGATTAATTCCGTTGGTGAATTTTCAATTACCAACAGTCTGTTTTCAATTACCAACAGTTTGCTTCAGTTGGTATTACCAACAGATATATTCTGTTGGTGAATTTATAATTACCAACAGAGTGCTTCAGTTGGTATTTACCAACGTAAATATTCCGTTGGTAAATAGCGACAGATGAGTCTGTTGCTAAATCTAGCGACAGAAAATTTCTATTGGTAATCTGTTGCTAAAATTACCAACAGAAAGTATTATGTTGGTAAATTTTACCATCGAGCTGTTTACCAACAGATTTTTTCTGTTGGTAATCTGTTGGTAAACTCAGTTTCCAACAGAAATAATTAATTACTAATAGATTTTTCTATTGGTATTTTCCAGTTTTCTTGTAGTGTTCAAAGATCTTGTTTATCACGAACGTTGGCTCTAAGTAATTCTTTGTGTTCTTCCTTCCTTGCTCTTCGTCTTGCGTCCTTCTTGAAAATCCCGTGCGTAAATCTCTAAAAATCGTACCTCAAGTATTAGGAGTTCTTGTGTCTTAAATAGACAACCTAGAATCCTAAACTTGGTAAAGTCCTAAAAACAAATCCTAAACACAATTTAGAAATAATTAAAGTCTTGTGCATAAACTAGGAAACATAATATTGTCCTAAATCTAGTTTCCTAACTTATTTTGTGCCCAAGAAAGGCAAATAACAAAATAAGAATTATTGCAAAAAATAAATTACTCAACAACTTGTTTGTTAGTTAACTCGTAGTTGATTGTGTTAGTTGTTTTGACTAATTGCATGTATACATATTTGTATAAAAGTGTTAAGTAAATAGTTGGAAATCTTGATTGTGTAAGATAATTAATAAGGGCATTGGCACAATTTATTGTATGGTTACACTTTTGTGTTGATGATATTAGACTTATAAAATGAGTATAATGGGTAACTAAAACAACATTTACAAAAGAAAAAACGTCATTTTTTCAAAATAATTAAATATATAAAAAAATCGTTACTAATTCTCAAATATATTGAATTTGTTTGTACAAAATAGATAAAAAGATTACTAATAGTTAACCAATAGATTAGATGTGAATAACTTTTTTTTTTATAAATTAATGATAAGTTATATTACATTTTTTATAATCTTATGACAAAATGGTCATTTCAACCAATTTCTCAATCCTCTATTTTCAAAAAGTTTATGACCCTATTCGACAATTAGCGGATAGTTTATAACTGAATACATTAACTTATAGCTGATTTTATTAGTGGTTTATATAAATATTTAGTAAATAGTTGTTGATAGTTGCATGTTTGTGTAAGGTAGCCAATTGACACAATATATTGCTAGTATATTTGTGTTAATAATATAGATATATGTGTGAAACAAGAGTTGTAAATTGAAAGAATTGTCTTGTAGTCCCTTCATCACATTGCTTTTTCTCTAATATTATTCTGGTTGTCTTGAATATTATTTCTTTATTTTACTTAGTTAAGTAATTACATCCCATATTTAATTGTCTAAACAAAGTAGCTACTTCTATAATTGTGGTATTTATTTAGTAAGATAATTTGTTAGTCGTTTTGGATATGACCTTGCTCGCCACTATCTTTCGAAAATATGTACACTTGCTGTGTAAAGAAATATGCGAAGATCTTCCTCCACGTGGCTTACTTTGTTATAGCGTATCTCACATCACACTACACATTTACAAGAATTCAGGACATTACTCCTTTCAGTTTTTATCAGATACAATGCTTTATTACACTTGGTGAGATCCTTATTATTTTGTGCTGAAATTTAATGTGGAAATTCAGGCGTCCTCGAAGATTCATCCTCCCGGTTTGGATGGTTTGCTGAAAACCGAATAATAACAAGAGTGTGTATTAATAGATGCGAGTGATGCAAAAGTAATGTAGCACTTCATGCCACATCTACACACACATGCATATTTTCAAGAGAATCCTGAATTCAACCCAAAAACATATGAAAATCATGTTATTATCGAAGGTCCATCAAGAAGAATATTGAAGCAACACAGAAATAAGGTGTGCCTTCGTATGTCTTTTTATGTGTTTATTTGTAAGCTCTACTTATTTTGTTTATTCCCTTGATCCTAAGATCACTATAAAAATTTCAAAGTATGGATTTTGGGATAATGCTTTACATGAGGAATTAAGTCAAATTTTCAGAAATGATGTACATGATTTAGTTATTAAACATATAGATTTAGGTATCATGGGAATTAAATGGGTTTACATGAGATTCTAACAATGTATTTTGATAGCATAATTGCAATTGATTTCTCCAAAAATTCATTTTACAATTCTTCAACCAAACATGTTGATTTTCATCTTTATCTTTATTTTTGGTTAAGAAAAAATTAATTTACATCAATCACATAACTAGCGAAAAACTAATAGCTGATACTCTTACTAAAACATTTGTATTTTGAAAATCATTTTTAAAGAGGTATCTCTGCGTGTTTTTGCACGCTCTCTCTCTCTCCACAATCATATATATGGAGATACTATGGTATCGTGACAATATCATTTCTATTTAATTATAATCATTAGATTATTATGGGATAAATAGTGGGGTATAATCAATGGATGTAAATACAGGGGGTAGGAGAATACGGTGCCTTCACGTCACACACACACACACACACTACTATGGTATCGTGACAATATCATTTCTATTTAATTATAATCATTAGATTATTATGGGATAAATAGTGGGGTATAATCAATGGATGTAAATACAGGGGGTAGGAGAATACGGTGCCTTCACGTCACACACACACACACACACACACACACACACACACACACACACACACACACACACACACACACACACACACATATATATATATATATATATATATATATATATATATATATATATATATATATATATATAGATAGATCCAATGGGTCCTCTCTTATAGTGAGTTCGTAGGGCCAAATCACAATCATCCATTACATTAGATCCAATAGATATAAATTGACTTGAGTGACAAATACATCTTTGTCTTTATAAATGTCATCAATAGATTTTAAATATGCATCAATTAATATTTAAATGAATATTGATCTTATTAACTAATATAAATTACATCATTTATATTTCTCTCTCTCCTAAATTAATAATTATCCTTTATTAAAATCTCTCCATAAGTCTAAAAAAAAATATAACACACCATATTATTCATTACGACCTAAGGAACAATACTCATACCATTTTTTCCAACAAATTTGTACATTTAAAAGCTCTAATTGAAATCATTTCCAAAAACTAAATAATGAAAAATAAGAATTCACTGCACATTTAGACGCATGCTATTGAACATTTAGAAGTACATTGATGCATTATTAGAATAACAACGATTTTTGCATTATATGTCTTGTTTTCCCAAGCTAATTTCCAATAGTTTTATTGCACATTTAATAGTTTGTTAATGCACATTTGCATGTCCGATGACGCACAGTTAGTAGTACAAGTATACGATAATACATTTTATATGTTTATTAGCCAACCATCCTCCATCCAATTTACATCCATCAGTCTAACCTAGTGAATGGATGAAATTCGGCCCTACGAACTCATTTTAATAATTGGACTCATTGGGTCCAATACACACACACTCATTAATTTAGGCATTGTGCATTTAGTATTTTCAAGGTTTTCATGTTTGTGTGTCATTTTTGAAACTAATTTAGAAATGATCAAATTCAGCTTTTTTAATCATTAATCATAATATAAATATATTTATATACGTAATTAAATAAATAAAACTTGCATTGTTTAGCCTTTTAGTATATGCAATTTATATTATGCACCATGTCTTCGTATTTATCGCTTATCAATCACAACTTGCATATTTATTGCATATCTCTTGCATATTTATCATACAACACTTGTATATTTATTACACAACTAATTGTATATTCATCGTGGTGCATAATGCATCATGAAACTAGGTCCATGATATATTTACTCTTCAATGTAAACTCTATGCATGATGAATATGAATATATGATTTCATATTCACCACTCACCACTTGCACATTTATCACACAATGCTTGTATATTCATTACAAGTCACTTGTATGTTCATCCTGCTGCATAATGTGCATTATGCACGCGGGTGAATGATATACATCTCCAGTATAAGATCTACTCTTCAAGAAATAATTTTAAGTGTGATATATATGCATATTTCCTTACCTTATAATTTATGTTCAAGTTTTAAAAAATGAATAATACTAATACTACTACTACTAATAAATTAATGATATAATGATATTTTTTATATAAAATTAATTTTAGGTTTTAAAATTTCTGATTTTTTTAACTTATTATTGTTTTTCTCATTTTTCTCTTATGAATTTTTTAGAATATGCATTTCTAAATATAGAGAGAGAGCAGTTCATGTGAGAACCTTCTCTGATGTGAGAACTGAGGACAAACCCTAACCTTCAATTAGAGTGATCTAGATTGTTGGGATTAAATATTATTTTAAGAAGCAATCTTCCTAATAAAAAAAATTGCGTTTGATGTGTTAATAATTGATTGCGTTTTCATCTTGGAGTGAGAGAAGAACCCAAGAATCCCGCAGCCCAAAACATCTAATTTTCTTTCCATATTATATTTTGGAAGGCACACAAACATTAGAAAGTTGCACATTCTTTCCATTTCGCTCAATCTCTACTAGAAAACGCAGAGAAATTGCTCCCTATTCCCTTTCGAACATCAGTGTTTGGTAGAAACAGGGTGAAGATAACATGCATAGAGAAGGAGAAAGTGTGGCGGGGAAATGTCAGTACAGTTATTTCTTCTTCTTCTTTTTATTTTTATAATTTTTTATTCGGTGAGTGACATGTGTGGAGAATTTTGAGGGCAGAAAATCTGAAGATCACCGCGTTCTAGTTTAACCCTAGTCTGTGTCTTTTTTCTTCTTTTTTTTTTTGTGTGTGTCTAAGTTTGGTTAAATTTTAAGGTATCTTAACTATTATATAGTGCCCTTAAAACTGCTTGATTCTACAAATATGTGTGAAAATGATTGTTTGTTGAATTTTGTTAGGTTAAATACTGTATTTTAATTAGGTCAAGTTTTTTTATGGTGGTTGAATGTGGAGTTTCTTATTTCACTAGCATTCAGATCTATTCAGATCATTTATACATGATATCGCTTGATCTAAAGATGTCAAAAGTGAGACTAATTGATAAATCATCTATGATGGACATGTTAGAGTAGAGTGACCGACGTTCCAATTAGATTGGATTTCATCTACTTGTATAATGATTTTATTGGAATTATATTAATAAAGGCAACTTTCTTTATCTTATATTTTCGCTTTTATTATAATTGCGCGTATGATAAAGTCCTTAGACCAATTTAAACTATGGGATATGATTGCGCATACGATGACAATCATGGAACATGTCTCTAAGGTTTCGATCTTAAACTTGTTCCAAGTCAATGGGCTTTTCGAGATACGACATTGAATAGCCCAGTAAGACTTGCGCATATGATGCATGCTTGTAAGACAAGGATGTTGCATTCCATTAACATCAGCGTTGTGATGCGAGTGCATATATGTGGGTGCTTGTTGGAGAACAAGTTCATTGAACATGACCCGATGAGAATTCTTAACTGGAAGATTTGTTTGTCGAATAAGAATTTCCATATTGCAATAGTACTGACTCAAACTTTTGTGCACCCCGTTTAAATAATTTAAAAGCACGTCAGTTTGCTCGCAAGTGTACGAGGTAACTGTAGGGTGATGAGTTTGACTCGAGTCGTATCTCTCGAGGAAACAACTGTTCGGTTTTATCAATGTTTTTCTCAATTACGAATAACATACATGTACATTTGGGGGTTTGAAAAGATTGGTTCGATCATTATAAACTAAGACGGTAATTTGAACTAATTAAACTATATGCTTAACTAGATTACCAATTACGAACTAAGCAGTATACTAAAGCTATTTTAAACTAATTATTCTAAATTAACAACTAAGAGTAACGACTAAATTATCGATTATCGCTACGAAGATTTAGAGCTAATTAACGTAACTAAAGCATGAATTTAAGAATCTATTGCTAACATACGAATCATACCAAACCACGAACATTAAGTAAGCATGAAC
>BMAC01000006.1:3661339-3672060 GCA_014905375.1 Phtheirospermum japonicum | reverse complement strand
AAAAAAAAAAGGATACACAAGTTGGGACAAAAACTCGACCTTAAGGGAGAGCAACAGTTGTCAACATGTGAGTCAGGCCTTAAAGGAAAGATGACTAAATCACCATTTGTTGGACAAGTAGAACGAGCCAAAGGTCTATCGGATTTGATCCATACAGATGTATGTGGTCCGCTAAGTGTTAGTGCGAGAGGGAACTATCACTACTTCATAACCTTTACCGACGATTATTCTAGGTTTTGTTATGTATATCTTATGAGGTATAAATCTGAGGCCTTTGAAAAGTTCAAGGAATTCAGATGTGAAGTAGAGAAACAAAGTGATCGTAGTATTAAGACTCTTCGATCAGATTGAGGAGATGAATACTTATCAACTGAGTTTCTTGATTATCTAAGAGAGAATGGTATTCTATCACAGTGGACTCCTCCCGGAACACCACAATTGAATAGAGTTTCGGAGCGTAGAAATTGAACTTTGTTGGATATGGTTCGATCAATGATGAGTTTCACTTCCTTACCTCTTTCATTCTGGGGTTATGCCTTAGAAACGACAGCATACCTATTAAATAGGGTGACAAGTAAAGCCGTACCCGATACACCCTATGAAATATGGTATGGGAAATCCCCTTCCTATAAATACCTAAAAGCATGGGGGAGTGATGCTTACGTGAAGCGTCAAGTGGGAGATAAGTTGGACATGAGATCCATCTTATGTAAGTTTATAGGGTATCAAGGAGAGTCTATAGGATATTATTTCTATGACCCTTCGGAACAAAATGTGTTTGTTTCGAGGAATGCTACTTTCCTTGAAGAAGAGTTTCTTTCTAAAAGGGGTGGCGGAGTTGTAGAACTTGATGAAGTTCAAGAACCACAAAGTATCCCACAGGTTACCGCAAATAGCACACCATCTGAGGCTGGACCATCTGTAGCACAACCTCTTCGAAAATCCGTAAGGGTTTTAAGGGCTCCTGAGAGGATGAATCTTTTGTTAGAGAACAAAGAAGAGGGACTCCTTTTGTATAGTGATCCAAGAAGCTATGAAGAGGAAATGTCTGACATTGACTCGAGAAAATGGCAAGAAGAAATGCAGTCCAAAATGGACTCCATGTTCTCCAACAAGGTATGGACCTTGGTGGACCCACCATAGGGAATTGTTCCCATTGGTTGCAAATGGGTCTACAAGCGGAAGCTTGGAGTAGATGGAAAGGTAAGTACCTTTAAAGCACGTTTGGTAGCAAAAGGTTATACTCAGAAGTAAGGCGTTGATTATGAGGAAACTTTTTCACCAGTAGTGATGCTTAAGTCTATTCGGATCCTGTTAGCCATAGCTGCGTATTATGACTACGAGATATGACAAATGGATGTGAAGACTGCTTTCCTTAAAAGAAATATTAAGGAAGAGATATATATGAAGCATCTATAGGGATTCATATCCAGTGGGAGTTAGCAACATGTTTGCAAACTCCAAAGATCCATTTATGGTCTCAAACAGGCTTCGAGGAGTTGGAACATCCGATTTGATGAAACAATCAAAATGTTTGATTTTCATAAGAATTCGGATGAACCATGTGTCTATAAAAAGGTTAGTGGGAGGGCAGTCACTTTTTTTTACTCTATGTTGATGACATTCTACTCATTGGGAATAATGAAGGGATGTTGCAATCAACAAGAACTTGGTTGTCTAAGCAGTTCTCCATGAAGGACTTGGAAGAAGCATCTTTTATCCTTGGAATAAAGATCTATCGAGATAGATCACAAAAGATGATCGGACTGTCCCAATCCATGTACATAGACAAAGTGCTAAAACGATTTAGCATGGAGGAATCCAAGCGTGGATACCTCCCAATGAGCACTATTCCACTTTCTAGGGCTATGTCTCCAAAGACACCTGAATAAAGAGGAAAGATGGCTCGCCTACCTTATGCATCCGCGATTGGGAGCATTATGTATGCAATGTTACGTACTAGACCTAATGTCGCACATGCTCTGAGCATCACGAGTAAATATCAGTCGAATCCAGGTTTCGAACACTGGAGCGTCGTTAAGAAGATCCTTAGGTACTTGAGAAGAACTAAGGATATATTCTTGATATAATGCAATGGATAATTGAAACTAGAGGGATACACTGACTCTAGTTTTCAATCCAATGTAGATGACTCAAAGTTAATGTCTGGATATATATTCACTTTGAATGGAGGAGCAGTCAGTTGGAAAAGTTCCATACAAGAAACGATTGCAGACTCTGTTACAGAGGCTGAATATATTACTGCATCAGATGCAGCAAAAGAGGCTGTTTGGATGCAGAACTTTATCCAAGGGTTGGATATAGTTCCGTCCGCTGTTGATCCAACAATAATTTATTGTGACAACAACGGGGCTATAGCGCAAGCAAAAGAACCGAGATCTCATCCAAGATCCAAACTCATCTTGAGACGATACCACCTGGTGAGAGAGATCGTTGGTAGAGGTGACGTCGTTGTAGATCGAGTCGCTTTGGCAGAAGATGTAGCAGACCCTATGACTAAGCCCTTAGCACAAAAGGTATTTGACGGGCATCTTGAGAAGATGTTCCTAAAATACATGGGCAATTGGCACTAGGGCAAGTGGGACATTGTTATAGTAGAGTGCCCGACGTTCCAATTAGATTGGATTTTATTCTACTTGTATAATGATTTTATTAGAATTATATTAATAAAGGCAGCTTTCTTTATCTTATGTTTTCGCTTTTATTATAATTACGCGTATGATAAAGTTCTTAGACAAATTTAAACTATGGGATATGGTTGCGCATACGATGTCAATCATGGAACATGTTTCTAAGGTTTCGGTCTTAAATTTGTTCCAAGTCAATGGGCTTTTCGAGATAGGACATTGAATAGCCCAGGAAGACTTGCGCATATGATGCATGCTTGTAAGACAAGGATGTTGCATTCTATTAACATCAGCTTTGTGACACGGGTGCATATATGTGGGTGCTTGGTTGAGAACAAGTTCATTGAACATGACCCGATGGGAATTCTTAACTGGAAGATTTGACTGTCGAATAAGAATTTCCATATTGCAATAGTACATGATTAGTCCTTGACTTGAGGTACGATGGTAGCCTTGTGCACATTGTGCAATACTGAGATTTATCTTTTGATTGCCTGACAATCGTAAAAGGGGTATTTTGGGTATTGTATCAATGTGCATAGAGGTTTTTCTGTAGCCAACATAGAATTCGACACTTGTCTCTGGACAAGAGAGTATCCTGTGAATTTTCATAGTTTGTGATTGAAAGACCTTGGCCAGGGCACGATGAATATTGATTCATAAATGAATTACTTAAACTTGAAATGAAATCACAGTTATTAAATCAATTGGGGTTTCGACTTATAAATCCATGCCCAAGATTTAATCGGGAAACTAGTTGTCGAAAGGATCGTACATGTATGGACTTGCAATTGAAATAGGTTTACTCGCTATTTCACCTAACACTGGGTAGTCATGCTACTTGCTAGATGTTGGCATGATTTGTAGGTTCTTGAAATTAAAGAGTTAATCTCAAGAGAATTAATCAATTAGATTAATTAATATAATAAATTGTTATTTATAAACTTATAAAAGTTATAAGCCTACTGCTAGTGTTAGTCGTGAATCTAAAAGGGTCACACATAATTTTGGTTATTGACATTTCAAGATTGATAACTCCAATGGTTGGAATAATTGATTAATTTGGATTAATTAAATGAGATTTTAATTTAATTCAATTGTTGAATTAAATATTTAATTATATATTTGATTATGTAACTAAATCTAATTTGATTAGAAATCCCGATTAAAGGAATATATATAATTAGTCAATTGGATTGATTAATTTAAATTTATGAGATTAATTAATTAATTAAATTAATTAATTTGTTGGATTTTAAATACAAGTTCATATAATTTTCTAGTAGGCCCTAATTGTAGAAGCCCACTAAAATAATTGAAGACTTTAAATAAAATTAATTTATATTATATATTTGTATATAATATAAGAAGGAGACGTATGACTTGAGGAAGAATTTTTTTCTTAATTATTTGATTAATTAATTAATTAAGATTAGATCTAATCTTAACCTAACTAATCTAATATAAATATATATATATAAGAAAGAAAAGAGGGCTAGCCGTCTCCTGATCTTTGAACAAACAAAAACAAAAAGGTTTTCCTGACTTTTGAAAAAAGTGAGTGTAGGCGTCTTTCAAGAACGAAAAATAAAAAATAAAATATTCTTTTATATATTTTTAGTCTTCAATTTGTAGATGGAAATTGATTGATAATTTTTCATCTACAATAATTAATCTTCAATAAATTGTTGATTGTTGGATTAATTGTTATTCCTTTAATCAATTTGAAAACAGAACGATTCTTCTTGCGAAGAATTTTCCGGTGTCGCAATCAAAAGGTGGACTCGATTAGAGGGGATACACTTGGATCTCTACGACGAGAAGTTTCGGTGTTAGCCACACAGTCGGGAATTGATTCTCTCTCCATCGTCGCTTGAAGATATCGAAAGCGAGGTATTAATTTATTTAATTTTATAAGAATCATAATTTGTATTCGATACATAATAATGAAAATGACGATCGTTAAAATCGCTAACGAAATTTATGGGGTTTAGTATATATATATTGTTTTAATTAATTAAAAATTTTAAAATCCGCTGCGTAGGCCCCGTACGATTATAGCGAACCCAACAAGACACGCAATCATTGGTCACCAAGTATATATGGTGAAGTCCCCTTGACACTGGTTTGTTTTATGTAAAGTATATATTATATCTTCGTCAGCTTTGTGGTATAAACCACAAAAAATAAGACTCCATTTGAACGACTTTAAAATGTAGGATAAGATGTTCACAATCTTTTTTGAGGCGAGAGGTCACATTACTAAGGTAATCACTTTTCATTCTGCTGAGGTACAACGTCTACATATGGACTGGCGAGATGACACCAACAATGAGGATTGTGGAGTGTTCTTGATTTGCCATATAGAGATGTATAAGGGGGCACGATGAGAATTGGAATACGGGGCTGGAAGAACAACGTGAAGCAGTTATATTACTTCAGGGTTAAATATTACGTTGTAATAATTAGAGCCGACATCAATGTACTTCGAGATCAGGCCATTGGTGCAGCGAACCTTCATTACCAGCTGGCATGCGAAAATGGTCCAATAAATCACAAACAATTACTGATCAACTACTGACCACAAGGAGAGGACAATGCAGACTGGATTTTGTTTTGCTTGGATAATTTGAAGCATGTGAACTATTGATGTGTATTTTGAACATAGACCTGTGTTATTCATTTTGAAGAGAAGTAGTTGTTACTAATGTTTTTAGGCTAAAATATAGAATCCATCCATTAACTTTTTGGATTTGGAAAAAATGGTCAACTAAATATATGAGTGGTAAATTTAGTCCACCAATTAACTTTTTGTCTCACATTTAGTCCAATTTTGGGGATTTTGACCAAATGACAGTCGGTCAAAATCCAAGAAGTTGCAAATTTAGTCCACCAATTAAATTCTTGTCGCATATTTAGTCCAAATCTTTGTTGCAAATTTAGTCCACCAATTAAAATTCGACTAAAAGTACGATAAATATTTAATTGGTGTAATTTACCACCTCTGTATTTAGTGGACCATTTTTGCCAAGTCCAAAAAGTTAATGGATGAATTCTATATTTTACCCATGTTTTTATTACTTATTATTCTGCAGTTTACTATATAACTATGTTAGTATTGTTGTTTATCGTGTTGTACATTGCTTTATCTTGTAGTAAGTCTCTCATTAGTATAATTATTGATCGGTGCTGCTTTTTTAATTTAGCATGTACTACTATGAAATTATTCATTGCTTATATAGTGTTAGTTTTGCGCAATTGTTCTGCTCATCGTTAAACCGCGTATTGCTTCTTACATGCTATGGTACTATTATTTATCATATAATGTCATTGTTTATGTTTGAGTTATTGGATGATATTAACACTGGTACAGCTTCATATTGTACATTTTAATGCTCTTTACCAGGGAAAATGAACTTTTTCGTCCTTTAAGTTGGCTTACTTTGACATTTAGTCCTTTTTTTTTTGCCTGTTTTCAATTTCGCTCGTTTTCTTTTAAAATCTCTGCAATTTCGTCCGATTGTTGTCGGAAAAATTGAATTCCACCTTAATTTGCTGAGTAGGCGCCGGTTATTGCTGACTTTGCTTTAATTTGAGGGATATTTGGTCACGTGAAAATAAAAGAAATAGGATTGTTTTTTATTTGCTGTGTTGGCATTAAAAGGGGTAAAATTCCTATTTAATTCTGTCACCCCCCAAAAAATCCTAACATAATCAAGAAAATCCAAACAATCAAAATAATCTGTCCGCCGCCGCCGCACCTTTTGGTACCGTCACAACCAACTCGCCGTCGCCGTAGGCCGTGGAGGCAAGCTCAGGCCGCGTCGAGGCCGGCAGCCGAAACCGCCACAAATCAAGCTCTAACTCAGTCCCAGGAAAGTCAACGACGCCGTCTCCCCTCACGACAACATTGGTAACCCCGGCGTAGATCTCGATGGCCTCAGCTCTGACCCCGCCGCTGATGTCATCGGTGATGGCGGTGAATCTGAGGGAGTCTGGGGTTTCGTGGATCGAAACATCGGCGTCGGAGTGGAAGGGGAGCTCCAGAACCTTGGCGAAGATGTGCGGGAGACGCCGCAGCATCTTCTGTGGGCAACCGTTGGCCTGGGCTAGCACCGATGCGACATCGTATCGGAGTGTGATGTTGCTGCATTTCCTGGGCACTGGGTGAACCTTCATTGGGTTGGGGGCAAAATATTTGTTATTTGTTTTTAATTTTAATTCTGATGATAAGAATTATAATAGCACCAATAAATATAATTGTAGAGGTCGAAATTGAATTTATGGGAAATAGGGTGCAGGGCGGTGGCAAGAATTAGAGCAAGCAATAGAGACGGATTGATATTTTTCCCAGAACACCATACCAACGCCCATCATCTTCAAACTAAATCACTGGATATTCAGTACAATTTTCAATGAAGAACAACCCACATCTGGACGATCCGAAAACGGGAATTCTAGGGTTCCTAAACCGCTACACTCAAAAGATGCTTGGCATCTTGAATCAGCTGGATTGAGAATAATAAGAAGAGAAAATAGGAAAAATAAAATAAAGTTATGGGCCATTAAAGGTTTTTTCTCATGAGAAGTGAAGGAAAAAAATCGGTATGGATTTAATATTTCTCAAAATCCCAAGAATTACAAATAAATCATGCCTACATGGCAAATAAAAAAATTCTCAATTTAATTCAATTCCACGTGGCCAAATATCCCTCAAATTAAAGCCAAGTCAGCAATAACCGGCGCCTACTCATCAAATTAAGGTGCAATTCAATTTTTCCGGTGACAATCGGACGAAATTACAGAGATTTTAAAAGAAAACGAACGAAATTGAAAACAGGCAAAAAAAAAGGATTAAATGTCAAATTAGGACAACTTAAAAGACGAACAAGTTCATTTTTCCCTCTTTACCATATGTAGTTAACATTTAACCAATTGCGTAGGTCGGGTTCTAAAACCTACGACACTGCATTACAATGTGCCAATCTTATAACTCCCTTGTTTATTATCATCATATTATAAGCAGTAGATAGCACAATATATAGCATAAATACGCATGAATTTAAGAATTATTGCGGCGACTAATATAAGTGTCAATACAAATACAAAATTAATACTAAGAAAATATTTAGTAATCTAATTTACACCCAACCTTCGCCATATAATTAATAGCTAAAATAATGTAAAGTATTCTAATCATTTGCAAAAACATGTATTACCCTTATAGGAAGCAAAGCATAACAAAATTAGGCTATTTAGCATTGCAAAAATGTAATTAAGCCAACGACAAGCATTGGACAATTCCTAGTGTCGTGGTTAGTTTTCTTCTTACATACACTACACGTATGCAATGGTTACACGTTCGAGGTTGAGTGTCTTTACTAAGAGATATTTAATAAATTTTTCGTTGTTGAACTTTGTGTTGCTTCTTATTAAATTTTTCACTGCTCTTTATTATGTAGTGAACTTTATAAAGGCATTAAAAAAATAAGGTAAAAAATCATTACAAAAGAAGTTGTCAATATGCGTATGGAAAGCACTATGAGATATATTGATCAGCATTACTACTATCCTGATCACCACCAATGAGCTTTGACCAATTCCTGGCATCCTGATTACTTTTATTCTTGCATATATTTCACGCCTGCAATGTTTTCTTACTACACTTAATCGCTGCTGCTTCCCGGGATATAATTCTGATTATGCTTCCTCTTGTGCTATTCTAGGCTGGTGGCAACACCGAAATATGATCAGGCACGGATGATCTATAGTTGTAATAAATGAAAATCGATTGGTTACCAAAAATAGGGAGTACTAACCTCAAATTAGTGCGACCTGAAATAGATTTCAAACACGTCACAGCGACCTGCTAAACTTTCCATGAATCTTCTAGCGACCTCGCTGGTCCTGCAAAACAACGCCTTGGACGGGATGAGATTTCGAACCCGGTCTAGGCCCTACGATGCTTAAGTCAAAAGCAAGTCACAACTCAACTCAAAACACTCACACTGTGATAAAGCAATATAAGGCGGTAACAATACGATAAGTACAATGAGAAATATACACCTCCTTTTATAGGTATAAGAGAAGTGCCCCCCGGTTTAGGATTACTTTCTCTCACCACAATTCCAAAAATACCAGGACACTACAACCGACTCAAAATTAGGATTCTTCATATATGTTAAATTCCCATAAACAATAAATCTCTTACCGTAATAGGCCTGGACCCATTATTCTTTCCATATGACCCGCCTAGGACTATATACACTTCTCATATTAAGCCCGCAGGTTTGATATTCACAAAACCCACAATCGAGCTCAAACACTACACGAAACATAAGAGATCGCGACCCTATATGAGAACTCATCCTCATTCTCCAGGTCTCTACTCCACAAACCAACTCGCCCACTTCTCCAAAGAGACCACTCAGCTCGCTCACCTCCCAGAAGAACACCCTTTACAGGAAATGAGGTCGCTTATCACAAATACTCTCATATATCAAATAATATTACGTATGGACATTTTGGTCGCTAGTCCCCCATGTTCTAGCTGATTGAGGCACGAAACCAGGTAGGACATGTAAAACAGCATCAAAAGAGCACAACAACCACTAAAAACAACAATAAAACATAAACACATAAATAAATCACTACACCACTTTACCAAACCGTATTTTAGGATCACACAACTCGTCAAATCGAGCTATAAGACCAATCATCCCACTGTAAATTACCAAATATACCTGCGACCTGCAAAAGTCCAACTCACTGAGCTCGCTTCTTTTAAGATAACATGATCACCTCGCGAGGGACGACCTGCAAGTCCCCAGACCAAATCCCCAACTGTATATATGACGACCTAAGACCATAATCGGGCGCAATAATACAAAAAAATTCAATCATACGCTTAAAAATTCAAAAAACCATAAGCCATTTACTCGACCTAAAACAGGTCGATCAAAAAATCATTACATACCACAAACCATAGTCATTACTCAAGTATCGCCTTATAACCATAACAATTTAGCTCGCCAAGACCCCATACCATAATCCATAATAGCCCATCAAGGCCCAAGATTTCGTTAACCATTAAGGCGCAGAAATCCATAAAACCATAAACCATATTGACATCATCGACCTAAAATAGGTCGGACAGTAAACCATTGTACCCACAAATCATCACTAATCTAATAAAAGCATCAGCCCATTCCTAATAAACCATCACCAACTTAACAAAAGTGTTAGCCCATAACACACTCATAAAATATATGTCGAATCAAGCAAAAACCATACCAAATCACACATGACCCAGAAAAACCAATCAGTTCCCCAAGTTCAAATAAAAGAGTTAGATAGTTCACAATCCACTTGTAACCATATGATAATAACATGGGACTGAAAACTACTCAGCCCCCCATGTTTAATTAATGCAAGCAAAACAAAAACAATCAGGCCACATTAACTCAATAAAGCTCGCCTATGTTGTCCCCCAAGTTAATACAATCAAGTAGTCCAACCAGATTATCCACAAAAAGTAAATGTCAAATAAACCTGATTTACACATAGGTCGCACGAATTCGTAACCAATCACAATCATATTTCCTATCCTCATAAGACCATGAGATTCAAAATAATCACACCACGAATCACAAATAATCCGATGGAGCTAAAATCAGCACGCATATAAAATATATTAGCTCGCACACAAAAAAGAAACAATCATTCATGAGAAAAACACATAAATCAAACAACACAACCACTTAGTCACAGAAAAATAGCTCGCGCAACTTCATTTATTATATATCATTAAAATTACTCAACCCCCACAACACAAATTTTATGCGGGAGAAGTGCCCTCCGATCCAGAGTTACCTCCTCCCGCCATAAAAACACAACTTCTTAATACGACCTCTCATCACAAAAACATAGCTTTCCTTGTGCGAGAGAAGTGTCCTCCGATCCAGAGTCACCTTCTCCCCCCACAAAACACAACTTCTCAATACAACTTCACATCACAACCTCTCATCACTAACTCTTGTGCGGGAGAAGTGCCTTCCGGTCCAGAGTTACCTT
>BMAC01000006.1:3586834-3650164 GCA_014905375.1 Phtheirospermum japonicum | reverse complement strand
CTCCCGCCACAAAAACCACAACTTTCCACAACACAAACTTCTCTACGGGAGAAGTGCCCTCCGGTCCAGAGTTACCTTCTCCCGCCACAAAAACCACAACTTCCACAACACAAACTATCTATACGGGAGAAGTGCCCTCCGCGTCCAGAGTTACCTTCTCCCGCCAACAAAAACCCACAACTTTCCACAACACAAACTCTCTACGGGAGAAGTGCCCTCCGGTCCAGAGTTACCTTCTCCCCCCACAAAAAACCACAACTGTCCACAACACAACTTCATAACCGCCCTCTAGGCGTAATAAAACAACCATCCGACCTAATGAAAGCGTCGAGGCTTACCAATTACCATAAAATCTCCAGCCGACCTAATAAAAGCGTCGGGCTTTGAAGCATCAGCACACTGAAATAATAACTTTCACTATGGGAGAGGTGCCCTCCGCACAAGAGTTACCCTCTCCCACATCGCCGACCTAAAAGAAGCGTCAGCCCACTGTCCAAAAACACAACCACGAGAGAGGTGCCCCCCATACAAGGGTTACCCCCTACCACCCCAAAACACATTACAACCGCCCTCTTGGCATAATTTTCTTCAAATGACATATATTCCAGCTTCTACGCAAGATTTTTCCACTCGTATCCTCAAGTATATAAGCTCCTCCTTGCAACACTTTTACCACCTTGAATGGCCCCACCCAATTTGGCTCCAACTTCTTAGTCATACTTATCGCATCATCCCGCCTCCATACCAGATCACCCACCTGAAAACAACGATGCCTGACCCATTTATTAAAAGCAGCTTGTATCCTCCGCTTATAGTGCTCTACCCGAGCCGCAGCTCTATCCCGCACTTCATCAATCGTTTCAATTTCTCCCCGAGCTAATCCCTTATTTTCCCCCACATTAAACTGGGTTCCATTATCGGTGCACCAAACCTGCAAAATATATTGTTAAAAACAAAATCCATCATATGCTGCTCGCTGATGCCTGTAACTGCTTCGGCCTCCAACCATTTCGTAAAATAATCAATCGCGACCACCAAATATTCCTTATCGCCCGGGGTCTTTGGAAAAAGACCTACAACATCAATTCCTCATTGCGCAAACGGGCACGGCGAACTCATAACCATCATCTCCTTAGCTGACATGCATTTGACACTTTTTACACGTCTCACCAGGTCGCTAGCCATACCTTTCATCAATACAACCAAACTCGCGACCAAAATATAACCATTTATATTGAACCAAATAGACTTTATCATATTAAATAAATCAATCCATATAAACCGAATAAACCAACTAATCCCTCACCTAAACCATATTAAGTCAAATATATCAAATAAACCACTCCAAACCAAAATAAACTAATACCAAACCTTACCACCGTATTAAGTCAACTTCATATGGACCATATTAAACCGCATAAATCAATTATTCCCTCATGTTCAACAACAAAATAAATAAGACAGAAAATTGGAAACCGTCCCTTTCATGAGATTTTAAAGAGCGTACCCGATACGTATCCATATTGATACCATAGGAAAATTCACCTCTCCTCAAATATCCAACTGCGCGACCTTTTTGATATTAGGTAGCATAATTCCCCAATCACTTTTTTTGTCTATATTTGGACGCGCGACCTGGTACATGGCCTTAAACATTAGTGGCCTCTTCACATTGGGTTACCCATCTCCGAGTTACATGTCGGGCAACCCACAAATTAACCCTAAGTTAATACGAACTAAAAGGCCCTGCACCCAAATCCGTTAGTATAATCATAGAAAATATCATCCGAATATCGTAACCTTACTCATGTTAATCAAACATTTTGCAAATCAAATGTTTCCCTTTCCCACGACCACAAATATCGTATCACCATCAAGCCATATAAGATCAAACAAAACTGACACAAGAATTTTCAGCACATACACCAACTTTGAAGATTTAACTGCTTTGATTGGTAATTAATTAGAAAACAAATTATATACCATTGGAAAGCCTTGCGAGTCTAGTTTCCAACACAAATAGGATCTCAAAAAGGATCATACAAGAGTGAGTTACTACCATTCTACTGAAGTGTGGCAGTGCAGTGATTTCATACGGGAATTTGAAAAGATGAGCAACTCTTAATGTGTTTTCATGATCCTAATCATTCAATACCTTGAGAGTTGTTCAACACTTAATCTTTAGTCAAATCTATAAAAACATAAGCATATCCGCATAACCATATAAAATTAAATAAGTCCTTCACAACCAAGTGTTAAACCACACGCATATCTCCACCAAATAAAACCACATAAAATAAATCCAATTAGCACTCTCCACGCATGATTAATATCCCATCATCCATTCTATCAAAACCGTGAAATAATTTAAAAACCAAATCTATCCAACTCCATGGATGATTAATAACTCATATAATCAAATAAACCATACGTTTATCCCCAATAAATCACATAAAATCAAATAAACCATAAATCCATCCCCATGTAAATCAAGTCACTAAACAAGTCCGTCGTATTCAACCAAATCAATCAACCAAACGATACCATCCCCATTTAAACACATCTAAAAGAAAATAAATACTTATCTTGATTTTTGATGGTTTTGTTGCATTTGATTCATACGTGACCTCCTCACCTCAGGTTTCGAGCAACAAAATAAATCAACCTTGAATATTTGGACATGCGACCTCATCGCGTTTGTTTGAATTGACCATTCCCGGGTTAAATTCCAGGCGACACATAGAGTAACCCTTAAAAACCAATATTAATACAAACTAAACAAATAGACCTGCACTCAGTCCGTTAGTATATGATCATAAAAATAATCGACAAGTAAGATGCGAGCATCGCAACCCTTACTCGCGCCCACAAACCTTCAAACCCGATCTCCACCACCATTCGCAACCCTTACTCGCGCCCAAAAACCTTCAAACCCAATCTCCACCACCATTCATATTGAAATACTATATATCATAAATATTATACCCAAAATTCAACTTCATCCAACAATTAAAATTGTGCATAACTTAATTTTCAAAAGAAGTTAGACAAATAGTTTCTGGAAACAGGAGCATCTCCGTTTAAAATTCGTTATAAATATTTCCGAACTCATATTCAAATCTCCACCGTTCATATTAAACTTAAATATGTTTAGAATAACATATCAAATATTTGGCTTGACCCAACGGTCTTATTATGCACAATCATATTTTGAAAAACGCTGCGCAGGGTTTTCTGAAAATAAAAACTGCTTCACTCGAAAATTCATATATATTCCCTCACATCTCAAAATCCGATCTCCACCGTTCAAAACGTGATTTCAAAGGTCCTTGAGATTTTTTAGAATTTTCAAAGCGATCCAATGATTGAAATATTAGAAACGGTTTTTCAAATTTATAGCGCAGTTAGATTTTAGACTTACGAAAATTGTGTATCTCACGTCTTTCGCTCAAGGACTCGATGTCCCTCTTTCCCACAGACGGCGCCACTTGATAAATACAAATCGATTGGTTACCAAGAATACGGGGTACTAACCTCAAAATAGAGATCAGCGACCTGAAATAAATTCCAAACACGTCACAGCGACCTGCTAAGCCTTCCACGAATCTTCTAGCGACCTCGCTGGTCCTGCAAAACAACGCCTTGGACGGGGTCGGATTTCGAGCCCGTTCTAGGCCCTCCGATGCTTAAGTCAAAAGAAAGTAACAACTCAACTCAAAAAAATCACACTGTGATAAAGACATATAAGGCGGTAACAATGTACAATGAGAAATATACACCTCCTTTTATGGGGATAAGAGAAGTGTCCCCCGGTCTAGGGTTACCTTCTCTCACCACAATTCCATAAATACCAGGACACTACAACCGACTCAAAATTAAGATTCTTCATATATGTTAAATTCCCATAAACAATAAATCTCTTACCGTAATAGGCCTGAGCCCATTATTCTTTCCATATAGCCCGCCTAGGACTATATACACTTCTCATATTAAGCCCGCAGGCTTTATATTCACAAAGCCCACAACCGAGCTCAAACACTACACAAAACATAAGAGATCGCGACCCTATATGAGAACTCATCCTCATACTCCAGGTCGCTACTCCACAAACCAACTCGCCCACTTCTCCAAAGAGACCACTCAGCTCGCTCACCTCCCAGAAGAACATCCTTTCCAGGAAATGAGGTCGCTTTCCACAAATACCCTCATATATCAAATAATATTACGTATGGAGATTTTGGTCCGCATCAAGTTGTTTTAAAACAACATCCACTTTCTTAAAGGATCAGAATACTACCCCTCAATGGACGTAACCAACGCTTTTTGTTCTTTAATTTCATGAAGAAAAATCGACATCTTGTTGGCTCTACCTTTAACAAGACCAATATGACCTACATACGTCAAAATCATACGAGCCTTACAACCAAGTCACTTGAAACCTCTACGCCTCCTTTTCTTAGGAATAGCGGGATCATCTATAACATCGGGATCGACTGCCGAGAGACCGTCGATCGACGGTCATTCGTAAATCGATCAACAGAGGCCATTATTTGGCCAATTTTGAAAAAAAAAGATTTTCCCCCTAATATTTCCTATATATTCCACATATCCAATACTTTAAAGGTAGTTTTTGACCCCTTAGGGTTTGAGATCCCAAGCTTTGATTCTCCTTATCCACTGTTCATCATTTTTACCTTCAAGCATCAAGATCCATAGTTAGCTTAGTGTAGCTTGTAGAGATGTAGCTTGGCACTTAGATTAGCTTGTTTTTTAGTTGGTGAAGTGTTGTACTCTTTGGCTCTCAAGAATTTGAAGAACAGTTCTACTTAGGGTGATTTCTATTTCTTGTTCTCTTGCTTTCTCTTTGTAATTTTCATGAATGTTTGAAGTTCTTTGCTTTCCTATGTATGATTTGTAGTTTGGAATGCCTAATTTTATTTTGTGTGTTCATGAACCTTTAATATTCTACCATTGTTTCTTTCTTGTTCCTTTTCAAGATTCATTCCCTTTTAGGCATGTTAGGTGAATGTGGTAGTGTAGAACAAATGGGTTTATCCACTTTTGTGTTAGTGGTTTACTTGTAGATTAGGATTGCTGTTTAGGATAATAGATGTGCAAGAGTAGGTAGTCTAGCTTGTTTAAGAGATGTCTAAGAGTAGATGCATATGTTCATTAATTTGGCTTTTAGTTAATTATTCATAGTTTCACTAATTTGGATTATGTATTTCTTAATTGGACTAATTATGTTCATGCTCACTATAAGTTTATGTTATTGAAGTTCTTGGGTAATAATTCATGGGTCTAGTACCTAGATGAGTTTATAACCATTAGTTGGCAGTGTTGGGTGTTTAATTTACAATTTTGGATTGACAACCCTAACATGTAGATTAAGTATTCGATTAAATGAGAATTGATCGTGGAGGCGAGTTTAGAGTCGTAGACCCCCGTTTTATCATTTTTTTCAAAGCTTTCAATTTCAATTGTCCTCATCTAAATCCTCGTCTTAGTTTATAAAAACTCAAAACCAAAAAATTGATCGTGTCTTTAGCTTAGCATTTTCTTTAATTTGTTATTCGAGAGTCAAACACAAATACCGCCTCCGATTAGTCTTCCTTGTGAGATTAGACTTGAATCACCTCACCGCACTACAGTCGACCCCATTCTCTTGCCGATGATCCTTTAACATTTGTAAAAATATAGTGCATCTGAGATCACTTCATCCTCCATATTTACCTGATTGACGTAAGAAATAAGATAGAATATAAACCCAAGTTTTTAAGAGACCATCTGCACCTTAGATAAATTCTTTGGGAAGAAATGTTGTTGTCAGAGTCATTCCAAATATTTCTCATTAAATGTATACTACCATTGTGTCGAATATATGTCACTTCCCTTTATGACATAGAATAATCCTGGTGGGCCCAAAAATGAAAGGCCCATATTTACCCTACCATATAAAGTCGTCGTCACGTCGCCTTTACCCCTTTTTACCTTCTGCGCATTTTAATCTCAAAATTACTTTCCATAGTTCACCATTGATAGCTTTTCAAGCTTTCCCACAAAGTACGTCGTCCTCAATCCTTCAATATATCGGCTTGGCAATCCCTCGAATCCGCATACCATGGGTAAGTCCCTTAATTCTATTCTAATTTTAATAAATTTCTTTATTTCGATTTTTTGCATATAATTCTGAATGTGCACCTGTTTCTCTTTTTTTCTCCTCTGTGAAAACCTTTAGCATCCTCTAATTCCCAGAATCCTGATTCCCAAAACCCAAGTATTAATCCCTCTATAGAACTCTCCCATAATTCTGACCCCATCTCCTAAATTAAATCAATAAGAATTCCTCTATAGAGGAAGAATAGAATAAAAATACCCCATCCAACCTAGAACCATCCTAATAGATGAGCTTTTGGGTGAACCTAGTTAGTCTGAGCTAGAAATTCAAACCCAATTGCTAACCCAGGAGACTCCAATAGCCATTCCCTTAATAATAAAGTCTCAAACATATAATCCTACCTCCGACCTTGATTTCTACCATCCCAATCATGTGACCATAGTCCCTTCTTCTTCACATTCCCATCTCCCCCTTTGCAAAAAGGTCCTAGAATCACCATAGAAAACCCTTGCCTCCTACCTAACCAAGAGCTGCTTTCCACCTTTGTAGGAAGAATCTGCCTTCTTGAGCACTCCAAGCTAATCTTACCCGAGGCTGGAAGTAATTGTGTAGAAAGTCCCCTAGTGGGACATATTGCCCTTTTCTAGGATCAAATTGCGGTTGGGATTAGGATCCCTATGCATCCGTTCAGGATCAGACTAACGGTGAAATATAAGGTTTCTCTACTGCAACTCACCCCTACCTCCATCCATTTCATTACTAGCTACGTGACTTTGTGTCGGTTCTGTAAGGTAGAACCTAATGTGGATTTCTTCTTTTTCTGTTATCCGCTAAAAAAATAAAAAGTGTCTTTCTACCTCTCTACCCACTTCATTTTCAATCCTACCTTGAAGGTGCCCAAATGGCATGCTGAATTCGTCTTTCTCCATTCTTTTAAGCCCTGGCCTTTTCAAACCAGTGGAAAATGAAACCCCTACTAAAGACCCAATAATTTTAACAAATCTTTCATCTGCCATCCATAAGAAGTATCAATACCATGTTACCGAATGGAACAAGTATTCCTTTAATTGTGACGCTCACCAAATCCGAACGTTTTTTCTCCTACCTAGGTCTCATCAGACGACCTCTCTCTTTAATGTCAAATTCTCAATACGGTATGAAAATGCCTCTTAAGTTCTGAATTACTTAAAAAGGTTTTTCATAATGCGATCTCTTACTTATTTGACCAACCCCTTTTTTATTCTATTCTATATAGAAATTTGTGTTTGTGACTTTAACATGGAGAATACCCCTGATAGATCCCAACTAGATCATTCTATTGTCGAGGCACCCATGGTCCAAGGTGTTGAGCCTGAGATCGAGGTTGTCGGGCCTGTTGGTGAGGAAGGACCTGGACATGAGGTCACCGAAGTATCTAAAAAGAAGAGAAAAAGGACGCGTCCTCAGTCCCAAATTTCATCCCCTCTCCCCATTGATCCAGAGGACATCACTATCACTAATCAACTTCCTGAACCCCCTCCTACTAACGGGAAAACCAAATTCCACCAATCAAAAAGGTCATCGAGCTTAGCTTCACCATGCTTACCTAATGGCCTTATTAATTGTGAAGACCTTGACTAGTCGCACTCATTTTTGCAGAGCCAAATACTAACATCTGACAATAAGTATTTAGCCACCCTGAGCATTCCCGACCATGTAGCAATGGTATCCTAACACTTCACTTAGGTAACACCATCACTTAATACTATCATTATGAACATTAATGCATCCCCTCTTAATACTCTAACTTAATGCAAATGGAACCTATCCTCGACTCTTTGTACAGACACATATTAGCCACAAACCATCAAGAGACCTCTCTAGATGAATGTAAGAAGGTGGATGAGGACCTAGTGCAACAGATAAATAAGCACACAAAGCAGCTCTCAATAACACAAGACGAGTTGGATGAGGCTTGTCGCCAGCTGAAGGTCTCTGTGGAAGAGTTGGATGTTGTTCAATGTTAATTGAAGACCTATAGGGCAGGGATTGAGATAGCCCAATCAAAGATGATTCTTGCGGAAGCCGAGCTCCACGACTTCAGAGAGTGTCACTCAGCCGAGATATAAGATATTAGGGAGAAACACTAGGCAGATCTACTACTCCTTCAAAAATGCTCAGAAGAGAGAGACCGAGGCTCACGCCCGGGGAATGGAAGAAGTTCGCCGCACTTTCTTGGGGATTAGAGTAGGTTGAAGGTTCCTTGAAGCATTCTGAAATAATCTGACATCGACCTACCTGCATACCACCACCTTTCTCCAAAAGTTAAGCAAGGGTGCTAAGATGTACTTTGAGACAGCTATTGAGAAGGCTAACCAACAGGTCCACGCAGTTGGATTCAACGTTCGATTGAACCTTGAGAAAGTACGGGAGAACCGTTCTCCCTTTGTTTTTTAGGAGGGCGACCTCAATCAATCTCCCAATGCGACTTAGTGGGATAGGTGTGCAACCAGTGCGATCAACTCAGCGAACTTGAGCGAATTAGTTCCTCAAGCCCCCTAGTTGCCCCGTTTATTCTCAAACTACGGAACTTTTGAACTTTGTAACTTTAATTTTCCAAAAGTATATGTATGATGTGTGACTTTATTTGCCTTTTTATACTTGGAAATAACTTGTGATAACATGATATAGATGAAATATCATAACCATGCACTCATTCGCATTATGTAATTTTCAACCATCTACCAACTTAAACAGGTCGATCACTAGATAATTATCAAGGATCATGGTTTTGGAATGGAAACAACAAACCATAGTCATATAGTTATGGGTGACGTTAAATAAATTAACCAATAACCAACCCATAAAACCCATCCAACAAATTTTGCAGGGTTACCAAAAACCAAATAAATTAGCTAAACCATCAAAATCAAAGTAGACCCCCCTCCTACCTTACGGAATCCTACATATACCTGTTAGACACGATACCCATAAAATCTTTAAATTTTACCTCGTCTAAAATAAGTTTAAGCAAATACCAATCAAAACCAAAACACGTGTATTTGAACAATATAGCTCCGAACCACTCATCAGTTCAAAACAGGTCGAGTAAGCACCTAAGCTAAATAATAAACAGAGACCACATATTTTCGCAACCAATATTTACCAGAAAAACTCAAAAACCATATTGAACCATAGCAGATTATACCATACTATAAACATCAAGTGACCATTATAGTAACTGTAAAACCACATATATTCACTATGAAACCATCTCCCTAAACCACAATCATCTTTGACCTACACAAAATTTGGGTAAAACCATAACCATAAACAACCATATTTCATAAACCATACCATCCATAAAACCATAAACCATCTTTGACCTAAAAAGCATTGGGCCATACCATAACCATAAAAACATATCCATAAACATACCATCCATTAAACCATAAAATCATCTCCGACCTAAACAAGCGTCGGGCCACACCATAACCGTAAAACCATATCATCCATTAAACTATAAAACCATCTCTGACCTAATGAAGCGTCGGCCCATAACCATAAAAACCATATCCATAAACTATACTAGTCATTAAACCATAAAACCATCTCGAATCTAAACAAGCATCGGACTATAACCATAAAAACTATATACATAAACCATACAATCCATTAAACCATTAAACCATGTCCGACCTAAACAAGCATTGGGCCATACCATAACCATAAAAACTATATCCATAACCATACCATCCATTAAACCATAAAACCATCTCCGACCTAAATAAGCATTGAAACATATCCATAAAAATAAAATATTAAAGTAAAATATTACCATATACCTTCCTCTTCCTAGGCGTAGCATTCCCTCGAATGGAAAGTATCCCCAGTGCTTCGGGCCACGAGCTGCCTGCATCCATTGTCTCATACCCTTGTTCATATTCTTCTAATTTAATCTCCATAAACTCTCCATGAGGTCATCCAAACTTATTTTCCTCCTTCAACCTTTTAGAACTTACTATTTCCTCCCAAGCTTCTCCATATCGTCCCCTTTTTTCCTTCACTTATATCTTTTCTCACCATCATCTAGTAACAAGACCGCACGGCCTGCTAGTCCACGACCACTTCATCGAACTTGTTCTCAACTGGATATTTTATGCACATGTGATAAGTAGATGTGACAGCTTGAAAATTTCTGAGGGCAGGTCATCCTAATATGATATTGTAGGCCGAGGTGGACTTGATCACCAAGAACTTCAACCTTTTCTCTACTCACAGCTCTTCTACCCTAGGGCTACTAGCAGGATGATGTCTCTCTCAGTAATAACATGTGTTCCGTTGAAGGTGTATAGTGGTGTCTGTACTGGTTTTGCCTCTATTTTGAAGTTCATCTTCCCTAAGCACTCGTGATAAATAATGTTGAACGAGCTTCCATTTTCCATAAATACCTTTCCCACATCTTATACAGCCACCTCTGCTCAAATTACCATTGGGTTAAAGCAAATGACTGGATTAGTGGGTGAAAATTGTATATTCACAGCGGCAACCTCAAAAGGTCCTAGTCGAGCTACCTTCACGTGCTATTTCCTTGAATTACTTGAGTCCTCATTTGTTGGTCCTACTGATCAGGTTGATCAACTTTTTGGGTTACTGGCGTTCCCATTGTTTTCTTGCCTTACTTATTCGTCCTGCCCCCTTGTTCTTCTACCTGCATCACTGGAGGACCTTCTAGGGGTGGTCCCAGCAATGTTAGCCTCTTCGCCCTGGGTGCTTAGTCTCGATAGATAAATCAAGTGTCCTTCTTTGATTAGCCTTTATATCTCCTCCTTCAAACACCAACAATTCACCGTGGAGTGTTCATAGTTGTTATGAAACCTGCAACAGAGCGATGATTTGGGATTGGTAGGTGTGTCCGTATAATCTTCAGGCCACCTAATGACATTAGACATTTGTTTCTATGATCGCAAAGACCCTAGCTCACAGCATTGTTCAAGGCATGAAGACCTCCATTGTTTCTGTAATTTTCTCCTTGGTTCAGGTCTCCTTGATGGAGGCTTCTCTGAGTATTCAAAGTCTCAATAAAAACGCATTCGCCCTTCCTTTTCCGTCTCTTCTACATGGATGTATTTGTTGCTCTTTTACAGCACATGGTCATAAATAAAGTAGGCCGCTTGGACAATGAGGTTCTCAGACCCCCTGACCTTAGTCCCTGGACCGACGTACTAGTCTTCACCTCATTCGTGTATATAGGCGCCTCTAGATTAGATCGGGTAAACCTAGACACATACTCCCTTAAAATTTTTCTAGATCACTACACTAACGCAAACAATGCCATGAACATCTTCATATGAGTCCTTGCGCTACCCAAGTGCGTCAAAAAAGCCAATTTTAAAGCGTGAAAGATGGTGTTCCTTCCTGGGGCGACCTGATGGAACCAATCTTATGTAAGCCCCCGTAGAGTGGATAAGAATGCACTTCATGTTATGGCATATGTGTAGTATTGTAACATCGCCTCATTCTCAAAACTCTAGATATTTTGAGTTGGGTCTAATAACCCATCGTAGTGATCCAGTCCCTTATACCCTCATGGTAAGGGTGCTCAAAACATATCCGCCAAGAATGGATATCCCCTATTTTCTTAGTATCCTGTGCCTGCGATGTGTTTTTTGCAGGTCTCTCAGTGCTTCTTGCATATCACACATTTCCATTGAGGTGGGTGGGGTGTTATCTTCATCATACTCTACTCCACCTCTCCTCTGTCCCAAGTTATCCCCATAGATCATCTCTCCTCTTGGCTCCCTGGATATCTATAACACCTCATCCTCGTCCAACTCATCATTTGATGATGAGGGCCTTTTATAAGCAGGCCCTCTTAACTTTGCCTATATCTGCTCGATCCTCATGGCTCTTCTTCCATCATTCTTTTCCTTTGGTCTGGCGTAAGTTATTTTGGTATGTACTGTTTATCCCTACCACCTTTTGACATTGTCTTTCCTTCTTCTTCATCACTATCAAGCCCTTGTTCCATGACTTTTTCCAAATTGTCGACTAGTATTTCAATGATGAACTTTTGGAGTAACCCCTTTCTAATATTGTAGTAATGACGCCCTGGAAATTCTTCCCACTCCTTGCTACCTAAATTAACCTTTCCTTGTCACACCGACCTTGGGTTATCATTTTTTCCTTTCAACTTCTGTTCTTTTTTTTTTTTATCTCCTTTCTCTGGCCCCAATGTTTTTTTGGTCACATGCTCTTTCTCCGACCTTAGTGTTTTTCCAGCCACCTGTTCACCTGTGGCCTTCGATGGATCTTATACGCCTGCAGGAGGCGTTGCTCTTCCCAGATCCTTATCTCTCTCTTTCGCTCAAGGGCTCGATATCCCTCGTATTCCCATAGATGGTTCCATTTGATGCGACCAAATAGTTTGCCTCACCAATAAAGAGGTCGCAGCTTATCAAACTACCTTCTCGAACTCGAGCGACCTGTAGAGCAAAACCTAAGCTGAATAACCTAGCGTAGCCCCTCCGATTCTTAAGTCAATATCTATATAAAAGTGATAGAGATAGAGCTATTGAAAAACATGCATAGGAGCAAGTTCATTAGAATTGAGACCTGAGTCCTCTATTTATATATAAGAGATGTTAAGAGATGTGCCTCCCTCCCAATCAGGGTTTCAGTTTCCTTATGACCCTTTACTTCCATAATAAACCACCGCCTCAAAATTAGGATTCTGGTGTTTATTAAGTTACCATAAGAATTGAGAATCATACCTTTTATTAATGTTACCATAAATCATATTACCATAAACATAGCATCCCGTTGATGCCCATAGACCATTAGCATAACAATATTATCCCACCATAGCTCATCGACCATGTTTATATTGTTACAGGCATATAAAGTCTACCTCTTTTATAGCCGGCCTGATCTAAGCTTTATGAAAACTCGACAACTATTTCAAGGAGGTCTCTACCCTTATGTTAACGACTTGAGTGTCATGCTAACTGATGTGCATGTCAACCTAAATATTTGATATCATATTAATCTTACTTAATTACTTTGAGGTCTGTAGAGAAGATGAACTTAACAGTCTTTACGTTAGAAATCCATAGAATCAGTTCCCAAACATAAGAAGTTTACATGAGGGTTGTGTTTCATGTTTTGTTATAACACTTTTGATGAAAAAATAAACTCAAAGTTTCTTTTTGTTCGCAAATTTGTTCTTGGTGAAGTTTGAGAGACCTTGGGCTTAAGTATGGGGCACTACAAAAAAGGCGAATACAAATGGGTCTTACCTGTCGAAATTTTTGGCGTTGGTAACTACATGTCGATGGGCTACACCTGCCTGTTAGCACTTTATGTATGCCATGCCGATGCGTAAGGCTTGTCGGGAAACCCCTACCCGCCGATCAGCCATCGTCAGCATGTGCTGATTAATAAACAAATGGGAGGGAACATTGTAAAATGTTGATGCCTTATACCCATTAGCATTCCTCAAAAATTTTCGGCATCTTACAGCCTGTCGGCATATTATTTATTTATATTTTATTATTATTATTTTATTGTACATGTTTATTTCATATCGTAGGTGTCAAAAATTCAAAATTAAATATGAAACATAAAATTTGCAGGTGCCAAAAAACTTAAAATCTAATGTGAAACATAATTAACATCCTGAAATATATAAGTATGTTTTAAATCAAATATCAAATATAAATATTTAGACCAAAATATCTCTTAATCTAACACTATTGCTCTGCTGGAGGATCAGATGGTGGCTGCTGAGACCGAGGCGCTCTCATCGCTACGACAACCTCCTCAATCACCCACTGACGGATCATCATCTATATCTCAAGATGTTCACGCGCATGTGCCCGCGGAGCGCTTGGATCTTCTCCTGATGGGCCCGCTCGTTTGCCTCGATCTGAGTTTTGACCTGACTCTTCAATGCATGCAGCTGTGCCTGAAGTTCCATGATATGGCTAACTGGAGTAGAGAGAGTAACGCCTCTAGATGTCTTTTGAAGAAAGACTCCCAAAGCATCCTATGCCAAAACGAAGACCCTTCTTTACCTCGATGAGATCTAGATAGACCTAATCCTCATCAACATCGTTAGGGCCATGTGATGTCGCACGTCTCTCCTCCAGACTACTCCTCCTGAGATATTTTAATTCATATATAATTTAACTTAATTAGTATTAAAAATGATATATATATATATATATATATATATATATATATATATATATATATATATATATATATATATATATATATATATATATATAATTATATCTATATATAAATACTTACAGATGTCTATTGTGATACGAGATCAGTGAATGTGTCATCGGCTCTCTAGTGCATAGTCAAGAAAATCTCATACGCAATGGGTTCTCTACCCATATCCTCATACTTTATTCAATGTTTAAATTACATTTAAGTTTACCATTAATTATGAACTAGTTAATTACTTACAAGACAAATTTACAGATACAAATTGAAATTTACTTATGAGCTGACGTGCGCCTTTGTGGTAACTGCAATGCGTAACATTTAGTACGACTAAAAAGACACTTCAATTTTTTCCCGTACTTATTACATGATGTGTGAGTGCAAATTATGTGAAACTCTCCACCTCTTCCATGAACGCATTGGACACGTAACCGTCCACCCTCCGTTTGTACATCCAACTACAGTCGGAACTCATCCTATGATATACTAATTATGATTATTAATGCAGATGATCGAATTATAGATTAGTGAGCGGTATGAGGGTGCCTATAGAAATAAATCGAGCTTTTGGTAAGGGACTTATCCCATTAATGTGATCTTCAGTAATTAAATTATCTTACCATATATTTTGAGAACCTGAAATTTTCGACAGCACCTCCCCTTAGTTCTCTAAGTACACATATATTGCATTGCACTCGAGAACAAAGGTGAGATAGAAGTTGTAATTTCAAAGTCCACAAAATACATACGTATTAACACATTCTCAAACTGTCCAAATAAGAGGACAATAAATTTTTTTATCAAACTCTCCATTGATACTAAATCTCAAATGGGTCTAAGGTAAAGTGTTTGAGTGTAAAAAATATAATCGATCCATTAGTGTGATTTTAAAATTCATTATCGGAGGGATAAAAACTCTTAGTCGGTGCAATACGACACATCATCACTGACGTACACAATATGTTATACTATTCACAAATCATAACATATACATTAAACACAATATTCACGTGTCGATCACCACGACTTTCAAAAGACCCCACCACGCACATTTTATAACTTTTTAAAACCACCATCACATTGAGAAAGAATTTAAAATCTGTTATTGAAGGGACGAAACCTCCCAACCAGCACCATACCACATCATCACCGACATATACAACAACCAATCAAAACATCAACCATCACAACATGTATCGTTATTCACAAATCATAATGTATACACTAAATACAACATTCACGTGTCGATCACCACGACATTCCAAACCCCCACCATGCACATTTTAAATATTTTCTAAATAATTACAATTCCCAAGATAACCCTAATTTTTGAAAAGCTCCAATTTTCTAAATAATTGTAATTCAACCCTAAATTTTGAAATACTTGAACCTCAAGCTAACCTAATTTTTAAAATTAACTTCAATTATCTAAATAATTATAATTCAACCCTAAATTTTGAAACAATTGCTAAATAAATCCCAAGTTAACCCAATTTTTGAAATCAACTTCAGTTATCTAAATAATTATAATTCAACTCCTAAAATTTGAAATAATTGCTAAATAAACGCCAAGCTAACCCTAGTTTTCAAAATCTACTATAATTATTGAAATAATTATAATTTAACTTTAAACTTTGAAATAATTGCTAAATAAACCTCAAACTTACTCTAATTTTCAAAACCAACTTCAATTATCTAAATAATTATAATTCAAACTTAAATTTTGAAATAATTACTAAATAAGCCCAGTAATTTTTGAAATAAATTCACAATTATATATCTAAACAATTAAATATTTAAACAAAAAAAAGAAACATATCACTTGGTGGTGGAGTGGTGGTGGCTGACCGTTGGTGGTGGAGTGGTTGTGGTGGTGGCATCCGATTGCTGGTGGTGCCGTTGAGATCTGCTGCGGGAGTGGTGGCGGGACGTCATGGTGGTGGTGGGAGCATTGGTGGCTGGCCGCTCTCGCTCTTCCTCTCTCCGTCCGCGTCTTTTTTTTTTTTTTGTTAGTTTAATTAAGTGCAGACGCGTCTAGAACTAGCACTACTACAAAACTGGCTTTTCACGTCGGTTATTTTCACCATTTCACGTCGGTTTTGCAACCGACGTCTTAGCCACCGACGTGGAAAGTCACGTCGTTTTCTAAAAACCGACGTGAGATTCCACGTCGGTTTTCTGAAAACCGACGTGGAATGCACGTCGGTTTTCAGAAAACGACGTGACTTTCCACGTCGGTGGCTAAGACATCGGTTTCAAAACCGACTTGAAATTGCCAAAAAACCGACGTCGAATGTCGGACGTCGGTTTCTGTAAAACCGACGTTAAATATGTCTAACAACTGCAACAGCAATTTTTTTACATCAAACAATTTCAATTAAATGAAAATAAATTAAATGAATCCCAATTTCACATCAAAAAACCATTATCATCAATATGTTCTAAAAGTTGAATACATCAAACAACCAACATCATCGATATGTTCTAAAAGTTTCTAAAAGTCTAATACAAGGCGACACAATCTATAGGGTCTAATCCATAGTTCGAATTCCCCATGCCAAATCAAAGTGAACTCATAAATGCACATATTCTAGTTATCAAACAAATACGAGTCTATAATTAAAACCTTACAGAAAACTCATTTATTTTGAGTTTCAAGAAAATATCTCGACCATTGAGCTTGAATTTCTTCGATTCTCTCTTGAGGAAATGATTCGCTATCACCAAGTATCTGCAATTAATTATAAAATATTTTTAACATATCAAAAAATAATTAAACCAAGTCTATTTGCCAATAAGTAGAAAAAAAGGGAAATCATCATCTCGATTTTAACCCAACAAAGCCAAGACTTTGGCCGTGACCGGACGTTCGCACACGACCAGATAAATTTTCCACATTTCGGTCCATGACCTGAGTCAACTGAAGATCAACACCAAGTTCTTCTTTCATATCTCTCTCATCATACTGAGCAAGAAGTTGCCCAACATTGCCTTGATTATCTTTTGCGATGTTGTCGACGTATTGTGGCTTGATGATTGCCTGGGAAAAAATGCAACAAAAAATTATAGCAGAATATTATCAAAAACCCCATCAGAATACATAAAAAGAAATTATAGCATGCCAAATAGCAAACATTGCGTGAAAGCAACTAAATTAATTGTTCTATTTCCATAGTTTTCCCCAGTTATTTTAGGCAAATATTATACTATTTCCATGGTTGTGTAAGCAAAAGTAGAAAAAATACAAATAAATAAGAAAATAATTATGCTAACAATAGATAAACTAAATAGTGCTATGTGAAGAACCAAACAAATACTCTTTAAAGCAATTAACTGGAAACACGATTGAAGATTAACACAAAAACTTGCAAGCAAACATAGACTATAAACACAGTCAATACCAACATTACTCGCAACATACTACAATTAACTAATAACTGAACAGATATAAGTTACAAAATAATTAATAAAATAACTTTTGCTATTATCTCAAAATAAATAAATAATCCAGAATGGATCTTAATCTTAAACATACAAACGAACTTACCGTCAGATGAAGACTATGTCCCGCCGAGAGGGGATTGATGCCGATACTTCCTATTAGTGGCATCATTTGAAGGTTTCCGAAATTCGGCCTTTGAGTCTAAAATTTCTCGCGCATCTGAATCCATGCTTAACCTAATTTGAAACTAAAAGCCTAAATAATTAAAAACCTGAAAGTAAAAAAAAAAATAGAACCAATATTAAAAATCAAAATCAAAATAACCGAAACCAGTGAAAGCACATACAAACAATTGATAACAACATAAATCACAATTACGTATAGAAAATGGAAAACTCATAATGTATGCGTATCCAACTAAATTTTCATACTTAGATAAAACCCGGGTGAAAATAAATTAGTCAACCTCTTCAGGTGTGATGAGGCCTTTTGCTTCAACATCTTTAATCATACTATAAGGATCCTACAGAAAGTAAAACGAAAGAAAAGTTGAAGAAATTACAAATATGGGCGCTAGAGACATAACTAAGGGAGTGCTACCAAAAACTTCAGATTTATAAATATGGGCACTAGAAACATAACTAAATATGTAAAAAAGAACCCAACCTTTGAGAACTCTGTTTATTCATGGATGTATATATCAAAGTTAAAGGCATCAAGGAAAACAAAAGGTAACTGAATGAAAATTCAAGGAAAAAAGTGACATAGATTTTGATAACATTTTGGCATGAATAATAACGTTCTGATAACATTATGTAACGAATAATAACATAAAAAGAATTAATAAGAATGGGGATAGTTACAAAAACTACACTTCAGTTAGAATAATTACAAAAAGATCAATTATCTTTCAAAGTTTACGAACAACCCCAGCCGTTTACTTTTTGTCTTGCTACAAAGTGCACCTTCAAGAGGGTTGGTAAAAAAGTGGCTTTTGAAGAGGTAAATACATATCTAGAGGGGTAAATTATAATTTTATAAATAAGTGGGTCTTTTTTATAATTAGAATAAATCTGGAGTAGTTTGCATACTTAACCCTAAAAAAGGCCATGAATATAATGTAGTTCTTCTTCTTGTCATTGTCCTTCTTAATTAGTGTAAGTTTCTCTACAACCAAGGCTTCCTAAAAAGTCCATCTGAACAATTATTTCATAAGAGATTATTTTTAATGTATATGACTTCAAATGAAAAAACACAATAATTGAGTTTCATCCTACCTTTATGATGCTAATGCACGTAGTTCCCAAAGTCAAGAACAAACAGTTATCAAGGTTAACCACAAGCACTGTCCGAATCAAAATGGAGAAAAATAGAGCTTGCTAGTTATAGTCCAGACAGTGTTCTAAAAAAATAAAAAGTTTTAATTAGTAGTAGTAATAATAATCATAGATGAAAAGTATTTTTCAATAAATAAATGGTTTACCAACTAAATCCCCATATCGCGAAAACCCTAGAACTCAAAGTGCTTCTTCATCATCATAAGCATTCTCACATTGAAGGATTACTCGAGCATCTGAAAAATCGATGGTGAATCGTTATTAAACAGCCGAAACATATATGATTTACCAAGGTTTTTGTAAAATAATGTGCACTAAAACTGAAATAATCAATAATAAGAAACGGTCAAAGAACCGAACACAATCAAGGTATTCAACTTCTAGCCCGAAAAGATTATCAGACAAGTCAAGCGACTCGAGCGCCGGCATTGACCGAATTCCTAAAGGCAGTGATCCAGAAAACTGATTGCCCCATAAGCTAAGCGAAGTTAGAGACGAGCACGAGCTTAAACTATCAGGAATCGTGCATGAAAATTCATTTTTATCCAAAGAAATCGATCTCAATGACCCACATTGGCTAAAGAAATCAATTGGGATCGACCCTGATAAACCATTTTCACTCAAGTCTAAGACCCTCAAATAAGGGAGCTGGGAAAAGTTGAGGCTTAAGCTTCTGGTGAGATTGTTTTCGGCAAGTGAGAGCTTTTGTAGAAAGTTCAATAGAAGGAAGCCTCTACATAGTTTACCTGAGAGGCCAAGGCCGTCAAGAACAAGCTCAGACACTCCATTGGAGTTGCATTTTACGCCAGCCAATTTATTACATGGTCTAACATCATCTTCATTCCAGGTACTTAATTCATTATGAGGATCTTCAATATCGGATTTGAACACAATCAACCCCAGAACATCATCATTCAGAGTGGAGTTCGAAGATTTGACTAAGAATGGAGATAAACAAATGAAAAGGAAAACACTGAGAAGGCTTCTCATTAACTTAATGGAAATGTATACACATAATTATTTTTCTTAATTGATAAATAGAACTTAATGGAACCCAATAAACACAACTATTCCTCTTATGATAAATAGATRGATGTGTATAATTATAAATGACTGAACCAATTTTTCTTTTTTTGGGCTCTTAACGGCTAGAAATTAAGAGCGGCAGAATATGAAGATAACCCGGAGCAAATAAACAACAAAATGCCCTTATACAGCCAAACAAACAKCCACATTAGCAAATGAAACCCTCTAAACCCCAATAGACACAAACTAGAAATTACTTTTTAAAAAGGMAAAAYTATGATAGGATGAAGCAAGAAAACAAGGAAAAATATAAAATAAATTTAAATATTCATAGATAGTCGCCGGATTTTGGATTTGAACTAACAGACACGAAGTGGGCAGTGAAAAAAAGTGTAGATCTGAGAGKGGGAGAAAAGAAGCGAGCTCAAATGTAAGAAAAAAATTGGCTGGAATATATTGGGGAYRAGCGGAGCTAAAAGCGAGAGCCTTACCGGRATATGAGCTGGAAAATATGGAGACGGTGGGTGTTTCCGGCGACCGCGAGTCAGTCAAGCATTCGAAGCGGGGCCCTCCGATTTCGCCTAGTTGCTAGTGGTATCAACCATAAACTAGGGTTTTTCTGGTTTGGTTTTTTTGGGTGTTGAATCGGATGGGATGGGGGTGGACGTTATGGGGGCGGACGGGATTGGCGGGCTGACGGAGAACGAGGGAAACGGCRGAGAATGGCGGACTGAGGAGAAGCGGAGAAGAAAATGATGGGTCTGGTCTTTTTCGAGAGTGTCGCGGGTGTGTGATAAAGATTTCGGCCGCTATTATATTTATTTTAGTTTATGGTATTTTAAAAAAATTTTAATATATTTTTTCACGTCGGTTTTTGAATGATCCGATGTTAAATTATAATTATAACGTCGGTTTATTTAAAAACCGACGTGAAAAACATTTTACGTCGGTTTTCTAATAACCGGCGTTAATTTACCGACGTGGAATCACTCTTTTGTAGTAGTGTAGGGATTATAGAATTAGGGTTTTTGTCGACGTCCATTAGGGCATCGACGATTTTTTTTAATTATGCCAATGGGCGTAGACCATCAGCGCAAGAGGCCGTCGGGAACCAGTTGGCACTTACAAATTATTATTTTGCCGACATATATCATTCTTCAGTATAAGGGGCCGTCGATGACCCGTCGGCTTATTAATCGCTAATTACATTTGGCACTATATTGCTGACGGGGTGTTCGTCAACGGTCTGCACCTACCGGTGGCCCGTCGGCATATATAAACTGTCGGCAAGTACGATTCCTTGCCCATCAACATTTCTTATCAACATTTACCAATTTTTTTACATTGGTGGATCTTGCATTCCTGATGAATCAAGTCCTGATTTGTGATGAAGAGTTTCTTGTAGCACAAGATCTAAAAAGATTATTATTATTATTATTATTATTATTATTATTATTATTATTAAGGGTTCGACACAAGTACTTTTATTGTGCAAAATTTTGGAATTTTCTTGTGTTCAACTTTGTTTTCCAACTTTAATTTAAAGCATTTTAATTAATGTGGGTTGTGCGCTTTGAGCTTTTATTCAAGTCTTATGTTGTGTGTTGCTTACTATGTTACAACACATCACATTGGACATTTATAAGAACTTTGCTTCGTTTCGAGATTTTCGTGGGTTGAAAGTTCAAAAGAATATTGAAATCCTTATTTTGTTAAGAGTTTTATAAGATGATTTTGTTATTGTATTATGTCAAATTTTGTCTTCTTTTTATGCCTAAACAAACATGGTCTATATTCTTTCAAGCCTATTATAGGATTAGTTAATCCTCTAATTTGATCCAAACCTCTAATTTCTTGTCAAACCTTTGCCTACCAAAGAAGGACAATATTTTAGATTGATTGAAAAAGTAAAATGTATTCCAATGACTTGATTTTGCTTGTGCTCGCTTAAGTTTGTAATGCTTGATACTTCGCCTACACATTTTGCCGCTTATCACACTTTTTAGAACATTGATCCTATGTTAACATTTAGCAATGCAACAAATTGAACAATGGTCGATTACATCAAAATAATCTGGTTTCAAGTTTCAACAGGGTATACCAAGCTTGACAATAGAGACACCGAAAGTTTAGTTTACACCACAGGTCCACAACATTAAGTAATGAATTTTTTACTGAAAGTTTATTCACACCACAGTTAATAAGTTGGCTAAAGAAAAAACGTACCCGGAATTTTGAGGTAACAAATTGGTAATAGCACCTCAAACTTTAGTCACGAGATATGATAATTACATACAAATTGTTGATTATATTGGCTCGGACAATGAGACAACATGTTCCATCATCCCTAGCCTAAAGATACAAAACCAATTTCATTTCATTACATGAACTAAGTCAACTCAGACATTACAGCAAGCTAACCCTGTTTTATCGACACATCGATCAACTCCATGTTTTCGGCTTTAGGTTTCTTGAACCGATTAGAGCGATGCAACCCGCATGCAGTCATAACATCATCCAAGTACTTGAGTTTTCTTTTTCTCGTACTTCTGCGGACTATAGAAACAGCCACTTCTTCATTCTTCCCACGTTGAACCTTATCTTCTAATACCGACTCTTTAACACCATTTACAACGGTCAAATTAGGGTCAGGATTTACGCTACTCTCAGTTGCAAAAATCCTCTGTGTGCATCCATTTCTAAAAAGCTCAGGCTCTTTTAATTGGCCCGGGACAGAATGATTTTCATTATGTCTTGAAAAGTGCGGTTTTTTGTTCTTTGCCTCATCTAGTTGCTCATGCGCCTGGTTAAGTTCGGCTCTAAGGTCTATTATGATCCCTTCCGCTTCACTTAGCTGAGATTCCAACACATCAATTTTTTTATGTTGATCCAACGATGTAATCTCTGCGTCTTTAGTCTGGAACCAGAGAAAAAAAAAAGTGTTTTATATTAGGTTGCAACTCACAATCTTTAAATGAGGACAACAAACAATGTTTTTTTTTTTTTTTTTAGAATCCGCCCAGCTACAAAATAACCATTCGGCTTGTTTCATGATTTCTTAATTTAGAAATCAATCGAATTTTAGACGTATCGAATGTGTTTCACAACCTAATAAATTCCTTTAATTTCAAATTAATCCCCCAAATCAGGTTCAAATCACATGAACTCGAACAAGATGTTGAATAGCATAAATTTATACAAAGCCTTAAAACGACAGTAACAAATGTCTCAACCATGTCAATTGCTACACTATATACATTTTAATGTAGATCCGTCATACAATAGACGAACCAATTGCAGATATCTAAATATATATACATTCCATAAATCACCTTAGCGTCGATCATTTGCTTCAAACAAAGTAGCATTCGAGCGGCTTCTCCTTTAGTGCAAGCCAAATCCTGCTCCAATTTCCGAGCTCTTAATTCTGCGACCATTACACGCGCCGCCGCCTCTTTGGCCGTGTTGAGGATCATTTCAGCATATGCCCTCCTCAGCGCCTCCATTTTCTGCACCAGACAACTAAAATCAAACAGGTAATAGACTTAATTGAATCTATGGGTTACTTTAGTAATTTAAAATTCGGGGTTTACCTCCGGCTCCGACATGGTTTGAGATCGGCGATTGGACGTCGATGTAATTGTATGACGATAATAGCCCTGTTCTCGATTTTTAATTACCGTTAGGGAAGTGGGTACATAAAATACGATGCCGTAAGGCGGGAAATGTCCCTCGGCGAGCGCGAAATACTGTTTCGGAAGGCGCGGCAGTTGAAATTTTCGAGACCGCATGGTTTTGATCTTGGGCCATTATAATAGTTGGACCTTGACGACATACGGCCCAATGGTCTATGAAAAGAACGGGCTCCTTGGATTGTAAATGTCTATGAAAAGAACGGGCTCCTTGGATTGTAAATGTCATGTAAGTTGCACGTTAAAGCTTAAAAATAAGGCGATGCATTTAATTGTTTCCATTTCAATTTTCAATTCTCGGTGGAAAATGTAATAATTGAGAGTTTATTGACTTTTGCGTGAAAATTGAGAATACGTTTGGATTAATAATATATTTTAAATATATAATCATTTGAAAATTATTAATTATAAGGTTTACTTTTAATATTTTGATTGGAATATATATTATTATATTAATAAGACTTTTAGATGGTTGGTCCTATTAGATGAAAGTAATTTTAATATAATAATATATAAATACATATTGATAGTAATGTTGGGTCCCATATTTTAAAGATGATGTGATTGATATATTATTTTGATTTGAGAAATGAAAGTTTTGAAATGGAGATTTCCAACGAAAAGTTATAAACAAACATGATTCTAATTTTCGAAAAGTCGAAAATCGGAAAAAGTATTTTGAAAATACATCCATATGTCACCTAAGAATCTTGAGATGGGATGGAATATTGACAACCTATAAGGTTATGAAAACAATTCAATAAAAAAATATTAAAATATCAAAATTACTTGCAAAATTATAAATACACTTCATAAAAAAACTCATCCTCTTCCCCACCCTTCACCCCCTCTGCCATCGTCATCGTCCAAGATCCACTATTGAAGAACAAGAAAAAAAAAGAGGAAAAGGGCATGTTTGCAGCCCCGTCAATTCTTCTCCAATGACATGGTGGTTCCTGGACCACCAACAGTTAATACGCCACCCTCGGATGATCTAAATCTGATTGCTTTGCCACCAAACGTAGCTAGCGCTGACTGCGTAGCCAACTTCCAAAATTGCAGCATTAAACCCTAACTAACGAGCAACTGCAAATCGACGTTGTTTTGGCACTGCTTTTCCGATAAGCTAACCACCACCACATTTTAACGTTCAGATCCTGATAACCCCGCCACTTGCTCTGATTCCATCTCCGTTGTCCAAAGCTAAATAACCTCACCTTCAGAAAATTGGGATAAAACCCTAAGGCTTGAACTCGTTAGCCAAAAACCCCAACACGAAAGCCTGCAGCTCAAACCCACAACCCAAAGGTAGGGGTGTTCATGGGTTGATCTAATCATGTTTAAGGTGTATACGCTAAACCAAAATAATACCTCAATTAAAAAAAATCATGAACCTAACCAAACCAAAGGAAATAAATCAATAGTTTCGGGTTTATTTTTAGTTTGCTTAAAATTAATTTTAGTTCGATTTGAATCAACATTATTTTTCATTAAAGTATTTTTAGTTTAAAAAATAAATTGTTGCTCTCAAATATAATATCTACTATAAAAAAATGTATTTCACATAAAATAACAAATAAAACTATATGAAGTATTAGAGATGAATGATAAATACAATTTTTAAGCATATTTTGGCACTTATTTAGTTAGGTTTCAACTACTGATTGTGCTTATATAGTGTCATTTAGTTTTATTTTACATTATTTTGATGTTATTACGTGTTTGGTGTGTTTTTATTGTTTTTGTAGGATTTTAAAGTTTATTTGGGCTTAAAGATGATAATAATGAAGATTTGGACTAGAGTTCAGGAAGAAAAAAGAACATTGGACCAAGCTTAAAGAAAGCCCATCGGACTATAGAATGTCGAGAATCCACTATCGACCCGAGAATTGATCGATAGTGGGGTCACTACTGAAGGTCGATTTTCACGACAAGTGTTACTGACCAGGTTATCGGTCGATAGCTAGGTCGATAAGAACTTGAAAATATTACAAAACATTACAATCTTGAAATTTAAGTGGTACAACCTGATTTGATGACAAGTTGCCAAACAGCTCGAATAGACTTGGTTGAGCGAGCTGAACTGATGCCTTTGGAGAAGAAGGATGAGGTGGAGGATGAGTCTGTAGCCTAATTAGAATTATCCTGACCTGATTTGAGGCCTTGAATAAGGTTTCAGGAGATCAGGTTAAGAATTTTGAGAACTTAGTGACAGAGCTGACCTGCCTTTTGTGGAGGAATCTTCTTGGTCAGGTCGCCCCCAAGTAACGGCCCAAGATTCGCGGGTTTTATTTCTGGGATCTCGAAAAGGCCCCACTCGACGAAGGTTATAAATATCTTAGCCTCAAGGCTGGAAAAGGTATGATCTTCTGAGCATTCTAACTTGAAATATTCCGATAAGAAAAACCGTTTTACTGACTTAAGCATCGGAGAGGTTTCCACCAAAAATCCTCCAGTGGTCCTTTCTAATGTGTTTTTGGTGAAGCGGGTCAGGATCTTCAAGGAAGAAGTTGGTGTTCGTGGTTCCATTATTTTCAGGGTGAAACATTAAGGCTGTGATTTGGATTTGGCTATAAAAGGGCAACTAGAAGAGGTCCAGATACATCAGTGGGGGAGGAGCTTAACACATAACATCATCTTTTCATCCCATATCATCCACAATAGTTTTGTTTTGATTTTCTTTTTAAAGAACCACAGAGTTTGAGAGTGAGAAATAATTGGAGTCAATGATCAACATCAACCATTTTGGTTATTTCTATCCTCACTTTTAATTATGTATATTATGCGTTCGATGAGTTATGTGAATAAATTGTTGAACATGTCTGGCTAAGTTTCTTTATTCTAGGGTTTGGAATAATAGTTAATGTTATGATATTTCTTTCAACTCAAGTATGATCCTTTTGTTATTTTTGTGTTTTGATTTCATGTTCATAAGGGATAAATAAATACTTATGTATATTATGTTTCGATTGATTGACGATCTTTCAAAACTAATGGCTTGATAACTCATAACTCAAGATACAAGGTTTATCAATAGGCTCTCAAACACGGAATACTTTAATCAACAAGACAAAGAGGTTTGAGATTAATGGTGAAGCCTTACAACCCTTTTAGACAAGTCTTTAAAGTAGTACAAATATTTTAAAATTTTTGGAGTTCAAAGTATTATTTCAAATGGACATGTTGTTCAATATATTGAATCTACAATTTAATCACTTTAGAGAAGGATTAAACTACTATTATGATTGGCTACAGTGAATTGAATCATAATATACTTGATTGATTGAAAAGGAATGACATCGGAAAATCATTGTGAAAACCAAACCCCGAAATACTCTTTATCATTTGATTTTTCCAAAACTTATATAATTCGTGTTTGTTCTTCATAGTTATTATCATCATTTATAATGACACATCCCAAGTCATCTTATATCGTTTAGATAAAACTGCATTATCTAAATTATATTACTTATCAAACTTAAACCATATATGGTTCTTGTGGGATTCGACCTTGCTCATTTCATACCACATCTACATCATATACTTGCAGTTGGTAAAGTATTTGAATGAACAATTTTGTATTACTCGAAACCATCCCTAGTAAAATAGAGAGCAGTCATTGAACGACAATATCAGTTATTGAGCGATGGTAATCAGTAATTAGAAAATAAGATGAACTTTGGGAGATTTTGCAGTGAGTGAATTACCATATATGAATATTAGGAATCAAGGTGGAGTTATAGCCTATAGGGAAAATGAAAAATAAGAGTTTCGAAAATTTAACCAAATATTAGATAAATAAATACTTTTTCTCGCGGACCCTTTATGCCTTGTTGATCCATTTCCTACTTTTTAGAAAATCAAGATATTCTAAAAAAGTCAATGACCACTTTCATGGAGCCACATGTTTCTATGCCTGATATTCAGAAGTTCAAGCTAGAATCTTTCTGGTTTACTTTTTGTGTTAAAATGCTAACCTCTGAGAAAGTGGAAGAGTTCTTTAAAAATACTATAAAAGAAGTAGACCCTAATTTTGTTTTGACAAAAACTTCAGTTGCGGAGCTCTTTTGTTTTTTTAATATATATATATATATATATATATATATATATATATATATATATATATATATATATATATATATATATATACACTTTCGATTTGGTATGGTTTTGTTTGTATCATTTTATTATTTTCTAAAACCATTACCAAAACCAAAAGGTCGGTTTGTTTATTTTCTTAAACTAAAATAAACCCATAGTAATTTTAAACAATAATTTCCGATTTGGTTGGATTGGATTATATTGGTTGGTCTATGGTTTTGTTTGAATAACCTTAGCTGGAGGCCATGGCAGGTGAGCTTGGGCGGCGGCCATAGAAGCCTACAACTCATACTCAAACTCGAAAACTATGAGTTTGATAAACATGATTTTTACGCACATTTTGGGACTTATTTAGTTAGATTTCAAATCTTGTTTGTGCATTTATAACGTCTTTTAACTTAGTTTAATATTATTTGGGCATTATTACGTGTTTGGTATGTTTTATATTTTTTAGAATTTCAGAGTAAATTTGGGCCTTAAAGATGATAATAATGAAGATTTGGGCTAGAGTGAGGAAGAAAGTAGAACATTGGACCAAGCCTAGAGAAAGCCCATGAGCTCACTGGACCAAAGGAGGCCGGAAGCCCACTATCAACCCGAGTATCATTCGATAGTGGGGTTGCTACTGGACCATATTTTTACAACACCCATTTTCGACCTGACTATGGGTCGATAGTTTGGTCGATAATGAGTCAACATGAATTACAAAATAGCCCACAATTAGAGTTAATGAGGAAGATTTGATTTTCTACTGGGTTTTTGTCCAAACGACATCATATTACCATACAACATTACATTTTCATTATAAAACATCCCATATTGTCATCCACCATAGTTTAGTTTAGATACGTATCTTTTTTGTAAGAATCATAGAGTTTGAAAGTGTGAAACAACTAGAATCAAGGATCGACATCAACCATTTTTGGTTATTTTTATCCTTACTATTCATTATGTCTATTATGTGTTCAAGGAATTGTGAGAATGATTTTTTAAACATGTCTGGCTAAACTTCTTTATTATGGGGTTTGGAATACCAATGATTGAGTAATGTTATGATATTTCCTTAATTCAAGTATGATCCCTCTGCATTTTTGTGTTTTAATTTCATGTTCATAAACAATTGCTTTTGTTTCTTATGTTTTGATTGATTGACAAACTTTCAAAACTACCAGCTTGATAAATGAGAACTCGAGAGATGACGTTTATCAATATCCTTTCAGACATGAAACACTTTAATAAACAAGACCGAGAGGTTCAAGATTAATAATAAAGTCATACAAATCTTTATAAAATCTTTAAAGTCGTACGAATCATTTAAACATTTTGGAGTTCTAAGTATGACTTCAAATGGACACGTTGTTTCATACTTTCAATCTACATCTTAATCACTTAGAGAGAATGATTAATCTACTATTGTGATTGGCTTATAGTGAATTGAATCACAATATACTTGACTGGTTGAAAAGGAATGACATTTAGAGATCATTGTGAAACCAAAGTCGGATACTCTCTATCATTTTGATTTTTTCAAGAAATCATATAAATTATGTTTTGTCTTTGTTTAGTTTATAATTCTTAATAATTTATAACTGTCATTTACAACGATACAACTCAACTCATTTTATATCGTTTAGATAAATTATATTACTTGTCAAAATTAAACCATATATGGTCCTTGTGTGATTCGACCTTGCTCATTTTGTACTACATCTATGATTCGCACATTTTTGTACGTGTTTTTGTAACCTTTTTGTGTTTTGTTTGCATGTGTCTTGCTTGCATTTATGGGTGCTAGGAGTCGATTAGGCCATTTTTGTTAGTTTTAGGTTTTCATATTGTTTGCGCGGTTTTTATTATATTTTCGTAGTTTTTCACTCGCTTTATTATTTTTGTCCGTAGAATGACTAAGAAGGACCCGCGCATGCTCGGGGAGTTCCATTCGACTCGTTCTTGAACGGACAAGCAAGGGAACATAGCGCGAACGTGGAACGACAACCGGCGGATGGCTAGAGCAGAAAACGAGAAAAAAAAAACCAAGCCAGGAGCAGCTATGTCAGTCGATCGACTAGCATGCAGTCGATTGACAGCAAGTCCAGTCGATCGACTGACCAAGCCTAAATCGACTGCTCGGCAGTTTGTTTTGCCAGAGGATGAAGCAGTCGATCGATTGGTACTTAGTTGATCGACTGCGACGCAGGATTTTGTAGTTTTTGACCTTTTTTTGATGATTTTGCCCATGCGTCCATATATATATATATATATAATATATATATATATATATATATATATATATATATATATATATATATATATATATATATATATTCTAGCCCTCTCTCTCTCTCTCTCTCTCCCTCCAGAACCTTATCCTTCCTTGGTGGTTTTTGTACTAGTTCAATCTCCTCCAAGCTTTTACTATTTCATTGCTTTAAAATCCTAGATTCAATCCATAGTTTAGTTTAGTTTTAGTTAGTTAGTTAGTTGTTCTTATCAAGTGTGGGAGAAGGTGACATATCCTCATTTGTGACTTTTGTTATTTTGAAGAATTGATTTATCCTTTGAAGATTGTAGCAAACTTGAAGCTTTTTGTGTTGAATGCAAAAATTGGTATTAATCTTTCCCTTTATTATTATGTGTTGTTTTTGTTGATTGTTCATGTTTTTGTGTTGGTTATTAGGCTTTGGTTTGTGTTGTTTTTCATTGTTCTTTAATTTCTCATTTCTACCTTCAAGCTTTTTCCTAAGTTTCTTCTTGCATAAAACTCCATTGTAGCATGTCATGAAGCTTTTTACCCAAATTGTTCAAACAAGCATTTGGTCTTGAAAGTTGTATGGGACTTTCCCTTTTAAATTATTTGACTTCTACTCATTTAATGCCCTTTGACCTCTTTTAATTTCAAAACTTTTATTTTCCCTCTAATTTCCCTTTCATTTACAAGCTTTATTTAGTTTAGTAAGCTTTTAATTTATTTAAGATTTTTAATTAGGTTTAATTGGTTTTATTAAAGTTATTACTTTTAAGCAAGTCTTAATTAGTGTTTTCAAGCTTTCATTTTAATTCAAGTATTAGCATTAAAAAACTCAAACCCAAATTAGCGACTTATTGCTTTCTTAGTTTAGATTAGTTTAATTAAGATTGAGATTAAGTAAAAATATCGACTGCCGATTATATCTATCCTCGAGAGACACGACTCGAGAAAACTTGCCGCTCTACAATCGACTCCGTACTATTGCGGAGATGATTTCTTTAATTGCTAAGAATTCTTCAATCAAATTTTTGCGCCGTTGCCGGGGATAGATTAAGGCTAATGGTGTTCTAAATCACTTTTCTTATTATCTTAGTTAGTAGTTAGGTTAGATTAGTATTTTACATTCGATACCCGTAATCCTTTGTTGTTTGTTGTGTATGCAAGGTAGGCGACCACTTGGATGAGAATTGGCCCCACTTTTGCCCAATCCCGAGAGGTTGAGACGAGTCATACGAGCCGCAAGAAATCAAGACACATTCGACGTCTCGTCTTTTCATTCCTTACCCCCGGTGATAGAAGAGCGAATGATGACCAATCCATTCGAGAATCTAACGCCGCCCGCCCACGCTCACAAAAATCAAGGTATGCCACCACCTCAAGCATCAACTGGCCCACATCATCATCTCACAGCCGCCCCTACCAAGTACTCAATCCGCTTACGGGTTGCCGCTCAACCAAGGGGGAAATGGTTTCCCAAACCAAGACCCCCGAAGCTCGAATGCCCAATTTCATGGCTCTTATTCTCCATCCCGTGCTCGTGTGCCGACACCTGAGTCACAACTTCAAGTCTCACCGCGCTCGGACCCATCGTCCCATGGAGCCCAATTCCACGACCCGCTCTACCAAGGCCCAATCGTCGATGGCCTGTCATACCAATTTCCACCTCCATTTCAAGTGCTGAGGCTGCATTACCAAGGGCCACACTTCACCGCTCCCCACGCCCAAGAGCCCCAATTCCCGCATCCGACCGGGCCCGACCCCGATTTCTAAATCTGAATCCTCAAGAATTTCCACGGGCGGCCACCGTCAATGAGAATCCGTACGCCGTGCAAGATCCGGGTGGCCATCCTTTTACCACTCCTGATGGAGGACTGACGAATAACATCAAAGAGGTGTCGAGACCGTACATGGGTGACTTTTCATCATGCATTCGACTAAGCGCCGAGGCCCTCGAGTACGACTTGTGGCCAATTGATCTCAACCATCTACTGTCCTTTCATGGCCTACTGCAAGAGGATGCTCTCCAATTCCTACATATCTTCTCCTACACCGTGTCGAGTTTTCTGTGCCAAGGAATCCACATTAACCAAATCAAGATGAGATGCTTCCCGTATACGATGAAGGATAAGGCGGTCGATTGGCTTATGACATTACCGGCCGATTCCCTCACCAATTGGGACATGGTGACCGAGAGGTTTATGGAGGAGTGCTATTACCAAGACAAGACGAACGATTTCCGAGAAAAGATCGCCTCGTTCCGTCAAGCAAGCAACGAGACATTCTACGAGCCATGGGAGCGTTTCAAGGGCTATCTTATGAAGTGCCCTCATCATCGGTTCACCAAAAATTTCTTGAACTAATTCTTTCACAATGTCTTGACGTTTGCATCTAAATGCATGGTGAACAATGCCGTCGGAGGAAATCTAGTCGGTCCAACAAGGGAGTTGTATGCTATCTTTGTGAACATGTCCATGGACGATCATCAAATGAGCAAGTTGGATCGGAAGGAGCAAGTGAAGGAGTTATCGAAAAAGGATGAGACCGAGTGGGCCTGCAAGATTGCCTATCTCGAGAGTCAAGTGGCTTCTCTGACCAAGCCTTACTCGGGATCGATGGAGACGTGCCCCTCATGTGGTATCGTGGGCCATGGAGCTAGTGCATGCCCGATGATTTAAGGGCAATCTAATGAGTTCGATGAGAAAGCGTTTGTGGTTCAAGGTTACCAACCCCAACGAAGTGGGACCCAACGGCCCGACGAACCATATTGGTGGAGGAACCACCCTAACTTTAGGTGGAGGGACACGTCCAATGCTCAAATCCCTATCGGGCCTCCGATGCAACAACCACGACCTCAAGCCTCATTCAATGCACGACCACCACCATTTCTGCTTTCTTAAGCATCATTTCTGCCCCCATAAGACAATTTGGCATCATGCCAACCGATCATGGAATCCATCTTGACTGAACTTTCGGGTACTATCCAACAATTGAACAAACGGCTCGCAAGTTTAGAGACACAAGTGGGGCAAGTGGCGATGGATGTTAATGAACTTAAACGATCACGTGACAAAGGAAAGCTACCAAGTCAATCGGCTCAAGCTCAATCCGTGACTATTCTTAGAAGCGGCAAGGTGGTAGATAACAAAGTTGGCCATCCCGACGATGACCCTTTGCTCTCATTCCAAAGTCAAGAATACTTGACCACGTAAGATTCAGACGAGATCGTATCCGCTCCTAGCCCACCCCCATATTCTTCAAGTGGTGAAGCGAAGGAAAATGAGGCTACTCGGGGATTACACAAAGCCGCGACGCCGTACCGACCTCCGATTCCATATCCGAGTCGGATCCGACCGACAAAGCAAGATGCTCAATTCCTCGAGTTGTACAAGATGTTGTCGAAGGTTAACATAAACCTCCCTTTGCTCGACATTATCCGGAATGTGCCCGCATACATGATATTCTTCAAGGAGTTGACCTCTAAAAAGCGACGGTTCGAGGATAATGAGAAAGTGTGTATATCGAACGCGGCAAGTATCATCTATAGCAACCCTCTTCCACCTAATAAGGGCGATCTGGGGAGCTTTTGCATCAAAGTCATTCTAGGGAATGGAAAGGAGACACGTGGAATGCTAGACCTCGGTGCGGGGATAAATTTAATGCCCTACTCCATCTTTAAACAATTGGAGTTGGGCGATCTCAAGGAAATGAGAATGTGTCTATAATTTCCCGACCGATCAGTCCGATACCCGAAGGGAATAGTCGAGGATGTATTGGTTCAAGTTGGGAGCCTCATAGTTCCCGTGGATTTTGTAATCCTGGACGTTGGAGAAGTAAGCAATGAAAGTCGTGAGCACGCAATCTTTCTCGGACGACAATTTATGGCAATCACAAATACTTTAATAGATGTGAAGAATGTAAGGTTGTCATTTTTGGTTTTGGGGGACACGGTGAACTTTTCGATCCATGACTTGGGTGTTGTCCCCCTTCCTCTTTTCAAGCCGATTGTTCGATGATCGATCCGATAGAAGAAGTGGTTGAGGAGGCCTATGGGGAAGTTGTGGATGAGGTCATTGAGGATGATGAGTGGTAAACATTTCAATCGGAGGGGGTGATGGGGATATTCGAGGTATCAAGTGTGGAACCGGCCGTTACACTGAAGTCGGAGCTCAAGACCCTTCCGAGCCATCTTAAGTACATTTATTTAGAAGATGGAGAGTCAAACCCCGTGATTATCTTTTTCGAGCTTTCCGCGAGTGATGAGGCATGATTGGTTGAAGTGTTGAAGAAGAACAAGAAGGCAATAGGGTGGAGCTTGGTGATATTAAGGGGATAAGCCCCTCCACTTGCATGCATCGAATCGTCCTTGAAGACGGGATGAAGCCATCAAGAGAGTGTCAACATCGACTAAACCCAAATTTGATGGAGGTAGTGAAGGGCGAGGTCTTAAAACTCATAGCTGAGGGCTTAATTTTTCCTATTTGAGATAGTGAGTGGGTGAGTCCGGTCAACATAGTGCCGAAAAAGATTGGAATCACCGTTATCGAAAATGACCGTGGTGAGCTCGTGCTGACTCGTGCAACCACCGGGTGGCTGATGTGTATCAATTTCCATAAGCTTAATGCCGCTACCAAGAAAGATCACTTCCCACTTCCGTTCATCGATCAAATGTTGGATAAGCTCACGGGTCATCACTCTTATTGTTTTCTTGATGGGTTATTCGGATATTACCAAATTGCCATCTCACCGGAGGATCAATCCAAAACGACGTTCACTTGCCCCTTTGGCACGTACGCTTTTTGACGGATGCCTTTCGGGTTGTGCAATGCACTCGCCACTTTTCCAAAGGTGCATGCTTTCAATTTTCTCCGATATGATTGACAAGTATATGGAGGTTTTTATGGATGACTTTTCCATCTACGTCTCCACGTTCGATGAGTGTTTAGACCATTTGACAAGTGTTTTGGAGAGATGTGTGGAGAGTAACCTCACTTTGAGTTGGGAGAGGAGCCACTTCATGGTGAGAAATGGGCTAGTTTTGGGGCATGTGGTGTCGTCCAAGGGATCGAAGTTGATAAGGCGAAGATCAACGTCATCGAGAAGCTCCCACCACCAATCAACGTGAAGGGAGTTCGAAGCTTTCTTGGCCATGCGGGATTTTATAGGCGGTTCATTAAGGACTTCTCAAAACTTATCCGCCCTTTGTGCCATTTGCTTAGCGCCGAAGTTCCATTCGTGTTTGATGATGCTAGTCTTTCGGTGTTCAATTCATTAAAGGAAAGTTTAACCACGGCTCTCGTGGTTGTGGCCCCAGATTGGTCTCTCCCGTTCGAAATAATGTGCGATGCATCGAACGAAACGGTGGGGGCCGTCTTGGGGCAACGCATGGACAAGCTTCTTCGCGTCGTCTACTACGTAAGCCTCATGCTCAATGACACCCAAAAGAACTACACAACTACCGAGAAGGAGCTCCTTGCCGTGGTTTATTCACTCGAGAAATTTCACGCCTTCATCGTTGGTTCACGGGTTATCATGCATAGCGATCATGCGGCTTTGAGATATCTTTTCAACAAACCTCAAGCAAATTCGAGGCTAATCCGGTGGATCCTCTTACTTCATGAGTTCGACGTGGAGATCAATGATAAGATGGGATGCGAGAATGATGTCGCCGACCATTTCTCTCGTTTGGAGGTCAAAAACGGGGAGAGGAAGCTCATTGGAGAAAATCTCCCGCACGAGAATTTATTCAGTGTTTCCGTCACGCCTTGGTATGCCAACATTGCCAATTACCTATCTAGTGAGGTGCTCCGCCTAGACTTATCTCATCACGAGAAGAGGAGATTACTTACCACAAGCCGAGGGTATTATTGGGATGACCCTTATATGTATAAGATTGGGAAATATGGTATGTTGAGACGATGCATTCCGGATGAGGAAAAGGCGCAAATCTTGACAAAATGCCACGATCACTTAGTTGGGGGGCATTTCAGCAGCCAAAAGACTACAAGATCCTTCAATCGGGTTTTTATTGGCCCACTCTTTTCAAGGACGCCCAAGAACCTTGCAAGACGTGCGATTGATGCCAAAGAACGGGAAGTATAGGCAAGAGGAATGAGATGCCGATGACGTAAAACTTGGCCATCGAGATATTCGACGTATAGGGGATGGACTTGATGGTCCCCTTTCCGAAGTCTCACGAGTTTGAGTATGTCTTGGTCGCGGTGGACTATGTGTCCAAATGGATAGAGGCAATTCCAACGAGGAGGAACGATGGTGATACCGTGGTTAAGTTTGTTTGGAGCAACATCTTTAGTCGTTTTGGGGTTCTGAGGGCGATTATTAGTGATGGCGGCAAGGATTTCAATAACAAGCTACTCGAACGGGTGTTGAAGAATTATGGGGTCGTGCACAAGGTGTCCACTCTATACCATCCTCAAACGTCCGGGCAAGTCGAGACGAGCAATCGCCAAATCAAGAGCATTCTCGAGAAGACCGTGCAACCGAACCGAAAAGATTGGTCAACGAAGCTTGTGGATGCCTTGTGGACCGTCCGCACGGCCCATAAGACGGTTCTTGGGATGAGCCTCTATCATCTCCTGTATGGAAAGTCGTGCCATCTACCCGTGGAAATGAAGCATAGAGTTTGGTGGGCCATTCAGGCGTGTAACTACGATTTGAAGCAAGCCGGCGAGGAGCGAAAACTCCAAATTGAGGAGCTTGATGAGTTAAGGAACAAAGCTTCGAGAGTGCCCGGATGTATAAGGAAAATATGAAGCTCCTCCATGACAAGAAGTTTGTGCCCAAGGAGTTGGAGGAAGGAATGCAAGTGATCTTATACAATACTCGTCTCGCCATGTTTCTCGGGAAGCTTATGTCCAAGTGGAGCGGGCCATATAAAATTGAAAAGATATCCCCGTTTGGAGCCGTAACGTTGATCAATCCCAAGACGGACGAGTGGTTCCAAGTGAATGGCGCACGAGTCAAACCCTACCGACATGGATCATTGCAACCCAAGGATCTCGAGTTCTTGATCATGGACGAAGAGAACTTGGGAGATTTGCCCCCAGTGGAGTCTTGATCAACGAAGGATAGTCGAGCGAACGACTTTAAATAAATGCGCTACATGGGAGGTAACCCATGATTTTCTAACCCTTTCTTATTTTTCTTTTGATTTTATGTATATCCTTTCTTTATTTGCGTTAAATAATGTTTTTAGGTTTGTGTAGGTGCAATCATGGAGGTTTGGGAAAGAAGGAGATCGAAAATGTGGAGTTGGCTGCAGTATTGCAGTCGATCGACTGGAGAGCAGTCGATCGACTGAGCATGGTGAAATTGATTGATGGATAGTAGCTCCCGGAGTTTGCAAAGAGCAGTCGATCGACTGGCCCTTCAGTTGATTGACAGCCCAATCGATTGCAATGCCCCAAATCGAATGGAAGACAGTAGCCCCCAAGTTTTGCAAGGACCAGTCGATAAACTGAGGGTCTGTCGATCGACTGTAGTTGATCGACTGACCCACTTGCGCAGACCCAGCTAGACCTTTATAAAGGTAGTTGATTTTGGCTTGAATTTTTCCCAACCCAGTCGGCAAGAGAAGAAGAAAAAAAAAAGAAAAAGAGCGAAAAAAAATATAAAAATAAACAAAACAAAAAAAAAAGGAGAGAAACAGAGTCGATCAACAACCAACCAACCAACGATCTTCCTTCTTCCACTCAATTGCGCGGGAACTTGTCTTATTCCTTCCATTTTCAACACTAAGAGCTTGGGGGTTGCAATTCGGTCTTTGATTCTAAATCCGAGACATCTATTGAGGTAATTCGCTAGAACCAATTCCTCGAAGCTTCGTTTGATTGATTGAGTTTGGAGGGGACTTGGGTTCGGATTTCTCAAAAATTCCTTATTCAAAACTTGTGCCTACCAAGTGTTTGAGGAAATGCCTCAATGAACGTTTTTGTTTGAAACTCCCTCATTTTTCCATTTTGCTCGTTCCTTTCGATTCTTAAGACTCTTAAACAAATTCCTCATTTTCTCCTAGTCATTTCCTTGCACGTTCCATGGCCGATTACTTCGACAATGACTTTCCCTATCCTAACCTCGCCCATAACTATGGCGCCCCCTTCCCCATTTATTCGAAGCCGGGGGGGCCTATATCTAAGCCTTTCCCAACGGAACATCGTTGTTACGCATTTCGTCAACCTCGAGCACCTCGATGCGTGGGTGGCAAACGGGGACTATCAAGGATTTGGGGCACGGATGCTCCATTTCTTCAAAGATTTGAGCGCTCGTGAATTCGAATCCCTCCGGTCACCGACCTATCAATAGCTGATGCTCGAGTTCTTCACTACCTACTGGGCCCACGAGGCCTTGGAATTCACCATTTAACTTGGAGGGAGCAAGCATCGGATCACCCAAGAGGCGCTCTAAGTGGTACTCGGGCTTAATTGCCAAGCTTTGTGGGACGAGCGGCCAAGTGAATATGCCAGAAGCAATTTTGGGGGACGGTCATGGAGGGACGTGGTACTTCTCGGTTCTAGGCCTCGGCTATCACCAATTTGGCACTATTGGGGGTATTTAAGCTCTTCGCCCACGTCGTGATGGGCAAGCACGAGAGCACTAAGCTTACCTAGGATGAGGTATACGTGCTTTGGTGTTTGAACCATGGGCGTCAAGTCCCCTTTTATCCCTATCTCCAAGCGGAGATTCGTGGGAACCAGAAAACAAGAGGCGGGAGTGTAGCTCGGGTCGGAATTGGGCCCATGATAACTTTGCTAGCCTGTCACTTCAGGTTCGATCCCGAGGTGGCCAATTTGTAGAGACTCGAGCCGTTATAGTTTGTTTGGAAGATGCCTAAGATCCCGGTGAACCCCCAACGCTCCCATCACCGTAGCCAAGAACAACAAGAAGAAGACGAATACGATCGGTGGCACAATGAGGGGGTCGAGGCCGAAGAAGCCCCGAACACCAGTTCGGGCACACCGTTTGGTTCAAACACGAGCCATGCGGCAATCTCGCATTATGGAGGCCCGAGCACCAGTCCGGGTCCCGACATGGGTTGGCATGATTTCCAATGCCAAGTGTTTGCGCATTTTGACCAACTCGACGTCGGCATGGAGGAGTTAAAGGCAGGACAAGCTAGGAACGACCGTGCCCCTCGAGCCCTCAAAAGCCGCCTCATCTTGATGGAGAGTTTTTTGCGACGGGACGAGGAGAACGAAGGAGAAGGAGATGGAAACAAGGACGAAGAAGAAGAAGAAGAAGAAGAAGAAGAAGAAGAAGAAGAAGAAGAAGAAGAAGAAGAAGAGAAGAAGAAGAAGAAGAAGAAGAAGAAGAAGAAGAAGAAGAAGAGAAGAAGAAGAAGAGAAGAAGAAGAAGAAGAAGAAGAAGAAGAAGAAGAAGAAGAAGAAGAAGAAGAAGAAGAAGAAGAAGAAGAAGAAGAAGAAGAAGAAGAAGAGGACGAGGACGCAAACCTCCAACCCCGATTATATTGACAGAAAAAAGCAAAACCAGCCATCCAGACCATGTTCCAAGCCTTGTCATGGAGTATCAAATGTCCCAGCAATTCAAGCTAACAACTTCAAGTTGAAGACGGGGTTGACAACAATGGTTCAACAATACCAATTTGGAGGAATTTCCATGGACAACCCAAACACATAATTGGCGCAATTCATGGAGATATGTGAGACCATCAAGATGAATGGACTCAGAGAAGATGCGATAAGACTACACTTATTACCTTTTTCATTAAGAGATAAAGCAAAATTTTGATACATCACACTTGCCTTTAGAGCCGTTGACACATGGAACAAGATGTGTCAAAAGTCTTTACTCAAATTCTTTCCACCAACCAAGACTTGAAGTTCAAAAGTGATTTTATGCTATTTTTCCAATCAGATGGAGAGACATTACATGAAGCGTGGTAAATATTTAAGGAGTTATTAAGAAATTGCCCTCAACATGGTTTTCCCAAAAACCAACAAATAGCTATTTCTACAATGGGTTGAGAGGGCACAAGATGCTTCATCTGGAGGTGCTTTTCTAGCAAAAATCACCAACAAAGTGATGACTATTCTTGAAGAGATGGCGGCCAACAGTTATCAATGGCCTATGGAATGATCAATGATGAAAAAGGTAGCCATGGTGGGCAAGAAGGATGTAATGACCACTATGACACAACAATTAGCGGTAATGAACAACAAGTTTGACATGTTTAAATGACAAAGCTAGGGTCTTTCAATGAGATAATCAAGTGGAGTTGCAATGCACAAAGGGGTTGAAGAAGTAAATTTTCTCAACCAAATAAACTTAAACAATAATTATATAGAAAACCAAGGTGGAAATCAATACCATCCGGGGATGAGAAATCATCTAGATGTCTCTTACACCAATCTAAATAATGCACTCCAACTACCACCGGGTTTTTTGATGACAAATGGATTAATCAATGAGAACAAGAAGCAAAGTATCAAAAACATGTTCACCGCATTTATGAGTGAAATGAAGTCTCGATTAGAGAAAGGCAAAAAAAGGTTGACCGAATGTAGGCAAATATCATTCAAATGAATGGGTCAATTGGGACCTACATGAAAGTACTAAAGACTAAAATTTTGTAGTTAGCCACCATTATTGAGCACAAACAAACATGGGCAGTTTCCATACAACACGCAAGTAAACCCCAAAGAACAAGTTAACGCAGTTCATTGAGGAGTGGAACACATTATGAAGGACCGAAGATGTCGAAAATTGAACAAGAACTTGTGAAAGAAGTAGGAAGAGATGTCGAGGAAGATATGGTTGAAGAATAAATTGAAGGGTCTGAGAAGTCAAAATATATCTCAATTCCACTTAATGTTTTTATGAATTCGTGAGCAATAATGTATACATCATCAATGTGTGTGGATAATCTTTCTATCAACTCATATAAACTCTCATATTACATAGAGTTTTTTTATTCTATGGAATCATATTAAACATCGGAGCGTTCTCCAGTAATAATTCATGGACATACGTATAACTAAGGATAATCTCATAAGAGAAATTATCCTCATTGATGATCAATTAAAATTGTGGCATACCTTCCCTCTTATTCCTTTAGTGGGTATCGATCAAACCAAGTAACCTCCTCCTGTTCTTTTTGGGATTCATGACCTCAACCACTCCTCTACTAAGTGTGGTTTCAATGCTTCAATCTATGATATTTTTTACCTTATGGGGATTTTCAACTTCGCAGACACATTTTCAGCTACTATATATGATCTCGCCACTTTAGAAATTAAGTCTCCTATACTTTGAAGATCAATCATTCATTTTAATTTACTTTCAATTTACATTGTGTAATGCGGAGATTACAATAAAAAATTGTGTGAAACTATTCCTATTATTTTGTTAGAGAATAGTTTTTCTCATCTCCCTCTGACGACAAGAAGACTGTCTCATTAAAGTGACAAATTTGCAAAATTTGGCGGTAAAGAGATCGTCAATCAAAGGTTTTCAATATCTGATGAATGTTGGAGATTAATATCCAACATAAATACTTAATCGTCTTTGAATACCTATATGAATGCGTTGTGGGGGAGTAGTAGGCACATATACCGCGTAACCATATATACGTAAATTTGAATTATCAGGCTTATATCCAGTTAGCATTTGGTATGCAAAAATATTTGATTATCATAGGGTCATAAATGAATAAGTAAGAGTTGTGTGAAGTATTGCATAACTTAGTGCAAAGATAAATATATGAGTGCGTATAAATATTATCTTAGTCACAATCTATATCTTTTTTGACGGTGTCCTCTTTGAGACCTTATTGTATATGCACGTTAGGGTATGCTCTACATCGATCTTAATTGACATGTAATAGGAAACAAATATTTTTCATGTAACATCTCTAGCATTATAAGTCTTAAATATTTTACAAGGGTGGTGAGTGATCAATCATACTAAGTTTGTTAGGAGTTTTGGAGATGCAATATTTTTATGGATAATATGTGTTGAAGCATCGACCAAGACTAGAGAATACTTGAATGGTTCGCACTTTGAATGGTTATGTCTATATGTATCACATATTATTAATTATAAAATGCCAATGTTATACTTTGTATCTTTAGGATATGAAGGTCTCAATCATATAATATTGCTGAGGAACAAGTTTTGAAAAAAAATGAGTGACGTGTAAATGTATGTAGTGCTTCTGGTACTTGCATTAGCTGTAATTGAACAACACTAGGTCGACACTATATTGTGCTTCGGATTTCTATCTTATTTTTTATTTCACTCAAAATCAAACGCTACAAAAAAACAAAAGAATGCTAGCGGGCGTATCCGTTAGCAAACCCGTCAATATTTTTGGCTTCAGCAAATGCTTTGCTGACAGGTAGATTAATCCCGTTAGAAAATGCTGAAGCGTAAGGCCCGTCAGCAAATTTAAATAATACTGATGGTTATAAGCCATCAGTATATGCTGACAGGCTTTACTTGTTAGCATTTTTCAAATGATGCTAACGGGCCCAACCCGTCAACATTTTCAAATAATTTCTTTTATTTATTTTTATTAGATATTTCTACTTGTATTTATTTCATAGATCAATAATTCAATACCAAAACTGATTTTCATTTCCAAAAAAAAATATATATAATTAATCAATCATTTTATCATGCAATGTCTAAAACATAAATAAAGTGCCAAATATAAATATTACTTGTTCCTAAATTAACTAAACCGTAGAAGCATCATCATCATCATCATCATCATGAGCTGGAGCATCAGAGGACAGTCGTCGACGTCGCACTGGCATCACTACGGTGACTTCCTGCATCACCCGATCACGGAGAGCCACATCGTACTAGAGCTGCTGATGTGCATGCTCCACGCGAATGGCCTGGAGCTGCTCTTGATGTGCACTCTTTCTCGCCTGGAGCTGACTCTTAACCTTGCTCTTCAAAGCCTCCATCTGCATCTGGAGCTCCGAGACACGTCTATCAGGAACAGATGAGGTACCGCCTCTGGAACTCTTCGAAGCCAGAAGAGTTCCTAAACATCTCGTGATAAACCAACGACCCTTCTTCACCCCGACAATCTGTAGATAGACCGTGTTCTTTTCAACGGCGGCAGGATCGGGTGATGAAGCACGAGTCTCCTCCAGACATCTTTGATACTCCTCCTGTAATATTCTGATTGATGTATAGTTTACTGTTACAAGGATTAGAAACAAAAGATATATTTATATTAATCACATCTAAAAAATACTTACAAAAGTCTGTTGTGATTGAGGATCAGTGAAAGAGTCAAAAAAGGCTCGAATGCATTGGGTTCCCTACCTAAATCCTCATGCTGTATATATTATTTAAATTATTTTTTAATTTATCACTAATTATGAACTAATTAATTACTTACGAGCTAAATTTACAAATATATTTTAATTTTACTTACGAGCTGACGTGCATCACCAATCGCAGTCCGAGACCCTCCTCTGTGCATGGCTATCCCAGTACCAGGTCCGCTAGACTCGCTCATCATGTTTCTGCTCGCCTGCTCCGACTGCTTCTTGTTCTCTGGCTTCTCGAACTCTACCAGCCATCTCTTCCAGATTTCCACGCCGACGCACATGGGCACCCTCCCCTCGTTATCCACTTCGCCTTCCATTCGTGGAGACGGCTAAGCCACGAGGTGTCCATAAAATTGTTGAAACTTTTCCGTACGACCTCCTCAAAACATAAACTTAAGTCCCAATAACAGTGCCTCTGCAAAACAAAACAAAATAGTTTGATTAATAAAGTTCAATATATATAATAACTTTCAAAAACAATGTTATTTTAATTACCAAAAACTCGGGCCACCACAACTGACAATGAGAACATGAATATGCTTGTACTTCCACCCAAAGGGTGTACACGGGCCTCGTAGATCAGCTGAAGGATCATCGGTAACTCCAACGAGTCACTGCGTATCTTGGTAAATATAGAGTTTATTAGGGCAATATATTGAAATAAAAAATTTATTACTTACAAAAATTAAATTAAAGTTACTTAACTCGGGGGGAAGACAAAGATCTTGATCATACCAGGACATGGTGACATGAGGCCTCTCGATGTACTAGCATTGGACGGAGTGGCTGGAACGTTCGGTGGAGTCCCTGATGATAAATCCATTATATCATCGTCTTCATCGTCTATCTAATGATGAGATGATGATGATGAGTCAAGAGAAGCACGACCCGAAGATGGGCCTAGAGAAGAATGCCCACGACCTCTACCTCTCATCTAAAAACATATTAAAATTTAAGCACAATTGAACTGAGAAAATTAAACCTAATCAAGTTTTAACTATATATGTATGTATCAGTTTAATAATTAACCTGAATCGACAATTTCACTGTCAAGGTTATCATCAAACTCATCTTCGTCCGTATCTTCATCATCGGTTAGAAACTCATCTTCTGTCTCCTCCTCTACCTCATCGACAAGTTCATCCAACTCACTGATAATAAGGTCGACTTGTACTTAGAAATATCCATTGTCTAATTGTATTGAATTATGCATTTCTACCTGCTACTCTTGAAAGGATTGATTAGGCATCATGGGCTCGATAAAATATATTGTCGATCTCGCTTTAATTTTGCACGTTGCCAACCAATCCAACTTATCTTGTTTCAAACATAGATACGGGCAGTAGTAATCTTAAACAGCTTGGGCAACAAGTACAAATGGCTCAGAGCGATTGGATTTACGCTTATGATTGATATCGACAAGATTATACTGAGGATGAACCTTTGTGCCCGTGGGAGTTGGATCAAACCACTCACAATTTAACACGAGTGTGCTCTTGTAAGGCAAGCCAGTATAGCTGAGTCTAACAACTTCTACAAGACGACCATAGTAATCAGACTCATTATCCCCGTAGTTTGTTCCTTTTATACAGACGTTAGTGATCGAAGTTAATCTATTTGATCCGTATGCAACTGTGTGAAATCTATATCCATTAATCTTGCAACCATGATACTTAGTCACACATCGTGATGGACCTTCTTCTAGATTCTTAATGTACTTGTCGGTGACATTGTTCAAGGGATCTTGTGCCTATAATGACAAAAAGTAATAAACATATTATGTATTAAGATATCAATTTAAATGGCATATACATGTTGGTCAAATCAGCATCGTCCATTAGATCATACAATTTTGGATGCAACAACCGATCTTCTCGACCGGTAAGCACATGCCCCTTAATAACTTCCTGCTCTTGTAGAAGTTATCTGGTATATGATCATCTTTCGGCACAACTTCTTTTATTAAATGCAATACTTGGTCATAGCAATTATGGGACATGTGATTTTCTGCCTTTAGGTTCATGAGACGGGCAATTAGAGATAACTGAGAATGTTTCTCACATCCAAGATACAAAGGTTGATTTCTAGCACTCAACATATCGTAGAACTTTTGGGCCTCAGGATTGGGCGGTTCTTCAACATTATGGCTGAATACAAAGTTCAGACCAGCTGCATCGTGAACCATATTGTTTTAAGCGTTTGATGATTCTTCAGGGGCAGTAAGATGATCCTCCAACATGAACCTCAGGGTAGACACGATGCGTGCAATCAAGATTTATTTCACCATGGAATGTCCTGCTGTAGTAATCTGGTACGAATGAGATGAGATTTGATCTCCTTTACATCGTGGTAACTGCAGTTCATACATTTAGTATGACTACAAGGATACTTCAGTTTTTTCCCTTTCTTCATTGCTCCATGGGTGAGTGCAAATTTTATGAAACTCTCTACCCCTTCTATGAATGTGTTCGATAGATAACCGTCTACCCTCTGTTTTTACATCCAACTACGATCATAACTCATCCTATAATATCCTGATTATGATTAATAATATAGATGATCAAATTATAGATAATCGAGCGCTATGAGGGTGCCTATAGAAAATAATTGAATTTTTGGTAAGGGCCCTATCCCATTCAAGAATGTGATGTTTAGTAATAAAATTATCTTACTATGCATCTTGAGAACCTGAAAATTTCAGCAACACCTCCCCTTAGTTCTCTAAGTACACATATGTTGCACTGCACCCGAGAACAAAGGAGAGATGGAAACCAAAACTCAAAAGTCCACAAAATACATATGCCGTAAGATTATCACATTACAATCACATTCTCAAACTGTCCAAATCAGTAAATAATTCATAATTTAGTATCAAACTCTCTATTTCATATTAAATCCCAAACGAGTCTAAGGTAAGTGTAAAAAGACTTTATACTTATCAATGCAAAATCACGCTCTTAAAATCTGTGATGTTTCTCAATATCACATATTTTCAAGTATACTCAATTTTTTGTTATAATTTGGTAGAGTACGCTATGTGTATAAAACAAAAGAGTCGAATATTGATTAGTTACTAACATTTAGTATATAGTTACTTTAATAAATGTAGAGTGAGTTTTGAGTACACCACGCAAAGTGGGCCGTCTGAATAAAGCAAATGGCATATCTGTAAATTCAACTTCACGTGTAACTTACACCAAGCAGATCATATATATATTAATCACAAATTATATAACATAAAATATAAATTTAACAAAATATTCACTTGCCGATCACCACGGCATTTGAAAACCCCCACCACGCACTTTTTGGAGTTTTTTAAAACCACCATCACATTTTGAAAAAAATTTAAAATCCGTTATTGGAGGGACGAAACCTCCCAGCTGGCGCCGTACACACCACGTCATCACCGATGACAACCCCAACCAATCACAACACCAATCAGTCACAACATGCATATCATAACATAAATATTAATTAAACACAACTTGCTAATCACCACGGCATATCCAAATCACCAACACAAACATTCTAAAACTTTTCAAATATGAAATATTTATAATTCAACCCTAAATTAACAATATTTATACAATAATACCTCTTTTAAACTTTAATTATACAAAAACCTTAAATTAAACTCCAATTATACAAAAACACCTAAATTAAACCTTAATTATATAAAATCCCTAAATTAAACCCTAATCATAAAATAACCCCCAAATTATACCATAATTATACAATAATACGTAAATTAAACCTTAGTAATACAAAAAACCCTAAATTTAAAATAATTATACAATAATAACTCAATTAAACCTTAATTACACAAAAACTTACATTAAACTCTAATTATACAAAAACACTTAAATTAAATTGTATTTATACTCTAATTATACAAAAACACCTAAATTAACAATAATTATATGATAATACCTAAATTAGACCATAATTACACAAAAATCCCTAAATTAAACCTTAATTACACAAAACCCTACATTAAACTCTAATTATACAAAAACACCTAAATTAAACCTTATTTATACTCTATTTATACAAAAATACCTAAATTAATAATAATTATATGATAATACCTCAATTAAACCTTAATTATACAAAAACCCCTAAATTAAACTCTAATTATACAAAAATACCTAAATTAAACCTTAATTATACAAACCTCTAAATTATACCCTAATTATATACTAGTCCCTAAATTAAACATTAATTATACAATAATCCCAAAATTCAACCCTTATTATATAATTATTCCTAAATTAAACCTTAATTATATAATAATCCATAAGTTCAATCCTAATTATAAAATAATCCCTAAATTCAACCCTAATTAAACCTTTAATTGTAATTAAATAAAAAAAATAATCATGAAAAATATAAAAAATAATATCAAAAACATAAAAACCTTACCTTGACGTCGGCGACTTGGTGGGCGACGGCAGGCGGCTCGGCAGATGACTAGGCTGGGGAGCGACAGCAGACGACGACCGGCGACGAGCTAGGGGTAGGGCGGGAGCATTTTTTTTGGCTTCTCTATTTTCTTTTTCAGCGAGAGGATGGGGATCTAATTTAATATCAGAAATGATACCCGTCAACATATTTTTTTTTAATTTTTTTAATATTGCTAAAGGGCTTGTACCTGTTAGCATTTTTTTATTACTTTTTTAATTTTGCTGACGGGCTGGTACTCGTCAGCAACGATGCTCATGAGCGGCCCGTCAACAAAGTCATTGCTCAAGTAATATGCTGATGGGTTGCTCGCTGATGGACTTTGCCCGTCAGCAAACCATTAGCAAATGCAGGCATCACTACTGCAGAAACAGGATACGAAGGCGCCTGATTAACGGCGGTTCTGGGAAAACCGCCGTTAAATTTGTTTTTACGGCGGTTTTCCATAAAACCGCCGTTAAATGTATATTTTAACGGCGGTTATCTAAAAACCGATGTTAAATCAATCTGTTAACGGCGCTTTTCTTGAAACCGCCGTAGAATCTACGACGGTTTTAAAAAAACTGCCGTTAAAATTTCAACATTCTACGGCAGTTATTTGAGAACCGACGTAAAACTGGAGGCCAGTTGAATTTAACGTCGGTTTTAAAATAACCGCCGTAGAATGTTGAAGTTTTAATGGCGGTTTTCTTAAAACCGCCGTAGAATGTATATATTAAATAAAAATAGAAATCACAAAATCCAAAGCCACGTCACGGATCCTGGTGCTCTTTGATCTTCTGATCTCTACCGTCCAATCAAAACAAATATCTTGATCTCCACCGTCCATTCAAAACATATGTGACAGACCCCCTTCCTTCTATTTTCCCTCTTCGTCTTTTTTCCTAACCCTAATCAATCTCCCCTCCGTCCCTCACCTCCTCCCCCACCTCGTCCCCTCTGCCCAGTCCTTAGCCCGCCCTCCGATCTCCAACTACCACGTCGGCGCCGTCGGCCTAGGCTCCGACGGCCGCGTATTCGTCGGCGTCAACCTCGAGTTCCCCGGCCTCCCCCTCCACCACTCCGTCCACGCCGAGCAGTTCATACTCATCAACCTCTCCGTCCACCGCTGCCCCCGCCTCCTCTCAGTCGTCATCTCCGCCGCCCCCTGCGGCCACTGCCGCCAGTTCTTTCAGGAGCTCCGCCACTCCTCAATCAAGGCTTAGTCTCTGTCTCACCAATTGCCTTCCCACGCCGCAAACAATTGGGGCCTTTTGAGGTATAGTTACGAAATCTATTGAATTTTATTGGAGCCTTGTTTTTGATTTCGCACCCAGTGTTTTTACTTGCTGAGAGTGCTTAAGAACAAATTAAGAATTACATTTCTTTGATTTTTTAACATTTTGTGAGGGTTTTTGTTCTCATGTATTTGGTAAAATTAATTTGACTTCGAATGAGAAAATTGGATTACTGGCCATTCATATTGCATTTAGTTCAAATGTTTTGATTTATATAGGGGATTGGGGAATAATCTTGAAAAGTGTTCAGGCTCTATACTATAATCGCCTGATTGTCGATATAGTCCGAATAACCTTAATTATTTGTTTTAAGGAATTGATCAATAAGCTACAGAATCGTAATGTAATTTTCCACTTTTTCGCACTCTTGTTTGATGTGAATCTTCACATTTGGTGGTCTTTTAAGACTAGAATGGCTCAAGTTGTGTTTGAATTTGAGTAGGTGTAGATAGTGTTGAATCCTTAAATCCGTCTCAACCTGTTTTTTTAATGTCTATGGTGTTCATGTACATCCCTGGCATCAATCATGGGCTGGACTATAAATTAGTCAACAATATCAGCATTGGGCAGGTTTCGAGGTGGGTTTTAACCACGCCAGTTCAATTCATCATCGGCCGACGATTCTACATCGGGGCTTACAAAGCGTTGGGCCGGGCCTCGGCGAACATGGACGTCTTGATCGCGCTCGGAACGAACGCCGCTTATTTCTATTCGGTCTATTCAGTTCTACGAGCTGCAATTTCACCGAATTTTGAGTCGGACGATTTTTTCGAAACGAGCGCGATGCTCATCTCGTTTATATTGTTGGGGAAATATTTGGAGGTTCTGGCGAAGGGCAAAGCATCCGAAGCCATTGAAAAGCTGATCGACTTGTCTCCTCAAGAAGCCACGCTTTTGACGTTGGATATAAATGGAAACGTGGTGAATGAGCGAGAAATAGATGGACGATTGATACAAAAGAACGACGTGATGAAGATCGTCCCCTCGCAGGCCTCGATTTTCCTCTTCCACCGCCACCACCACAGTCGTATACACTCACCGTAACGATCGCTCAGCCACTGCGCCCGACCCCAAAGTCACCGATATCCCCATCAAGTCGCCACCGCCGGAAACCATCCCGACAACTGTTCCCCTCTCCCAATCTCGAGAATCCTCCGCCGCCGTTAAGATTCAGTCCGCCTACAGATCTCACGCTGTCCGCGCCCTTGTCCGGAAGATCTCCGCCGCCGATTCTGAAGCCAATCACTGGCAGAGGCTCATCCAACGCCAGGCATGATTCTAGATTTCTCACTCTTCAATTAGCAACACTGTACTAACTTTCGATCGATCATTATGCTCTGATCCGTTTTCTTTTTTACCGAGCTAGTTGAAATTGATGCTTGTTTTCAGTAAAATCTCATCTCACCGTTTTCCCCCAATTATTTGGATTTATAAACTATAAATTGTTTTCTCATTTATGATTCTAATTAATTTCCTCATTTCAACCTTGTGCAGCTCAGAAATGAAATTATGTATACAAGTTTACGATTTATTTTTCTATTTTATTATTTATCATCACTTGTTATCCATTATTTTGGATTCTAAACAGGATTTAAAAACCTAGCGCTGCTCAAACATGAAATTATATATGCAAGTTTATGATTTATTTTTCTGTTTTGTTTTTTATACCACTTTTTATTATTTATTTTGGGTTTTAAACAAATATATTGTTCTAAATATATATATCGTAATTGTGTCTGGCAGGAGACAGTTGGCGCTGTACGTACCAGCCAACGGGAACGGATTAAGATGAATGAGGCATTGATGGGCTTGCTATTCAGGCTCGACTCAGTGCCCGGGCTTGATCCCAACGTAAGGGAGCTAAGGAGGCACGTGAGCCGTAAGATTGTGGGGTTGCAGGAAATACTTGATGCGGTCTCGGATACAAGAGTCGAGCATTGGGATGGATTCTTGAGGGATTGGGATGACATTGTTGCCAAGATTGAAAAACAAGTTTGCGAAGAAAAAGGAGGTGGCGATGAAATGGAGAGGTTTTGTGCCGAGCATTTGGGTTTCCTGTGTCTGCAGAGGTTTCTTCGCGATCAGTGATCTAATTAGGTACATATATACATGTATTTTTGGTTGATATTGTAAATTGATGTGGTAAATTATGTAACTAATCCTTTGCTAGGGGCTATGTTGCAGCAGAGATTTGCCTGGGAGTTGGATCTTGAAAAAAATATACTGGGTTTTGCAAGCTCTAACTGTGCCGACACGGCCTAATTAATCAATTAAGGTCGTGTGCATGGTTTTGGTTGTATTTGTAATTTCCTATTTTGTTAGGGTTATATGGTTGGGTTGGGTTGGGTTTCAAATTCCCAATTGCCGGTTTTGTGGTGGTTGTGTTGCATTTCCATGACAGTGTATGAATGTAATTTATATTTGTTCATCGTGGCTTGAACTAAACTTTGTACTTACTCATCGTTTTAATAGAAAATATGGTTTATTTTTACTGAGAGTATTATTTTTTTATAATTGTATTTGCATTTAATTTGTATTTTTATATCTTTTTTTTTAATTTTTTTACTACTTTCTAGAAGGTATTTCCCAGAACCGTCGTAAATTGTCTGTTCTGGAAAACAGGCTTTCTAGAAGGTATATTTAGAAAACCGCCGTAAAAACACTGCATTCTACGGCGGTTCAAAAACCGCCGTTAAATCCCAAAAAAAACCGCCGTTAATTCATGATTTTTTACGGCGTTTTTTAAAAACCGCCGTAAAATTTAACGGCGGTCGATATAAAGGCGGTTCAAAAACCGCCGTTAAAAGCTCAAAAAAACCGCCGTTAAAGTGCTGTTTTACAGTAGTGCATACGCTGACGGTTTTTTTGCCTGTCAGCAAAATTCGTCAGCATTGAATAATTTTTTTTTATAGTGAAAGATGTCCATCATAATTTCTTATAATATAGACCATAATATCACAACAAAAGAATTTATACCAGCCGTGTCAAAACTTGAATGAGTTAGTGTCCAAGAGTTCATTGTTGGTCATATCTTATGATTCAGAATAGTAAAGTAAAATTACTATTTTGACTCGCTAATTTCTCTAAAACGTACTTCCTTCCACATAAATTGAAGGTATAGTTCTATTATCATAATGTTCTCAATGATAATCATTAACATGAATATTATTAAACTTAACAAGGTTCGTTTGGATCTTGGTCCATACTGAACTTTTATGACTTTAATCAATGTGCTAATAAGCATCAATAATTTGGCAGTTACCTATGAATTATCAATTCAATGAATAATTATATATTCCTCGACACATTCTCACACTCTTTAAAGATTTTTGAACGACATACTTTACATTCTAATATTTTTCTTTATTTACTAGATATGTTACATTATATCTCAATAGTATTACTCTTGAAACTTGTATGTAAATGTGTGGTAAATAAACTCAATTACATTCAATGCTCCAAAATGAAACCCAAAATTTACCAATAAGCTAAAAATAAAATTAACTCAAAACTAAAACCAAATGCAATAGTCTAAAAAGAATAATTTATTATACTTTCACAAGTTCTTTGTAAAGTAAGAAACAAACGAATTTCATCAATCAAAATAGAGGATACCTATTGACTAAGCAAGGTCATAGTGAGAACCTCCATGACTTCTATCATGATCAATAATATCACAAACCCTTACATATCTTACCTTGTAGTCTTCCCACACAGGTAGAGCTCAATATGTCTCGCCCTCTTTGCTTTGAGGTTATTTCTACTATTCATATCGACCATAGTTAACCTCAATAAATTTCCTTATCCGAAAGTCTAACATTGGTATTACGAAGAATAATATCATATCTCTCAATGACTTATTGTCATAATTAATATTATATAAGTGCATCTGTATGTTTGCTTAAGTGAAAAAATAGAGTGAGATCGTGTCTTTTAACTACTTACTGTCGTTTATGCGACGCTTGTTTTCACATATGGTAAGAAATATTTTGAGTTGCAACATATCCTTTTAGAAGTCACTGACCGTTTTTAGCAAGCGGATAAATTTCTTTCCAGTGATTGCCTAGGCCTGAAAGTAGTGTGTAATAAACTTCCCAAAGTATTCATTTAGGGCATCCTAAAGTTCATTAAATGTTTCTAACTAATATACTTCGAACATAATATTAGGTCAACATGAAGCCCCAAATTAGTTAGAGAACTTACTTTGACTTAGTTTTATGATTCTTTGTCATTTGAGGGTTGGTGAATGATATTATTGTGGAAGTTTAGTCATTCTAATTTACACATCAAACGACTTATGGTAGTTCTCAATTTCTTTTGAGTATATTTTTTTGGATTTAGATTGAGTTATCTAAATCATTTTCTTTAGATAAAAGATTTTTAAAACATAGTTCACATTTTTTCTTTGATATTTTTGTGAATATACTTTTGTCGCAAGTCTGATTTATACTACTTTTGTATCATTTATACAATCAAAGATACATAAAGTGAAAGTACCATTTAATATTTCATCTTTAAGATAATTACCAACATACATGAAACTATCAATACATCGAAATTCATGGTTAACTAAACATATTGGTAAAATCATGACCAATCGCTTATTTAATCATGTAAGTAACTTCATTTATGATTTCTAAGTAAGAAAAAAATAAAATAGCATAAATGATAACATATATATATATATATATATATATATATATATATATATATATATATATATATATATATATATATATATATATATATACACACACACTCTATGAATATCATTAAAATATTGTAAAGTTCCATATTTGTCTATATTGTACATAACATGGCATGCTCATATAATTTCATTCTCGATTTAATCATATGTAATATATATCCATGCTTTGTATAAGATGCGGGTAATGCTAAATATGCCACGTATCAATATAAATAAATATTTATTATATTAATAAATAATAGGGTAGTTCAAAGTACATTGGAAAAAAAAACACGATTCTTTCCTATGGTATTCCTCAGTTTTCTTTTTGTAATAGGTTTGTCCGCAACATGCTTCTGATGATAGAGAGCTTAAAACCCGATATCCACTATTAAGATTGAACCTCTGTGTGTTTTGAATACTAATCCAAAATTCAAATTCATCCAACGGTTAGATTGTGTGTAATCCTGTTTTGAGAAAATGTGAGAAGATAATTCTTGAAAATAGAATCAGCTTTGTTCAAAATAATTATCAAGTCCTAAGGAACTCAGATTCAGATCTCTATTATTCTAAGTAAATGTATATATACATTTAACAATATATAAAATTTTGGGATAATTACCATTTGATACACATGTATACATATAAATTCCCAAATAATCACTCTATATCTTTGTATCCTATTTAAGACAAATATCTACAATTAAATCCAAACTTACAAATCAATTAGTCTTTATTACCCCTAAAATAAAGAAAACATAATACTACCTGTCTCTCTTCCCCGTAGCCTCCATACATTCCATTCTCCTTCTACAAAAAATTAATAAGAAAAAATATTCATTTGAGTCTAATTGCAATTTCAAGCCGATGATCTCTTCCTTCCATCGCACCCACATTTATCCGATACAACAATAACCAACATCTTCCCCATATTTTTCTTCCCATCTGAGATACATTTTTTTTGGAGAAAGATCACGAACCAAGCCATTAAATAAAGCTCTTTATTTCATTAGTTTTTTTAATGGTAAGTTTTGTTTGTTCTTGGTTAGATTCTAGTTAAGCAGATTGCATTAGAGAATGATTACCCTAGTAAAGTTGTTAGTGCAGACTAGGTTGTGAGTTATAACTGTGATGAAGATATTGTTACTACTATTGATGTCTATAATATTGTTCTCCAGTTAAAGAGCTTAGGAATTTAATTATGAATTTGAAGATGATGCAGAAGAAGCAATGACTATTCTGTATGAAATTTGAACTTTTCTTTCTTTCTTTCTTTCTTTTTTTCTTTTTTGTTTTTTGAGTTTTGATAGGATAAATATTGTTTTAGTATGAAACTTGATAGATTACGAAGGAAAAAAAAAGTATGAAATTTGATAAGATTACTTAGAAAGTTAATAGAGTTAGTATGTAATTCGACGAATCAGTTTGAAATTCGACCACATAATATTAAATTACACGAATTAGTTGAAATTTATGGTGTAGGATGAAATTTTATTTGTAAATGAACAATAGTATGAAATTTTATATTTATATGAATATAGTATGAAATTTCATCATGTAGTATGTAATATCATAAACCTATGACGATTTATATGTAATATGAAATTAATTTCTCAATGTCATATATAATTTTTCTATGTAGTATTTAATTTCTAAATGTAGTATAATTTCTTTTTATGTAGTATAGAATTATGATTGTTCAAGATTGGTAAGTAGTATGAAATTAATTTTTCAATGTAATAAATGTAGTATGCATTTTTTTTATGTAGTATAAAATTATAATTGTCCAAGATTGGAGGTTGGTATGAAATTAATACATAAAAGTATGAAATTTGGATGGATTAAACTTAAAAGAAAAAATTAAAATTATATTTTGAATTAAGTGGGAAGTTAGAGATTTCAATTAACTATTTGGGAATAAATATTTTCACTAATGGTCTGGTATGGAATTTTATTTGAAAACATGAGTAGTATGTAATTCGATCATGGGTAGTATAAGATTAATATGAATTTTATTTTGAAAACATGGGTAGTATGGAATTCTACCATGAGTAGTATAGAGTTAATATGATTTTTATTTAAAAACATGGATAGTATGAAATTCGACCATGGATAGTATTAAATTAATATGAAGGGTAAACTTGTACACTTATGTATTAAGTTTGATTAAATGGGATATTAAATGAGTAAATGAGAAATTAATATTTTCAATGGATTGTTAAGGACAAAATGTTTTCCTTTTGGACTATATGGGAATTGTCCCTAAAATTTTTAGTTTGATCCAACGGTTCAATTGTTTGGAATTTTGTTTTGAAAAACGCTGCACATATGATTCAGAAAGCAAAATTGTTTTGTTTGAGATTCAATATATATTACCTAATTTCATAATCCAATCTCCACCGCTCATAACGTAATTCGACAGGTTTTGAAGGTGCTGTAAAAATTTGAGCGCGATCCAATGATTCAAAGGCGAAAATGGTTTTTTCAAATTTTCAGCATAGTTAGATTTTTTATGTTTGAATATATATATAATTGTTCTTTTGGTTTATGGATCTTATTTGTTTATCACTGTCAATAGGTAAGACTTTCATACTAATAACGTGAAAAAAGAAAATAGAAAAGAATAAGACATAATGAAGACAATAGAATTATGGTTCTCTTATTCATCAAAGACTCACTTTACATAGGGTATCAAATATATATGTTTTCATAATACATACAGATAACAAATACCTAAATTATAATTTATCAATTACTTCTTAACAAACATAGTCTACTTGTGTTTTTCCTTCAAAACAAATATATTTATTACTACTATGTATGTTAGCAAAATCCATTTATTACTTTTATGTTATTACAAAAATAAATTAAAATAAAATTATATATAAGGCTCTATTAGTATGATTTACGCCACCAAATTTATTTCTTTTCTTATAATGGCTTCTGAACACTGTAAAATACTTACGTGGCATACAAAAGGTTATCGAAAGTTCTTTTTTCTTAACCTTAGCTCTGTTGGTTAGACGTGACACGGACGCCGGGAAAGGCGAAAAGACGAGATCCAGTGGTCTAAGGGCTGCTGGAGGAGGAACCGTTCTTAGAGTGATCGTACTTTGAAACATAAAAAATATTTAAATACAAATTTTAAATATGGAGTTACGATTGTGACTTTTTTTTTTGGTATTTTGAATAATTAACTCTATTTTTCTTTAATTATCGGTTGGCCTCGAGGGTGGAATATCTGGTTTCGTCAATGTTTAAACAATTTTTGGATTGAACTAAATAATATATAACTTTTTGTATCATGATTATTAAAATAACTTAATACATATTCATAAAAACAAGGTACCATGTGTTTTTTTGTAACTTTGACCATCGATACTCGGATAGACCTGAAATTTAGTACTCCGAGTCGCAATAATGTAGCGAACACGATGGTGCTAGAGGTGATGTAGGTGAAAGTCCAAATATATAGGTTGACGGGTCTTCAAGAGCCTTTTTCGCAAGAGTTTCAAAATAGGAAGCAAATTATCAGTTTCATGTAATTAAGAGGCAATTTGTAATAATAATAAAAAAATATTATGTGGGTTTAGGAAAAAAAATACTGATTTGTTTGGGAGGTAAATCTCTTTCCAATTATACACACACTCACACATGTTTGTGTGTGTGTGTGTGTGTGTAAATTTCCACCCCTGCACCTATACGCATTTTTTTCCTTAAAAAAAGGTTATAATATTCCCTTCTTATGCTTCTTTAATAATTTACTCTGGGAACTTTTTTAAGGAAAATTCCCATTTGATACACATATATCTCACATAATTGCCATATAATCACCTAATTAGAATTCATCCCATTTAAGTCAAATATTTACCATTCAATCAAAAATCATGATATAAATTGTCTACAATATCCCCACCCCTCTCACTTCTTTTTTTCTCGCATTTTCTTTCCCTATAATTCCGCCCTAGAAAACAATAGTGAAAGTTTTCATGTTGAATTATCCCTACAATTTCTCTCTAGAATTATCGGCTGATTGATGACTGATAACATTTAATTGGATTTCAAGATTTGTTCAATTATGCCATTATCATGCAAGCTTTATCCGTTTGTTAGCAAGTTCGTGGCTAGATTTGATACGAATTTTGATAATATCACTAACATATTATCATATCCCATTTAGTTTTTTTTTCCTGACTTCAATTGGTCGCCTACATGTTTTATCTAATTAAACCCATTTAAATACTAGGACAAAATATGTACCCGACTTCAAAGGAAAAAAAAACAAAAGAAGGCATGTTTGTCCTAACACTTGTTACATATTACATACTACTCTTGTAGACTATTTTGACATATTCCATAAAATAACTCGAAGATGTAGTTTTAAATTCATAATGTATTATGAAATTATATTTTTTTTAAATGAATAGTATTAAATTTTGTTTTATAAGTGACTAGAAGTATGTAATTTCTAAATTCTAAAGGAATATTAGTATGAGGTTTTACGACGTAGTATGAGATTCTACTAGCTGCGGCGAATAGTATGAAATTAATATGAATTAGTATGGATTTTGGTTGAACGGTGAGTAGTATGAAATTAATATGAAGTTGTATGAATTTTGGTTGAACGATGGGTAATATGAAATTAATATGAAATAGTATGGATTTTGGTTGAATGGTGAGTAGTATGAAATTAATAGTAGTATGAATTTTTGGTTGAGTTGTGCGTAGTATGAAATTAATACGAAATAGAATGGATTTTGGTCGAATTAAACTTGAAAGAAAAAAGAATTGAATGGGACAATTCCCATATAATCCAAAAGGGAAACATTCTTTCCTAAATAATCCATTGAAAATATTAATTTCCCATTTACTCTTTAATTTTCTATTTAATCAAACTTTATACATAAGTATACAAGTTTACCCTTATTACCCAATTTTGTTTTATTTATTAATTTTCTTTTTCTTTCTTCCAGTTTTTTCAAATAAAATTCATATTAATTTTATACTACCTTATTTATATTAATTTTATACAACCCATGGTCGAATTCCATACTACCCATGTTTTCAAATATAATTCATATTAATTTTGTACTACCCATGGTCGAATTCCATACTACCCATGTAGAAATTATATACTACATTTATTAAATTGAGAAATTATATACTACATTTATTACATAATAATTCTATACTACATAAAAAATAAATACTACATTTAGAAATTATATATTACATTTATTACATTGAGAAATTAATTTCATACTACTTACCAATCTTGGACAATAAATTCTACACTACATAAAAAAAGAAATTATACTACATTTAGAAATTATATACTACATTGAGAAATTAACCTCATATTAATTTCATACTACTCACCGATCTTGGATACTCATAATCTATACTATATCAAAAGAAAACATACTACATCTAGAAATTGTATACTACATTGAGAAATTAATTTCATAATAATTTCGGCAACCAGGGACTCAAGGATCGGCCACCAACTCTGCTTCCACGCGCCACTATTTTGGAACCCAGCCGCGAACTATCATCGAGTCTCCAAACCCCATAAACAAATGTCGTCGAATCAGGCCAAGGAACGAACGTCATCGGAATCGGTGAACCACGAAACTACCGCTGCATCACCGTTGCTCCTTCGTCGTTTACTCAGCCCAGATGACCCAGGAACCCAAGGATCAGTGCTCCACAAATCACCACCTACACCTGCTAATCCACCGGTGACACTCGAAACCATCCAGATGAGGAGGCCGAACCACAACCGATGACAAAATGGGGAAGGATTAACCAACGAGCAAACCCTCTAGTCAACCCCCCACGCGCCATCAACGATCTCGACGTCCCCAATCAAGTGTGCAATAGCAGTGCCGCTGGACTCCACCATACTCCTTCCAGGTTTCCGAAAACCCAAAACAAACAAGGACTCGGGAAGAGGTTGTAAGCTACTGCAGAGGCCAAACATGGCCGTCGCCACCTTTCCCATGATCTGGTGCATCTCGGTATTGAACGAAGAAGATGATGAGGAAGTAGACGCACGGCGTTGGACCTGATGGCGGTCGCCTACCTCAGTCCTCGGTGGTTAGGTGGTGTGCAGAGTTCGAAAGGGGAAAAAGAGAGGATGCGGCCGTGATTTGTGAAATTGGGGAAGAAGGCCTAGGTTTCAAATTATTTTCATCCAAGTAGATATTTAGGGCGTGTGTCTGTGTGTATACATAGGGGTATTTTAGATAATTTAAATGTAATTTTTGATTTAATGGGAAGAATTTGAATAATTGGGATAAATAAAAAGTTTGATGTTTATTTGAGAATTAATGCTGATTTAAGTTTAGTATATGGGAATTATCCCCAAAAAATGGTGAATAAGGTTAAATTAGTAATCTTATGTATTATTTTGGATTAAATGGTAAGTTAAAATACCAATGGACTATTTGGGAGGATGTATTTACCTATAAGAGCATATGGTCAATGCCCTTTTTTTTTAAACACACATAACTTAACAAAACTATTTTCATTGCTACTTTTGTTGGTGGTCGTTATTGTCCCTAGCTGAACCCGAGCCGAACAATCCGAAGTCGATTAAGAAAGTTGGTCGGGGATCGAGTCCCCCGGACAGGGTTACCGCCGAGCTGAGCAGATGGCGCACCGGGCCTACCAAGGGTGTCTGCACGACGACGCCTGGCCGCACTCGGAGAGCCTGCCGAGCAGGGTGGCGCGAGCTGTGCGAGGGTCATGCCGAGCGTCCCCACCCATCCCTATCGGCCAGAGGCATAGCCGAGTTTCCGAGCTCGGGAAGTATGCCGAGCAGGGTGGCGCGAGCTGCGCACGAGACCATGCCAGACATCTCCGCCCATCCCTGCCGGTCAGAGGCGTAGCCGAGCTGCCGAGCTCGGGAAATATGCCGAGCAGGGCAGCGCGAGCTACGCGCGAGACCATGCCAGACGTCTCCGCTCATCCCTGCCGGTCAGAGGCGTAGCCGAGCTACCGAGCTCGGGAAATATGCCGAGCAGGGCGGCGCGAGCTGCGCGCGAGACCATGCCAGACGTCTCCGCTCATCCCTTCCGGTCAAAGGCGTAGCCGAGCTGCCGAGCTCGGGAAATATGCCGAGCAAGGCGGCGCGATCCGCGCGCGAGACCACGCCAGACGTCTCCGCCCATCCCTGCCGGTCAGAGACGTAGCTGAGCTGCCGAGCTCGGGAAATATGCCGAGCAGGACGGTGCGAGCTGCGCGCGAGACCATGCCAGATGTCTCCGCCCATCCCTGCCGGTCAGAGGCGTAGCCGAGCTGCCGAGCTCGGGAAATATGCCGAGCAGGGGTGTGCGGGCTGCATGAAAGTCATACCGAACGTTTCTGCCTACCCCTGCCGATCAGAGGCATAGCCGATCTGGCGAGCCCAGAAGGACTGCCGAGCAGAGATCACTCCGAGGGTGGCGAAGGATTTGGGCGAAAGCGCTGGGCGTTCCCGCCTAGTGAGGCCGGCCAGGAGAAGCACCGAGCTGACGGGCTCGACAATTCCACCGAAAAAAATATCTGAGCACGGCATTAAGTCGGCAGAAATGTCTGAGGTCGGTACTGAGGCGGTGGATGCGAGGATAGATATTTTTAGGAATGACCAATGGGAGAGTGCCATGTGTTTAATTAGGGTTTTGATGGAAAACTATAAATAGCCTCTCCAAGAGAGAGAAGAGGATCCCCAATTTTCTAGAGAGAGAAACATAGAGAGCTTTAGAGAGAGAAAGCTTGTATTTTAAGGTCAAGCATCTGTAAAAAGGGTCCGGCTAAGGCCGATCCGAACTGATTTTGAGGAATAAAAGTTAAGCACTTTTTCCCACTCGTTTTCTGCTATCTGATTGCTGTTCTACTTGTTATTCTTTGTTTTGTATTGGTTGTGTTACTCTTAACATAAACAAAATGGCACTAGAGGAAGGTCTCTTGTGATCTACAGTCCCACTTGCTCAGTCAGCTCTTCGAATTTGATTTTCTGTCTTCTGCCCGATTCTTCATTTTTTCTGAGGAGCTGAACTTCAGCTCTTCGTTGTGTTTGAGTTTGGTAAAAAAAAAGAGAAAAGAAAGAGAAATCTCTGCTCATCCGACCCTTCAGCATGGATCCTTCAGAGAGTTCAAGGAGAAATCCTGGAAAGGAGCGCCAAGAAAGGGACTGTCCAATCTGGTCCGAACGAGCTCGACCCAGAACAGGTCAGATCGTTCATGCAGCACCCTGCTTTTGCCAAAGAATTTGAGGAGATGATGAAGAAAGCAGCAAAGTCGATCCTAACACCTGATGCTCTGGCCGGCAACCCTAAGAATGTTGACCTTCGGGAAGGTCAAGCAGAGTCAGATCCGGCTCGGGAGGCAATAAAGAAGAATGGAAAAAGAAGGCTGGAGGAAGAGGCTGAGCCGAATGCCAAGAGCAGGCTCGATAGACCTCCCATTGCACGCCGCCTCACGTTCTCTTCCCCTCAAAACGTCTTTGCCCGGCTCGGAAAGACATCCAGCAAAGCACGAGAGGATCTTCCAGTGAGGTCGGCCAATAGCAAAAGTATGGCCGTCAGCATCCCAGGCAAGCCAAATGATGAGTTGGCGGAGTTGAAATTTCTGAAGCAAAGGATTGCCGATCTGGAAGCCAAGCAAACCACCCCCCTTGGTCCAACCCACATACCCGATCTCGCGACCAATGCCGGTCAGCCCGTATGCGATGACGAGTCCCCCCTATCTATTCAAATTCTCTCTGAGCCGCTGGAAGGAAAGTTGAAAATCCCCCCAATTGCTTTGTACAAAGGAAGCAGTGACCCCGATTCACACTTGAGCCATTATCAGAACTACATGGACATGCTTGGCGCATCTGATACCTACCGATGCAGGATGTTCTCCATGACATTAGATGAAGTCCCCCTAAGATGGTATCGATCACTCCCTCGCCACTCAATCTGTTCGTGGCCACAGCTGAGGTCCTCATTCCGTGGACACTTTATGGTCTCCAAAGCCGCTGTTGCACCCAAGAGAGCTATCGCGACTATAGTGCAGCAGCCAAATGAGTCACTGAAGAGCTACATAACCAGGTTCACAAAGCAAGTCTCGGAATCTCAGCCGTGTGGCGACGAAGCCTTGCTCATCCTGGCTCAGAACGGATTGTCGGACAATTCCTTCTTCAAATGGGTAAACAACCAGCAAGACCCGCAAACCTTCCAAGAATTCCTCGCTCTGGCCGCGTCACAAATCGCAGCCGAACAGAACATGTCAGCACCAATAATTTCCTTCCCACAGCATCACAAACCAGCTCGTCAAGTCGACAAAAATCCAAGCTCTCAAGCAATCATGTCCAAAAAACTCTTACAAGACAAACACACAGACCTCCTTGCAGAGTACAACGAAGTCTACTCG
>BMAC01000006.1:3560206-3583430 GCA_014905375.1 Phtheirospermum japonicum | reverse complement strand
TTCTTGGCCGGTTTCTTGTTCAGCTCTAAAAACTTGGCGGCCCTTTCAAGTGCAGACAGAGGCATGGTCCGATCGAGGAAAGGATAGAAAACTGCAAAAACGAAAAATAGAACTCAGCAAAACACGAACAAATACGCCACTCAAACACGTATCATACTACCGAACAGAATAGGGGCCGAACAGAGAAATGCCCGAGCGACTGAGCTCGGACCGAAAACCAAGTCGACGCTGGTGCCGACGCCGAAGCGGCGGGCAACTAACGCCGGACAAGACACTACCGAACTCAGTCAAACTGAACAGAGAAATGCCTGAGCGACTGAGTTCGGACCAAAAACCGAATCGACGCTGGTGCCGACGCCGAAGCGGCGGGCAACCAACGCCGAACAGAGACACTGCCGAGCAGGATCACCCAACATTACGGGGGCTCAGCTCAGCAGAGTTAATTAACAAGCAATCCGGGGATAATAAAACACTCAGAAAAAAATGTATCATCGAACAGGAAACATAAAACGACGAATAAACTAACTCACCAGGAATCGAAGGTCCGAGATGACCCTTGAGTGGAGAGTCCCTAAGTCCAGCCCTGCGAAGCTTGGCCTTCGTGAGCAGCACCTTGTAGTTCCTTTCGGCTGGGTCGGAATCCAAGAGTGAGAACAGGCGAGCGATGAACTCCTGGCTAGCTTCTTCTGCTCGGCGGAACACTGAAAAGGAAAGAACARACGATAAGGATTAGATCGAAATAGAAGAAAAATGTTCAAAGCAACACTRACCAAATTTTGCAAAAGAATTAGGGGGAGGGTAGATTGATCCGTCGGGGTTCCGCGTTGGCCAATCCCCCCCGACATAAAACCAACGAGATTCCCAGTCATGCAGAGAGTCGGGGAGGCCGGTCACAATATTCTTAAAAGCCCCCGACCGAACCGAACAGTAATAAAAACCCGAATCAGCCCCACCAGCCGCCTTAAAAATGTAGAGCCATCGGAGCTCTTCGAGAGTCGGAGCCGGCCAACCATGGAGTTTAAAGAAGACAAAAAGGCCCAATATGCGAGCGACGGCCAGGGGGTGGAGCTGAAATACAGGCAACTTCAGGTCGTTCAAAATGTCTGTCAATAGCCTGGGAAGGGGGAACGAGACGCCGAAGCGTAGGCTGTCTGAGAACAGAGTAGTTCATGAGACCGGAGGGCGATGAATCTGCTCGGCCTCGTATGGAAGGAAGAGGTGAACCGATCCGGGCACCCCACAGTCGGCCCGATACACCACAAGATTGTTATCAACCAACCTGCTTTGCTCAACTGCAATGCGGAACCTCCGATCTTCCCACTCGCGGGGAGGAGGTCTCTTCCAATGACCGACCGGGGTACGTTCGCCCGGTTGATCCGACCAGAAGGCAAGGGTCTCGGGGGTTGGAGGTCTCGCAGTGGCCCTAGTTTTCCGAGACTTTCTAACCCCGCCCGGTTGGGAGTCATCATCACGAGGGCCTGGAGAGTTATCAAGGGGGTCCAAATCTGCCAAATCCACCCCAAAGTCTTCGCTGACAGCCCCAGTACAATCCGGGCTCAAACTTGGCATCCGCCCCGACCCACCAGCCACGTTATCTCCCCGGGAACCGCCTTCATCATGTAGCTCCTCAGGAAAAGGCCCACTCCGAGGCCCGTAGGAGCAGCCCTGCCCGTACTGACCCCCTGGTCCAAAGGGCCGGGAATACCCGAACTGAGGGTAATCGCCGAAGCTCTCGTTGGAAAATTGCTCAAAGGCAAAAGGCCTTCCTTGACCGAAAATTTCGCCGGTGCCGAAGCTGCCGTATTGATTAAATCCAGCCCCAGGGTACGAGTCCGGAGGGAAAATAGGCTGTTCACCACCCTGACCGTCCCCCTCGTACCGTCGGGGACTATCCGGGGAGTAACCCAGGCTATAAGACATTGGAAGCTATAAGAACAAAGGAAAAGAGGATTACCTTAGACAACTACGAAGAGCCCGAGAAGAACGGAACGAGGACGTGAAATGGGTCGAGCAGGAAGTTATGAAATTAGAACACAGGTAATTTTCTCTCAGAGAAAGGTTTGTTTTGAAAAGAAAAGAAAACCGAGAAGCTGGTGAAAAAATTATGAAATGAAAATGAGAAGAAGAGCAAATGAAGGCTAACATAAGAGGGAGAATCTGGTGACATAAATGTCCAAAAAAGGACATCACATACAAGATTCCAAGGCACAAAAGGACAGACCTGCCAAAGCTTACACAAAGTACCAAAGGACAGGCCTGACAAAGCTTACGTCACGAAGCACGAGGTGGTCAAACTACAGGTGGGTCCGGGCTGAAAGGACAAGTGATCCGGAACACAAGCTGGCTCGGCCCCCACAGACGACTAGGGTATGATGAGCCCGAACTCGACCACATATGTTCAAGTCCACGCTCAAGGGCTTGTTGGTGGTCGTTATTGTCCCTAGCTGAACCCGAGCCGAACAATCCGAAGTCGATCAAGAAAGTTGGTCGGGGATCGAGTCTCCCGGACAGGGTTACCGCCGAGCTGAGCAGATGGCGCACCGGGCCTACCAAGGGTGTCTGCACGACGACGCCTGGCCGCACTCGGAGAGCCTGCTGAGCAGGGTGGCGCGAGCTATGCGAGGGTCATGCCGAGCGTTCCCACCCATCCCTATCGGCCAGAGGCATAGCCGAGTTGCCGAGCTCGGGAAGTATGCCGAGCAGGGCGGCGCGAGCTGCGCGCGAGGACCATGCCAGACGTCTCCGCCCATCCCTGCCGGTCAGAGGCGTAGCCGAGCTGCCGAGCTCGGGAAATATGCCGAGCAGGGCGGCGCGAGCTGCGCGCGAGACCATGCCAGACGTCTCCGCCCATCCCTGCCGGTCAGAGGCGTAGCCGAGCTGCCGAGCTCGGGAAATATGCCGAGCAGGGCGGCGCGAGCTGCGCGCGAGACCACGCCAGACGTCTCCGCCCATCCCTGCCGGTCAGAGGCGTAGCCGAGCTGCCGAGCTCGGGAAATATGCCGAGAGAAGGCGCGGAGCTGCGTGCGAGACCACGCCAGACGTCTCCGCCCATCCCTGCCGGTCAGAGACGTAGCTGAGCTGCCGAGCTCGGGAAATATGCCGAGCAGGACGGTGCGAGCTGCGCGCGAGACCATGCCAGATGTCTCCGCCCATCCCTGCCGGTCAGAGGCGTAGCCGAGCTGCCGAGCTCGGGAAATATGCCGAGCAGGGTGTGCGGGCTGCATGAAAGTCATACCGAACGTTTCTGCCTACCCCTGCCGATCAGAGGCATAGCCGATCTKGCGAGCCCAGAAGGACTGCCGAGCAGAGATCACTCCGAGGGTGGCGAAGGATTTGGGCGAAAGCGCTGGGCRTTCCCRCCTAGTGAGGCCGGCCAGGAGAAGCACCGAGCTGACGGGCTCGACAATTCCAYCGAAAAAAATATCTGAGCACGGCATTAAGTCGGCAGAAATGTCTGAGGTCGGTACTGAGGCGGTGGATGCGAGGATAGATATTTTAGGAATGACCAATGGGAGAGTGCCATGTGTTTAATTAGGGTTTTGATGGAAAASTATAAATAGCCTCTCCAAGAGAGAGAAGAGGATCCCCAATTTTCTAGAGAGAGAAACATAGAGAGCTTTAGAGAGAGAAAGCTTGTATTTTAAGGTCAAGCATCTGTAAAAAGGGTCCGGCTAAGGCCGATCCGAACTGATTTTGAGGAATAAAAGTTAAGCACTTTTTCCCACTCGTTTTCTGCTATCTGATTGCTGTTCTACTTGTTATTCTTTGTTTTTTATTGGTTTTGTTACTCTTAACATAAACAACTTTCATGGGCGATTCTAGCTGCAGTCAGTCGTTGTTCCTGACTAATTGTAGTCATACGTCCAATGAATGCCACATGTCCTATCTAATTATAATATTATTAATTAAAATATTGATATTAATTTGTGATTGTCTAGAATGCCCTTTTGTATGTTTAATTTATTATAAAAAATAAATAAATATTCTTAATTTATTGAAAAACACTCCAAAAGTTTATTATTCACAGAATACCCACAAAAGCATAAATATATTTTCAAAAAAACCCCTAACTAATCATAATCCCAAAATCATAAAATATTATAAATCATTAAACCCAAAAGCATAAAATATAACTAATCATAAAATTCAATTAAATTAATACCTAATTAATCCTAAAACCTGAAATCATAATTAAGCCCATTCGTGTGAAATACTTAAAATTCAAAAAGTGCTAAGAACCCTAATCCCCCCTTTGAGAAAATCTCAAATCCCAATCATTCTTAAAACCCTAAGTCATAGAACCAATTTACCCAATCTAACCGTGAAACTCATTCGCAATTTCAGAATTTTTACGGAGCTCCATATATTCGTTCAGGTCTCTTTCACCCACCGTCTTCCACCGCCCCCCTCCATAGTCTGCCACCGCAACTATCAACATCCTGGCATCCCGCTCCTCCCGTCTGATAACTTGAAAGCAGATGACAATAATCGCCGCATCAATTGGAATTCTGACTGTAATTTATTCTAAAGGTTAGTATTTATCAAGTACAAAATCATGCAATTTTTTTGTAATAATTGTTTTCGGTTTGCATGTTAATTTTTCTTGCGATAAACTATCATTAATCCATTATAATGTTATGTATATTACATGAGTTTGGTTTAATTTTACATAAGCTGGTGAAATATGGGATGTTTGATCAGATTTTATTTTGCCTAACTATCCAATTGATGTATTTTGGAGCTTATTGAACTTTCGCTTATCTTTCCGCATACCTGTGACGTTTTATAAAAGCTGAATACATAATAATGACAACATTTGATGTTTAATTTTGTGGCTCAAAATTGTTATTCCACTTCGATGTTGAGTGAAAAGCCATGAAGTGAGTTTTCTCGTTCGGGGTTCAAATATTTGTACCGTCTGGCTTTTTACTGTTGTATTAAACACCTGAAACTGGATTGAATCTATCATCTTCGACAAATCCTTTATGGAAGGTGTGTTCTGTAGAAATTGTGAATAGAATACATATTCCAGAATGCGTATTACATTGAATGTGTATTGCGAATAGAGTGATTCAAAATTGGATTCATATTGAATGATTATAATTCTACAAATCTCCACAACGCTTGTTTATTGAATACACATTAAAATTGCAACTGGATGTGTGTAATAATAATAATATTATTAATAATAATGACAATAATACTAATAATAATAACAATAATAATAATAATAATAATAATAATAATAATAATAATAATAGTTACAGTAATAATAATAATTACAGTAATATTAACAATCATGTGTAATAATAATTATAATAAAAATATTATTCATGTGCAGGAATTGGTATTTGAAATGGATAACTCACGCGATGAGGAGGGACTTTCTTTGAGTGATGCTCAAATTTCTATCAACGAGGAACATCGAACAACAAGCACCCCCAGACGCAGCAACAGTTAGAGGAATGGTTTTTGCCTCCGGCGAAGAGGCCCATTTATTTTACACTAACTATGGTAGGCAAATGGGTTTTGATGTTAGAAAATGCCATTCATTAACCAGAAAGGGTGTTTTGAAAAACATGATATAGGAGTGCGTTTGTGCGGGGCTAAGGAATGAAACAATTCCAGAGGGTAAACGACGTCAAAAAGATACGGTAAACAAGAAATGCAATTGTCCTGCTAGATTCCGCATTGTACACAACGTTGCAACTGGCTCATACAAGGTTTCCGATTTCCAACCTGCTCACAACCACGCTCTAGAAACGCCGGAAACCGCATACCGTCTCAAGTGTAACAGGCATGTGATTTTAATTTCACTTTATATTTTTAAATATATATTTGCACAGCATAACGTTGTCGTCGTTCTTGAAAGTGTTGGTTTTGATTTAGTTTTCCATGAAAGTAAGGCAGATTCAATCTGAATACCTGAATTAAAAAATAAAAATAAAAATAATTATAATAATAATAAAAATATTAATACTAATAACAACAATATTATTATTATTATTAATATTAATAATAATAATAATAATAATAATAATAATAATAATAATAATAATAATAATAATGGGGGAGGAAGTCGTTTTTAGTACCATTAGAAACTTTAGGAAAAGATTGCATAATGGGAAGAAAGAGGAGGAAGAGAAATCTGATAACTCAACGAAGAGAGGTGGTGTAAAATTGAAGGGGTTTCCACTTGATATAATGGTGAGCCATTTTAGTTAAACCTGTATTTTGACTTCTTTTAACCTAAGAGTTAAATTGATGAATCTTTGATTATTTCTGTTGTTTTATTCAGGTTTGGGCTTTCGAAGCGCTTTCTTGACTCGGTGAGAGTTTTGCCAAATTTTGTGGTGAAGCAATCCCCAAAATGATCAAGTGGTACGTCCACGACCATGTATTGGCAAAAGATGTTCACATTCGTTTAGAGTCAGGAAAGGTAACAAATTGTATCTACATATTGTTTTTGAGTACATACATTTCGCGGCACAAAAGTTTTAAAACAAAGCTCATCATGTGCAGTTGAATGTAAAACGCACATTGGAGCCGACAACAACAGAAAAATCTGCTCCATTCTGGCAGGGAATGGCTAAATTTTATGGTGCAGTGGAATAAGATCTTGGCAACGGCAACGGTGACGATGAGCCAGGGTGCAAGAGAGCTAATCCTACTCTCATTCTTGAATGTGAGTTCTTTGCGTTTGGAGGTGATAGTGGGATTAATGAAATCACATACTGTTGCATGCGCAGGTTGGTGGACCGACGGTTAAGTGTGTTTAAACAAGCTTTTATGGAGATGGTGCAGCCTAAGTTAAATGTAATTGACAAGAAGCTTGATCAACTGATAAAAATGATGGAGGGAAAAAAAGAGAGCCCTCCCATTGACCAAAAAGATGTCATACATGAAAAATTTGAAGATTATAAATACCGGGACTCGAAAGAAGCTGTTACAGGTAAATTTTTTGAATCGTTGGTCCGTGTTAAAATGTTTATTGAAAACCCTGTCCAAAGATCCACTGTGCAATTCGATTTACTTTCAGTCAAAATGCAGATGAAGGTTGTCGCTTGTCGTGTGGCACGAGTGTTTTAGAATGTCAAAGAACCTTTGTTAGTGAACCAGGTGTTGGTGGCGTTAGAGAAACAGCGATTGATCAAGAAGCAGGTGATTCTCTACTCGTGTATTTCTATATATTTCACTACTTGTAATAAATTAATATGTATCATTTATTAATTTATTTCAGCAATGTGCGAAGGCGATCTTGTCGATTTTGAGTAGTTACCTGGGGGTGGAACGAGAAGGCGAACAGACTCACAATGCTCTCCCTTTCTAAACCCAAAAAAAAGGCGTAAAATTAAGAGCATTACATTGTTTGACCAAAACAAGAAGGTAGATGAGGCCAAGGTTGAAGACCTTCATCGCTGGCTAGCGAAGGCCACAAAAAGGTAAACTTATGTTTTACGAAGCTGCTTTTTGAACTTCATATACTCAGTACATGAATGTTAAAAGCAATCATTATATATTACAATTAATTTTCAACCCTACAAATTAGCTTTTAAAAAAGACTTTGTATGCTATGAGCTTACTTTAACCGTGTGATCTTATTACGTCAAATTATTAAATCACTTGGGGTTTTTTTTGTTGATTTTTTCTTGTCAGCGATTTGCTACCATTAGCAACGTGTGACGTTTCTAGGAAATTTTTCGACGACATCTTGACGGACAGGTGGTTCATGGATGATGTAAGTTAATATATTCTGACATGCTATATCATATTACGAAGTATTCTTCTAGTCCTTTTAATGATGACCTTTTCTTAGCATGTCGATACTGCGCTATTCCACATGCGAGAGCGGGCAGCAGAGTACACCCACCTTTTCAATCAGTCATCCTGCGTTTTGGATTCTGGATTTGTGAATCAAGTGATTGCAGCTTACCGCCGAATACCAAACCACGGGAAAGGGAAAAAAATGAACCACATGTCTGACCTAGAAGCGCTAATCAAAGAACCAGATAATGGTATAATAGACTCGTTGGGCCGGTATGTCGAGGGGCAATTGCCATTGCAGGGTAAATCGTGGAAAGGGTGCCTATTCTTGTATGCGCCTCATTATGTGGATAATCATTGGTTTGCAATGAGGGTTGACTTGGAAGAGCGGTGTATTGAAATATATGACAGCATGCCTCGCCACATTAGGCATGGAATTATGATGCAGGTCATAGTGCCCTTTCTATTTTTATCCCTCTGTTGATGCGTGTGCTAGTAGATGAGAGTTACAATTCTGCCAAATTTACACATGAGAAGCGAACATGCCCTTTGCAAGAGAATGGGTTAGTCTTTCGAAACTATATTTAGATTGATTTATATATTATAATATTTTTGGTTGATTATGTGTACATATTTCGTATTAGGTTTGATTGTGGTATGTTTACCTTGAAGTATATTGCGTTTTTACTCGCTGGTGAAGATGTTGGCCTTGTTCAACAAAAGTACATGAAGTATTGGAGAAGGAAGCTATCAGCAGAGTGCTTTGGTCGTCATTTTGATCCTTGAGTTAATTATATATCATTTCTTCGGTAATATGAAGGTCAATTTTTAAAAACATGTTGCGTATTAATTGTTTTGGAAAACCATGGCAGGAGGGATGATCATCTGGCTTCTTCTGTAAATTTATTTGGTTTTTGCACAGTTCACGATTTTGGCGTCTGCTCCGTTTCTATATTTTACTTGCCTAGTGTTATGGTTCTTGTCAAGAATTGTTCCGATAAATTTATAATTATTTATTTTCACAACATGTAGCCATTCTCCCAAAACGATGGTGTACTCACAATGCTTCATTATAGCATAATGACCAAAAAAATGGCTATGCAACCGTTGTTCCAACAGGTTGGTATGTTAAAAATCGACAAAAGAATGTCTTGCTTTATTAGTAATTCGCATCAACCCGCTTTAAATGTAAATATATATGTGGATCGATCCGACATTACATTATATCACAAGTGGTCGCATGCCAAATATGAACTTATACGATGTTAAGCGTAATCTAAATTGGAAGAGGAAAAAATGAAACATAATCACGAACTCAAATTTACAAAACCATTCATCTCAAAACAGACAACATCCCGAAGACACTAAAGTGGAACTACTTTTTCAATGCATGTGATTAAATTTCATGATCCTCAAGTGCCAACAAATATAAAAGTAAATGTAGTAATCCCTTGGAAATTTAGATCCAATTGCTACTCAAACTTCATCAAGACTTCTACGAGGGAGCTGCCATATTCGATGTACGAATTTACATAACGTTGAAGAGTTGAAAGATCATCTAACTGTATTTCGTATTGGACTTGATTAGGTTCTTTGCCGAAGTATTTAGGGGTAGAATTCCTAGTTCGATGTCGTGAGGCATACGTCGCCAGTTTTGCATATATTGTGCTATATTGAATAGAAATTATATGGATGGGTGGTGTGATGACTTCATTCGAGTTAATCAGAATCCTGAATTTGATCGGTTCCCTATGGTCCAATAAGAATACATAAATATGGATCGTGAACAGTTTTATAAATGATATTTATGCTATTGAAGTACCCACGATGAGCTTCGTTTGGTTCGGTGTATATCACTGTCGCCAGCCTTTCGCGCGCCTCTTTCGATTCATGCTGCAATTTTCTAACCGATTAACATCGACAATCTGTTGGACTGAAATCATATCATAACTTTCGCATAAAATTCAAAAATAATGCTAACCTTCGTCAGAACACGATTATGTTCTCCGGGATAAACCATTTGCAAACAAACATATAAACCGCAGTCATGGCTGAAATAATACATATAGATTAAATTAAATATATGTGGCATAATTGTAATTAATATCGAGTTCGACACATTACCCGTTATGTTGTTGTGGGATTATGTTGTCAGTACACCAATCAAATGATTTGGTAACATCTTCATGAATAAAGGCCCCACCTTCTCATACATGTGAAAGCGTCTCCATCCGACTTACCTTAATGAACGCGCCGCATAAATTAGTTCCAAAAAAGAAACGATCAGTGTGAATCACTAGGAAATAGAAAGAACATTACCATGATCTTTGCTAGATCCATCCTACGTGTATTTTGGGAATGACCCCTTAGCGTGTCGGCAATCGTCACCTTCTTTGCAAAGAATTGTATGCACAAGAACCAATGATAACCATCACACAGTGGAATCTTGTTACTCCTGCATTTGCTCTTCAAACTCTTAAAAATGCCTGGGACCTCGAAGATATATTTCTGAATGGTAGAGTCTTCATACTGTCCCAAACGTAGGTTCTGCAAAATAACACACAATGTCATTGTAATTTATGGTCGCAAGCAACTACTTTACCCAATAAAAAAAAGCTAAGCTGAAAGACGCTGGGAACACCCAATCCACGTTTGCAAATCCCATGTTTTGCCTTTCGTGCCATACTTGAATCACAACAAAATCTATTACCTACAACCACCGCATTTAATATAAAGCGTCCAATATTTGCTTCGGCACATAAAGCGGAGTTATAGGTTAGTTCATATTTACCCCCGTCTTGAACCACGTTGGATATTTTATGGTTCTCATATCGGCACTAGTCAAGTACCATTCTTTATATTTAATCAACGTATCCCTGGGACGCAAATAAAATATTATAAAAAGCGTGCTTTTACAGTGACTACCTATTATATAAATAAACATTGAAGATAAATATTATAAAGTAGAATGCTTGCTCTGCATTTAGTTTTTCGTCGAACACATGTGCCACTACTCCTTCATCGTGATCCCAATATTCGCGGATGGAATCAAAGATATCGAATACTGCTCCTACAAGCAGATGAATTAATTATTTTTTAACTTAACGATCAGAATTTCATTAAATATCTACAATCTTAGAATAATAATATATAAAAAAGTACAAAATTTATGAACCAATGAATTCTGCACCTCTCGCTCAATTGTGCAAAGGATTTTCGTGTGTTGTAGGCGAGGGAATGTCAACAGTACTGTCTTCAAATAATTTTTTTGGTTGAAAATACTCCGTGATCGGTGTAGTCCGATGGGGTTGTTGGGTGAAGGTGGAGGACTATTGTCGATGTCTCCATTCAATATGTTTTTTTTCTAAATACTGAGATCTTAGTGTAGTCTTATATAAATGGTCACGAGATGGTAAAGGACATCCAACGCTGTCTTCATCAACGTTGTCTTTTTTATAACATTCATTTTTCGGTGTGTTCCTTTCGATGTGTTTGGGAGTAGGAGAATGAACATCAACGTTATCCGTGTCTGATTTGTTTGAGATTATATCCCGTTGCTCCATCTTCTTCTTCTTCATCTTGCACATAATGCCGATTGCAGTTAAGACGCTCTTATTTAACACCGTCAGTTTCTCCATTATACCCACGCCCAAGCTGGCCGATATGTTACTGGTGGAACTGTTTGTTTCATTTGCATTTGGTTCTGAAGCTTGCTGCGACACGCAAGATGGTGAGTTTGTGATTAGGATTTATGTGATATATATATATATATATATATATATATATATATATATATATATATATATATATATATATATATATATATATATATATATATATATGATCGTAATTAATATATACGTGGCAGATGGTACGTACAGGTTCATTGTCGATTTTGATTTCATGAGATGATAACAGGGCCCTCGTCACTTCTGTTTGTGACCATTGCTCAATTGTCCAAATTTGTGGATATAATTCTTTGCCCATCGTAGGTAATTCTACAGCCAAATGGTTGAGAAAAACAACCTGCCATCAGAAAGAATAAAAAAATGAAAAAATAAGAAAAATAGGTGGTTACACCGTGCAAGATAAATATGAGCCATGTAGGTCATCGCGAAGGAATAATGGTGCGCACACACGTGAAGAACACAAACCGATCGAATAGTGTTGGTTACCTCCAACAGAAGGATACATCCTGCAACGTAAGTAGTTTGTTTATTTTTTGCATTCGTTATGCCGGTGATTAGTCTATCCAATATCATCTCCGACCAGTTGTAGGTTTGCACGGACGTTGAATCAACAATATAATCTAACCATTCTAATTCTAAAACTTCGTTGGCATTAGGAAATAAAACTATCGAAAAAATTGACATTAAATATAAGATCAGAAAGTCGGTCCCTTGATAACCCGGGACTCCCATTAACAATTATGTGCAGCCAATTGTGTCACCTTTGTTATTCATAAATATTTTTTTCCGCAGGTCTTGTCCTCCGTCCAATCTCCCTGGTGTCTTTCTTCCTTCACATGATAGACCGAATACAGCCTGCACTGTTTCCGCATTAAACTTCATAGACGTCCCATTCACTTCAAGTGTCCTTGAATTAGGGTCGAAATGTGTCACTAGGGAACTGACTAGCTTACGGTCCAGTTGGGTTATCTTCATGCGAGGAAAGGACCCAAACCCTACGGAATTTATTTGAACATGTTGTTCGACCGATAATTTCTGATGTATGTCGTACAAAATCTTCAGTTTCGTACGATGTTGGAAAATATGGGTGTCCTGTCTATCGCCACCCTTTACCCCACCCGATTTAGATGGCGGTGACATGCTATACATTTTTCGTGTGGCTGCTGTTCCAAAATGTCGCTTCACACTGCCCGTATCGATCTGTGGATGTCATTTTCTACTGCCAGGGTTTTTTTCCGAATTCATCCCTGTAGATATAAGTTAGACAACGGAGAACACATAACTAATATGCAGCATTCTTCCATGAAAAGTTCGAAAAATATAATTTTCAATTATACACAATTTATAACATTAATTTCAAATTCTAATTTATACGGGGTTTGTAATTTGAGAAGAAGTGAATAGATACAATTTTTTCGTTATTATAAACACATAACATAACGTCCCCAAGATCGAGCAAAATCACGTGATTCACATAACTATAAAGACGAGGATTTGAGGTACTTTGATGTGAAATCGGCATCTCGATATTTTTTCCGTGATATAGAGCTGGTGAAGTTATAGTCCCGCCGTGTTTGTTGGCAGTATTTTTTTTCTGCAAAGAAGATGGAGCGTATGCAAAATTTTAGGTTACGCTACGGGTTATGGTAACTTTCCCATAATCATCCACACAATAAAATATCTGATTTGACATGCTTAGATAATGATTATAGTATCTTGTCCATATTAAGGGGATATAATAATATATTATAATTTTCTCCAAAGAGAAGCAAGCGTATGAAGGGGTCTATCTAATTATGTATATTTTAATCCCAAATAATTATGGGAAAATTAATAGATAAATTCAATAATAGTTCTACTATTATATATTCTACTTTCGTATCACTTTTAATGAAAACTAATTGGAAAAAGATACGGCCAATATTATTTTTTTAATTATTATAATAAAATTTTCAATAAAATTTTGTAATTATTTCAGGAAGAAAAAATAAATTCTAATGTCCGACCAATAGTGTATACTCCATAATACGTTCGGAGAGACATATTTCCAAATGTTTTATAATATATGTATTAACAAAAAATATAAAATATTAAGACATTATTATAATATTAGAAATTGAGGAATTTTGCTTAAAAATTTTGTAATGTCGAATAATATGATATTTGAGCATAGCTATCATGTATTGCTTATTTTTGTAAATTATTATTTTTGAATAGTTCATTATGAATAACATATCATATTCAACAATAATTTCTTAACTATAAGATGCCATAAAGAGGTGGTGTCTAATTCATAATTTCTTATTATGCAAAAAATAGGTCCATTGGGTAAAAAAATTTAATTGATCCATTTTTGTTAAATATGTTCTTCAGAGTGTAGAAAGATTGGTAAAAATAACGAAGGTGATGGGAGGGTGAAGAAGACGATGAATAGGTTGTCAGGCCAGCTTAAATAGCTTACAATGATCTAATGTGATCAACGATACAACAGAATAAATTGATTAATTGGTATACCAATGGTTTGATTTCTAAAATCATATATTTGAAGTATTTATTATATGTGAGTGTTTTAGGTGGATTGTATACATTATTTTTATTTTATTTTATTATGTTGGAATTTATGATTGATAGTAAATGGGCGAAAGGTGTGTAGCATAATAAAATTTATGATTCATAAGTTCAATTTTCGTGTGTGTATATTATTAGTACGCGTGGTTATTTTTTTTAGTTTAGGACCTTAATGATATATTTGATGTAATTTTAAAACTTGATTTGAATAAAAGCGCTTAAAAGACATTTTTTGGGATTGGTGTAATATAAATTGGTAATAAAAGTAGGTTGTTTATGAGAAGAGGTCGTAATATAGAGAAATTTGATCTTTTACACATCTTAAATTTATACCAAATATTTTTGATTTAGTACCTTCACTTTCTATGTATTAATTTTTATATTATCTTAAATCATCACTATATTTGTATTTTAACATTCAATCAGCCACTTTAAACAATTATTTGGCCAAGCAGTAATTGTAAATCAACTACAAACAATTAGCTAGCAATTATCAGTAATAATCTACCATCTATCAGGCATCAGCTCTCAGCTGTTTGAATCAGGTCAACCGATAAGGGTCTAGCTGATTAAAGTTGTTAGTTGATGGTCATTTTACCAATGTAGACATTCTCATATGAATCTTTTGTCGGGGACGGGGGAATGCAAAAAAAGTAAAAAGCATAAAAATGAATTACAATTGATTGAAGAACTATTTCAAATAAATAAATATAATAATAAATAAAGCGGATTTTAATAAGTATGGTAGGAGCTTATCCAATTGACGGGCTTCCACTAGTAACTTTCTGTGAACAGGAACCTATTAGGTGGAATATGCTTTCACAAGCTTATTCTTATTTCTTACCAAGCGGCCAGTATGAGCTTAATGTGATGGATTCAGCTACAATCAGTTTAAATAGCTTCAACTAGTTAAAAATCAATGACTCGTATGATGCACGTGTTGCATGAGAAGTAAGCTCATCATTTATCATTATTTATTTTTACTTTATAGGATTTAACTGAAATCAAGAATTTTGGCACTTGATTTTTTATTTTGTGAGTAGCTCTTTTTAGTATTTCCGATTTTAGTATGCAATTTATTTAGACATGTTCATTATTGTAGCTATATTTTATATTAATTTTCTTATGTTATATCAAAAGCGTATAGATTTTCTAGAACTATATCTTACTTCTTTAATGTTTATACATCTGTAATAATAGTAATATTTTGAAGTCGTCAAATTATGAAAAAATATTTGAATTTATTAACATATAATAGAATAATATAAACATAATAAAAAAAGTATTTGAATTTATTAACATATAATAGAATAATAGAAATCATTTGCAATTAAAAATGTAAGGATTAATAAAAGATTACTCCCGCCATGTCCATTGAGCAGTGCCGTTCCTATACCAATTAGGCCAAATAGTGATTCCCCGTAGCAGGGGTTAATTCCAATCGTCCCAAGGAATGTTGGCACTTTTAAGGATTGAGATTTGTTATTAGTGAGCCGATGTGGGACAATGTTGAACACATACCACTCTTTATAGGTCAACTGTTGTTACCATGATTAAATAGAGCACTTCCAGATCTCATTTCTCCCCTACATTACATGATTATTCCATGTGATATAAAAAAGTGAACTCAGAATCCAACCCAAGATGCAAGTACATGCAAACAATCTCGGTCAAAATCTTTGTCGGTGCACAGATTTACTGCCTTAATAAAAATTCAATATCATTTACAGTCTTGGTCAATTGCGGAGAATAGTCACAATGTTCATTTGAAGCCCCTTAATGCAATTATATGCCAAAATTATGAAAAATATTAGACTCTCAGTATTGGAACGGGTTATTAATTCCAAGAGAAGTTGACGCTCTTATTTAACTTTTTGCTTAATTTTTTTCCGGCAGCACACTCTAAAGGAAATGAGCCCGAGTTAAGATCATTTGTGGGATGATTATTTGCTGTTTCAAGACAGATATATGATGTTTCGAGGTTCAGTAATTAATAATTATTTCTGACTGAAAAAATCTGCAAGTGAGTCTTAAAACACAGAGGTGGATAATAAGATCACAAAGTACGAAGATTCATTAAAAAAAACCATACAAAAATTAAAGAAAAATAAAATACAATGACAGCATTACTTCATCCACCATTACATAGGTTTTTTTTTTTCTTCTCTTCGTACTCCTTCAATCTCTCCTCCAGACAGGTGTTCTCAGCATGCAGGCGGTCCCGCTCCTCCCTGTACCTCTCGCTCTCCAACAGAATATCAATAATAGTGAAGACCTGATCGACGTAATCCTTTTTAAGACGAACAATTTCCGCCTCCAATTCTTCAACAATATCTGGACTATGCTCAATGTCGCTGTTGTCCGGGCTAGACATTGTAAATGATAATAAACTTTAATGGAGAAGTTCAAAGAAGTAGAAAAGTGAGTCTTAACCGTGTAAGAGCAGCCTTAAATAATACTTTGAGGGCGGATGTGAAAAGTCATTGGTGCTGCAGCCCAAAAGGCACGCATGGGTTGTGTGAGACGAATCAATTATTTGTCTTGGACTTGAAAAGATAGCATAATATTTTTGCTTGATTTGGTTTACTAGTCCAAGATAGGTATTGATTATTTGAAATGATTACTTTTTAGAATTTATTTCGTATTGCTTTAATACTCATATTTTTGAACACATGCCCATAAATGTATGCAGTTGAGCAGCTTCTTTTTCATGTTTTGGTTTTTCGGTGGGATATGGTGCCTCCTTAATTATTTCTATCACCAGTTTTTCAATGCTGCGTTTCATAATGAGTAATTTTTTCTAGTACATAATGAGTAATTTTTTCTGAACACCAAAAATGATCAAAACAAAAGGTGTAGCTTATCTTCGAAAACGAAAATGAATACTTATTGTTATTTGGAGTAAAGTATAAATGATAATTCCGTAATTAATAAATATTAATTAAGGCCTATTTTGGTAATGTTGTCAAATATAGGAGCCTGCTAAATGCATGCCCTCTTTATTTTGTAAAGTTGTCCAACTTAAACATCCAAAATAGAGAACTTGGTTGATTTGACCTTTCCCCACAATAATCGCAACAAAAATTGTTTCCAGCTACTCCAACTGATGTAATGATGGAAATGGTGTAAATTAGTGATATGATTTTAATTTTTTGCGGTCAGCGAGCTAATCAGTAATTTGAATTTTATTTCCCTTGGTCTTTCAATACTACCTTAAGAGGTGTTTTATTTATTCCTTAATTTGTCAAGTTATGTTGATTTCAATTTTGAAATAGATTTTATATTAATTTTCAAATTTAGCACGATTAATTCTTTCAATACATGTATTACTCTAATTTTCTCGTCTAAATATAAAAATACCTCTCCCAATTGCGTTTGAGATTTTGTAGTGCAACTATTGAAATTTATAAATAGAATTAAATTAGTAATGGAAACAATAATTAATAAATGAACAATCCTAATAACATATACAAATAAATAAAAAAATATGTAATTTTTAAACATGTATATTTATGTAATTTGGTATTAACGAGACAGAGTTATCAGCTGCATTATTCAGATGCTTTTATTTATTATATCTACTAGCCTTTTCAATTACCGGTCGTCAACTATAACCCATGTGATCTCGAATTACTTAGCAGTTATCAGCTAGCTTATCAACTACCAGATAGACAAAATTAGTCGTAAGTTATTTATTAAATTCAATATGATTAAAAGGAGACCCATCATATTTAAGACTCATGAAATATGTAATATTGTTTTATGGTTCAATTCGTTTCCGTTTCTTGATATAATTTTCCGCGTAAGACATTAATTTGCCCATGCACATGTGTAGTGTGTTTATCAGTGCATTGTATTGACAATTACCCTTCAATTAGGCACTCTAAGCGAATAATTCACCAGACAATAATTGAAAAACAGCTACCAGCTATCAGATATCAATTCATCAGTTATCATCCACCATCCATCAATCATCAGCTCTCAGAACATTAAATCAGGTCAACCAAGAAGGGACTAGCTGATTGATGGTCAATTTACCAGTATGCCCTAGCCAATCCAATGGAAGATCGAAGCCCGGGCCCGCGCCATGTCATCAAGCAGTGCAGTTCGTAGTCCAGTTGGGCCCAATATTGATTCCCCGGCCCAGGGGTTAATTCCAGAAGTCCCAAGGAATGTACACAATTTTAAGGTGTGTTTTGCATGTAATTGTTGTATTTTTCTCGTTTTCTTAATTAGGGTTTTATATTATTTTTAGTGGTTCTTGAGTCGTTTAGCTTTGTTTTCTAGGTTATTTTTCTTATTTTATGGTTTTTTGTGTTCTTCTTTTGATTTTATGTTTAATTGGGTTAAATGGTGTTAATTGATTTGAGGTTGGTGAAATTCTTGGGTTTTTATGTTGAAAATTCTCATTTAATAGGTAAAAGCATTGAGGCTAAAAGTACTAGCCAAGGCAAGCCAAACTCCAAACCAAAAGAGGCTCAAAAAATGCCCAAACATTCTGGAATACTAGCCGACCCGCGCCACAACTCGCCAAAGTAGGCGCCAGACCTCGGCGTTTGCCAAAATTCACGCCAAACTGCCCCACACTGGGTCGCGCTGCCCCACACTAGGTTACCCAGTGTCCGAGCAGTGCCTGGCAGGGCCTGCCCACACCCCGCGCGCAGCGTTCGCCCTTACCGCGACAGCACCTGCCGAGACCTGCCGCAAGCCGCACGCAGCGCCTGTCCACACAGCGCCCAGCGCTTGCCACACTCCTCGCCCAGGCGATCGCCAACCCACTCGCTAGGCGCTTGCTAGGACTCACACCAGCGCTCACCCAGCCTCACGCCACCTACACACAAGCCCAGCGCGCAGCCTGTCGGACACCTACACCTAGCAGTGCCCAGGCTCGGCCCATGGCCGAGCCACATCGAGCCATGGTCGAGCCATATCGAGCCAAATCGTGCCAAAAAGTCTAGCCAAGGGTCTAGGAAGGTGCCTCCGGGTCAAACTTGGTCAAACCCGGGAATTTTAAGCCTCTAAGGCTATTTTGGCGCATTTAAATCCAATTAAAACTAGTATAAATAGACTACAACTCTCATTTTGTAGAAGAACCTCTCATTTTTCTCCCAACCCAAGCATGGGTTTGGGATTAAGAACTCTCTCTCCAAGCTCTTAGATTCAAATTCTCTCTCTTAGGTTTTTAGATTCAATTTCAAGTTTTGATGTAATTTCTTTTCTAGATTTAGATTTACTTTCATGCTTGGCCTTGGGTTTATAAGCCTAAGAAGAGTCCAAATACTCCTTTGGATTGTTAATTTTGATGCAATTTAATTCAAACTTGCTACTCTTTCCTTTAATTCAAGTAAGTTTCCTTTCAATTTCATGTTTTATGCTTTATTTCTATGCTTGTTCTTCATTTCCATGCTTTGTTCTTCATTTTATACTTTTTGCCTTAGCACCTTGAACTCATGATGAAACATATGAGTCGAATATGGAATCTAGATGAGTGACACATCTAGGTCATAGATCGGCTCTTGGATCGTCTTGATTTTGAGTTTTTCACATGCTTTATTTGCAATTTTATTTTCATGCATAGTTTTAGCTTAAATCCTAGATCTAATCTTTGTTACTTGTTATTTTCCTTAAAGTTTTAAACTTTTCTTGCTCTTTACATCCATGCTTTCAATTCTTGCTTATTTGCATTATTTAAGATTTTATGCATAGTTGTACCTAGTGCATGCATGCTTGTACTTGGTGAAACATTGTATTTTCTTGCTTATTTTCATTACTTGCTTGCATTTTCAATTAAGGCATACAACCGAGGCATCCTACCAACTTGCAATTTCAATTCCTAGATTCGTTTAGCTAGTTTATTTTATTTATTTTCATTTTCCTTTATATCCAAAGCTTGAAACACATTGATTCCTTCGATTGAATCGAACTCCGATAATACCAAGCCATGAACCCGTTGATATATTTCAACACCACTAAAACTCTTCTAATAAAATGGCGCCGTTGCGAATCGGCTTGGTTAAGGTTTTTGATTTGATTGTAATTTCTTTGTGTTTTTTGGTTGTTTTGTTATTTGATTTTTTTTTTGTTTGAGTATGCAAGGCACGTATAAATATAACTATGGTGGATACATTCCCAGCATGGGAGGGCATGGTGCAAACCATGCCGGGAATGAGACATTGTATAATGGGTATGGCAACGTGGGAGGGTATGGTACAAACCACGTTGCCAACGGTGGCTACGGTTATGGGAGACCCGACATGGGAGGGCATGTTGCAAACCATGTCGGGTTTGATGGTTTTTCGGGCATAAATGGTTCCTTGGGGGGTTATGGTGCTCAAAGTCCCTATCCAAACGTGCAAGCCCCGACTTCCCGCCCGTATGGCTATGATGCTCCTCACTATTCTCCGAACGTGCAACGCCCAACTTCCGGACCGTATGGCTATGATACTACTCATTATAATTCAAATATGCGTCACCCGAAGCCTGGCCCATATGGAGCCCCTCCCGTTTTTCATTCCAATCCTATGCCGACTACGACTCCAAGTGGAAATGTGGGGGGTGGATATTCGAGTCCCACCCCGTATGGTGATAATGGCATTCCCGTTCATGGTTCGACTATGCATAATGTTCGCTTTGGGAATTCCGACCCGTGTCGAGGTTCTTCTACTCCGGATTGCTATTTTAGGATGAGCATACCCATATCCCCTCAAGATCTCGAAGAGTATGAGTTGTTTGGTGGTCCGGGCTCCAATATCACATGTGGCTCTCCCATCTGCACTATGGGAGTTTTTAGTAGACCTTTATTGGGATGTGGATGGTGTGGATCGCGTGGTCATGTTACCGATTGCCTGGAACTCTCCTCGCCAACGCATCCCTCGGAGAACGTGTATGGGGATCATGGACTTCATGTGGAACCCGATTATGTTATGCCATCCTTTGCTCCACCACCGACTCATTATCTAGTTGTTACTCCTCCTGTGGGCCCTTATCATCAGAATATCCCGGTGAATTCTACTACTCCACCTCCCGATCCGGATCCATGGGCCATTACAAGCCAATTCTCAAGTCCACCTTCACCTATCCCTCCGGTCACGTTCCCCGATAAGTGTGGGGTACTTGATTTGGTTGCCTCGCCGTCGGAAGAGGACTTGTTTTCATTTTCGGATGATTATAACTCTCTTGATCCTTTGCCCTTTACTTCAAAAGAGTCTTGTGAAGAATGGGTATATATGGAATTCGTCAAGGCCAAGGTCGAATGGGTTTATATTGAGAATTTTATTAATGAGGACGTGGTTGACCCGGACATCGATATTGAGATATGTTGTGAGGATGAGCCCATTTTTCTTGAAGATGAGCCCCTTGTTCTTGATGATGAGTACGTTGTGCCTCTATGTGCCCCCGGTTTACGTGAAGATGATTCTCGGTGTGTCGTTGAGGGAAACGACATATTTCCGGCGGGGGAGGTGGCGATCATTGATGAGAAGATTGGAGAGTTTGAAGATCTTCTTGGGGTGGAGATTATAGAGGATAAGATGGGAAGACTTGATGATTATCTCGATAAAGAGGAGGAGTGCAAGTCGATTACCATCTTGGCTAGCTCGAACCGAGGTGATGAGGAGAGGTCGGTTGATATTCTTAAAGTTCTCAAGGGGGATATTGGTTGGAAACCCAGAGTGATAAAGGGAGCTAGCCCTTGGACTTACTTGCATAAACTTGTTTTGGAGGATGATGTCACACTACCTAGAGAGTTTCAAAGGCATTTGAATCCAGATTTTAAGAAGTCCGTGGACGACGAAAAGATGACCGAGGACGAAAAAGGAAGGTTGATGGCCCCGAGGGATAAAACGGGATGGAGGATGTTGGTCGATAATAAAAAGTTGAATGTGGCTACCAAGAACGATCGTTTCCCTTCCCCGTTGCTCGACCACATGTTAGAAAAGATACCCGGCCATTACTTCTTTTATTTTTGGGATGAGTCCTCGGGTCACTTCAAAACAATAATTCCACCCGACGATCTACCCATGATGACTCCTATTTGCCCGATGGACTCACTAACCGGCCACTATTCTTTTCAATTCCTAGATGAGTCATCGGGCCACTACAAAACCACCATTCCACCCGACCATCGAGCCGATATGATACGTGGAACGTTTGCTTTTTGGCGGATCTTATATGAACTATGCAATGCGCCAAGAACATTCCAACAAGTGGATCCTCCTGACAAGGAGGAAATTGTGTTAGTGGACCCTCCCGTTATCTTTCCAACTTGACCAAAAGGGAGTACGTCAAGCTAGTGACGTAAAACAAGCGCTTCTTGGGAGGCAACCCAAGTTCTTCTCGTTTATTTCTTTTATTTTCTTTCTTTCTTACTTTCTTTCTTCTTAAAACAAAAATCCAAAAACATTTGAAAAATTGAAAAAAAAAATTTATGAGTTCATGTACATATTTCCTTGTGTTTTTTATTTTGTGTGATTTTATTTTCTAGGTTTTTTTTTCCGACGACGACCATGGGATGATTGGTAAAAGTGGTAGCATTCGTGGAGCCAGGAGTTACTAGCCATGCTTGATTTTTGCTTGAATTGCTTGGTTTTTAGGTGGACCCCACCGAGCTCGACCCAAACTCGCTCGGTTGAGGGAGTTTCTATTCACAACCCTTTTACTTGATTCTCATTAAAATGCAATGAGGGCATTGCATGGTTTAAGTGTGGGGTGGGTAGGTGCTTAGGGTCCGGTTTTAATTAAGCATGTTTTGTAAATATTAAATCGAGCCTTGGCGAAGTGACGCTTACTATTTGCGCTATTATATGGTAGAGTCATCGTTGAGTCGGTTATGAGTCTTTTGTGTGTCGTTTTTATGTCTTTATTACATGGTAGAACAATTCCTCATACTTTGAAGTTTGAATAGTTTACTTGTCGAGTTTTTGCATGTTTATGGCCTCTTGTGTGAGGGGTTGAATTTGTGTGCTTCGTCCAAAATCTGCCTATATATATATATATAATAAAAAATTTCTCGTGAAAAGATTGCAAAGCTTTAAAAACTCTTTTGATTTTAATACATTTTCACGCTTTCCCGACTTTATTCTTCACAACACTTAGAAGCTTTTTGAATTTGCTTCTTTTCACTAAACTTAGCCCTTTTTGAATTAGGCTTTATACTTGAACGCTCGCTTTATCACTCTTCGTGATTTGTGTTGGAGTATTATTCT
>BMAC01000006.1:3518207-3560181 GCA_014905375.1 Phtheirospermum japonicum | reverse complement strand
TTTTTAGTTTGGTTTTTCGACTTCAACCTTGGGCGATTTGATAAGTTAGTAGCGTTCATGAAGCCGGGAGATACTAGCCATGCTTGATTTTTGCTTGGATTGCTTAGATACTCAAGTGGACCCCACTGAGCTCGACCAAAACTCGCTTGGTTAAGGAAGTTTCTATTCACCCTCCTTTTACTTGGTTTTCATTAAAATGCGGGTATCGCATGGTTTAAGTGTGGGGTGGGTAGGTGGTTAGGGTCCGGGTTTTTATCAAGCATGTTTCGTTGTTCTTAAATCGAGCCTTGGCGAAGTGACGCTTACTAGTTGCGCATTTATATGGTTGAGTCAATTTTTGTGTCTTTTGAGTCGTTATTACATTGTTGAACAATTCCATGTGCTTGGAATAGTTTACTTGTCGGATTTTGCATGTTTATGGCCTCTTGTGTGAGGGTTTGAATTTTTGTGCTTCGTCCAAAATCCACCTATATATATATATATATAATCGACATTTTCTCGTGAAAAGATTGCAAATCTCTAAAAGCTCTTTTGATTTTGCTCCCAAATTCGGTGCAAACTAGTGAGTAACCTTGTGTGATTTATCGGTGTGCTTGCATTTTTACGGAAATTGCATTGAGGAGGTTTGACTTTGCTCGTACATGATTGAATTCGGAAATGACCTCGAGGCACATATATCACCCTTGTCCGGCCATATCCATATATGTAAGCTACTTAAAAATTCCAAATGAGCCCTCTTGAGCCTTTATCCCGTTTCTTGTTAGCCGAGCTCGATTTTAGCTCTTGTATCTTTGCATTGGTGAGGTGAGAGAGTGCGTTGTTAGTTGAAGAGAGATGTGTGGGAAATTTATTGTGAGTTTGGGTTTTGAGTTGCTTATACAAAAAAAAAAAGAAAAAAAAAGACAAAAATACGAAAACAAAAAGAGAATAATACTCCAACACAAATCACGAAGAGTGATAAAGCGAGCGTTCAAGCATAAAGCCTAATTCAAAAAGGGCTAAGTTTAGTGAAAAGAAGCAAATTCAAAAAGCTTCTAAGTGTTGTGAAGAATAAAGTCGGGAAAGCGTGAAAATGTATTGAAAAGGGTTTCGAATGAAAGTTTGGTGAATTGGGAAAGGTGAAGCGATTATAAGCTTCGGGTTTTAGAAATTAGGATTTTGTGTGTTATTGATCACGTTTGATCGTGTGTTAGCCACTATATACAAAAGTTCCATACCTTACCAAAGAGCCAACATTACAACCCTTAATAAAGACCTCTTTCGATTCTTATTTGGTCATGTACTTGAGCAATTTCGAGCGTCCGATTTGTGAAATCTTGACAAGGTGCATGTATTGACCGACTTGAGCGTAAACATGTCTTATATACACTTGAGCGAATTGAGCGTACACCCTCAAAAATCCCTTGGAGAGGAAGTCATCGATTTGGCTTGCACTTGAGAAAGAGTAATACGAGCAATGCTTGATGATAGCGAGTCTATGTTGATACTTTCATCATGAAAATAAGGATAAGCACAAGGGTTTCTCGTTTCACATAATGTTCATTGCGTGTGCACTCTCGATTCTTTTCGTTGTTCGAGGACGAACAAACCGATAAGTGTCGGGTAGTTATTTTGCATGTAATTGTTATGTTTTTCTCGTGTTCTTAATTAGGGTTTCATATTATTTTAGTGGTTCTTGAGTCGTTTAGCTTTATTTTCTAGGTTATTTTTCTTATTTTATGGTTTTTTGTGTTCTTCTTTTGATTTTATGTTTAATTGGGTTAAATGGTGTTAATTGATTTAAGGTTGATGAAATTCTTGGGTTTTTATGTTGAAAGTTCTCATTTAATAGGTGGTTTAATGATTTGAATTTAAACTAAGGCATGGAGGCCAAAAAGGAGCTCCAAGAGGCAAACATTCTGGAATGGTGGCCATCTCCCAGCCATCTCCGTGCCATCCAGCTGCCATCTCCCAGCCATCTCCGCGCCATCCAGCTGCCATCCAGCCTACTCCAGCCATACTGCAGCCATCTCCGCGCCATCCAGCTGCCATCCAGCCTACTCCAGCCATCCTGCAGCCATCTCCGTGCCATCCAGCTGCCATCCAGCCTACTCCAGCCATCCTGCAGCCATCTCCGCGCCATTCAGCTGCCATCCCCTGCGCCCAGCAGCCATCTCTTGTCCGTTCCAGTGCCGTCCGCGCGCCATCTCCAGCCAGCACCGCCCACCTAGCCCAAAAATGCCCAGGACCCATCAAAAATGCCCAGGACCCATCACCCACACCCAGGCTCGCCCAGACCGAGCCACTTTGAGCCAAATCAAGCCAAAATGTCCAAAAAGCCCAATTTGGCTCATTTAACTCCATTTAAATCCAATTAAAACTAGTATAAATAGACTACAACTCTCATTTTGTAGAAGAACCTCTCATTTTTATCCCAACCCAAGCATGGGTTTGGGATTAAGAACTCTCTATCCAAACTCTTAGATTCAAATTCTCTCTCTTAGGTTTTTAGATTCAATTTCAAGATTTGATGTAATTTATTTTCTAGATTTTGATTTACTTTCATGTTTGGCCTTGGGTTTGTAAGCCTAAGAAGAATCCAAATACTCCTTTGGATTGTTAATTTTGATGCAATTTAATTCAAGCTTGCTACTCTTTCCTTTAATTCAAGTAAGTTTCCTTTCAATTTCATGTTTTATGCTTTATTTCTATGCTTGTTCTTCATTTTCATGCTTTGTTCTTCATTTTATACTTTTTGCCTTAGCACCTTGAATTCATGATGAAACATATGAATCGGCTATGGAATCTAGATGAGTGACACATCTAGGTCATAGATCGGCTCTTGGATCGTCTTGATTTTGAGTTTTTCACATGCTTTATTTGCAATTTTATTTTCATGCATAGTTTTAGCTTAAATCCTAGATCTAATCTTTGTTGCTTGTTATTTTCCTTAAAGTTTTAAACTTTTCTTGCTCTTTACATCCATGCTTTCAATTTTTGCTTATTTGCATTATTTAAGATTTTATGCATAGTTGTACCTAGTGCATGCATGCTTGTACTTGGTGAAACATTGCATTTTCTTGCTTATTTTCATTACTTGCTTGCATTTTCAATTAAGGCATACGACCGAGGCATCCTACCAACTTGCAATTTCAATTCCTAGATTAGTTTAGCTAGTTTATTTTCTTTATTTTCATTTTCCTTTATATCCAAAGCTTGAAACACATTGATTCCTTCGATTGAATCAAACTCCGATAATACCAAGCCATGAACCCGTTGATATATTTCAACACCACTAAAACTCTTCTAACAAGGTGTAATATTGTTTCTCACCAAGCCGATGTGGTACAAAGTTTAAAACATAAAATTCGTGCACAGCCACAGACCATCTTCGCCGATCTTATAAAAGAATATTCCTGAAGTACAAACCCTAATCTACACTTGATTTATCAATAATAAAACCCTAATCTCCACTAAAGAAATATCTCGGCCGTTGTCTCATGGTACAGAGGAGACGATAGATTAGCCTAATTTGAATTATTTATCCATCCAAAATCTCGATACACCTCATTTTCAATAGCGTTAAATAATGACAAGTGCTTCTCCAATTACTGAAAATATGAGCTCTTATGATCCGAAATTCATGAAAAGAAGAAATGTCATCATGATATTGAAGCACATGTTCTCACATCCATGTCAGATGATCACCCAGCGATGAGGTTCTGCAGATGCAGTCTAAGAAAGGTGTCATGTTGATATAATCCTAACCAATTTCTTTTTCCAGTTTGATGTCCAATTTTTTCATAGATATATCATCGCTATTTCATTTTTTTATTTACTTTAATAGTTTGCAGCGTTTGTGTTGTTATTTACTTCTATGTCAGATTGGGTACAGATTAACAATACACAATGCTATCCATTGACTCTTATGATTATTGTTTTTGCCATAGATCAATAAGGACTGCGGGTACTTTGTCTGGATCGATCCGCCCTTTTCACCATTCCAAAGGAGTTGTTTCGTGAAATTGAAGGCCCAAAAAGACGTTCTACAAGAACAATTGAAAAGAAAGGATGTGATGGAGAAATTACTTTCCGATAGGATTCATTATAAGGAGGTTGGGTTGCATAGAATGCAAGAGGATAAAACAAGAAGGTTGAAAGACTTGGATAACCAAGCCACTCTGAGTGCTGAGCTACTGTCGAAGTTTGAGGCTGCCAAGATTAGAAACCAAAAATTGGAGAAACAACAAAAACTTATGATCAATGTGCTAATTGTGATAGCGATTAGTGTTGCATTCACCAACATGTTTAGGGGAGGGGATGGAATTGGAAGTGTTGGCCGTATGCTATTGTAAGGCAGCGTTATCTTGTGTGTCGATGTCATATGAATTCCTCTAATATTGAGATTGAATTTGTTGAATAATTAATCTAGTTTTTATTTTATTTCGAGTTTGACTATTACACGGTCATTATTTGAATTCATTCATTCATGGGATATTTAGGACGGTAAATTTGCTATTCAAAATATTGGTTATGAATAATTGTGTGTAACTTTAAATCTATTATATATATTCAACTCATCTTTTCTGTGCATTGAATTAAGCTTATTGTGTGGTTTTGTTATATAATAAGATCTAATTGTTTGTAGTAGTTAGGTTTGGCCCATTGAAGATAAGAAAATGAAATACTTTCATAAAATTATTGTAGAATCGAGAATGAAGTTTTGATTTTGTACATGTTAAATCATGAACTAATAAATGCATCCAATTTTCAAACAAAATACAAAACAAAAAACAAAAAACCAATTGATTTAAAAATAGTTGTTTATTATATAATATATAGTATTTTTCTACCATGTATGTCAATTCATATTTGAAACGGGTGAAAATTGATAATATTGTATTATTATACAGTATTTAGTTAAACTAATTATATGTTAACAACATTATAGCAATTTTTACCATAAATGTCAAATAATGACAGAAATTGTTGTGTGGGAATCGTAATTTGGAATTTTAAAACCAATGAATATTGGCATTCATATTTTGAATCTAAAATTATAAACCCTATCACAAACATAGCCTTATTGTTCGCGCGAAAATCAATATTCAAATCCGTCCATTTTATTGTTCGTAAGACTTGAGGTGTTCGTATTCGACTCGTTTGGTTTCACGTGATTGTCCAAATTGATTAACTAACTATAGTTCGACTTGTTACGATAGTTATTTACAATTGAGTCTAATGTTATTTTAATATGTACATATGTGTGAATAATTATGTTGGTGATATTAATACAAAACTATCATGGCACTTTAATAGAGAGTTAGAAATATGTATTAATCACATATCTAAATTCAGATATGGGTAGACATGCGAATTCGGTTAAAATCAGATGGTTTTTTAACTAGCGGTTACAAACCGCCATTTTTCTAACTGGAAAACCCTAACACGTAATCGAATCGGATAAAATTTGGTTCGATTTCGGTTAGGATTTGAAGTCATCGGTTTGGTTCATATCGGCATTTAGCGATTGTGATAGCGATTATTATTGCATTCACCAACATGTTTAGGGGAGGGGATGGAATTGGAAGTGTCGGCCGTATGCTATTGTAAGGCAGTGTTATCTTGTCTGCCGGTGTCAAACTCGTCTACATACAAAATTAGTAGAAAGCGTATATATTTCAATTTCGGCTTTTATTATAAGCTAAAATTAGTAGAAAGCTTTTAAATAAAACTCTATTTTTTTTAATATACAAAATAAAACTCTAATTTATTTTTCAATTTCAGCTTTTATTATAAGCTTAAATTAGTAGAAAGCGTTATTATTTCCTTGAACTAAATCTTACGTCTTTATTGTTTATATTTCTATAATAAGTTATATATTAAATTCGTCTTATTCTCCAAAAGTATTTGAATTTATAACCATATATTACAATAATATTGAATAATTGCGTATTAACAGTCGAATCATTACAAAATAAATAATGCAAGGATTGAAATAAAAAATTAAACGAAATAATTTGAAATTAAAAAAGTACGGATAAAAAAAACTTGCTCAGACAGGCTCCACGCAGGCCCTAGCATATCCCCAATTGAAGATCAAAGCCTGGGCCCGCACCATGTTCATCAAGCAGTGCATTTCGTAGCCCAGTTGGGCCCAATATTGATTCCCCGGACCAGGGGTTGATTCCAATAGGCCCAACGAGTGTACATAATTTCAACATGTAATATTGTTTCTCACCAAGCCGATGTGGGACAAACCTCAACACAAGAGTTCTTTCCATTAATATACAGAACACACACCGAACACATCCTGGACCGATTATACATTAAAATTATTATTCTAGCAACCCTAATCATAATTTGCATCACCAGTTGCAAATATATGCATATTAACCTAATCCTTCACACGATTACACGTATATACACACGACCGGGGGCAAATGGCAAACGCAGACCGCACAACACAAGAGTTTGAATTCCAAAACGACATATTACAAAAAAATTAAAGTTTGTATTTCAAGAGATACACTGTGTTTTCGGCAAGAGTGTGGGGATCGTTGTTGAGAAAATACCAACTAACAGGTAAAAATCGCCGATAGTTTGACGTTATACCCTTCTCTATCTATCGAAAGTATAGATAGTAAAGCGGTTTCTTTCAGTATAATTATAATATACTGCGCGCTTATGATAAATTTTTTTGTTTTCATTAATCCTCCTGTTTGTTCGATTGAATATAGTGCGTTGTTTTAAATTATTTTTTTATGTTTGAGGGTTCAGTCTCCTTCAATGGATATCGGAGTCGGACGTTAAACTGGAAAACTCACAGGACGAGGAGGGTTTTTCTCCAGGTAATATATAAACTGCTATTAACGAGGAACATCGAAAAGAAACAACCGTGGACGAGTCAACAGTTAGGGATATGGTTTTTGGTTCTGGCGAGGAGGCAGATTCATTTTATATTAACTATGGGAGGCAAATGGGTTTCGATGTTCGAAAATCCACTCCCAGTTCAAAAATGGTGTTTTGAAGAATAGAGTATTGGAGTGTATTTGTGCGGGGCTAAGGAAACAATTCCAGAGTGTAAACGATGTCGAAAAGAGACGGTAAACAATAAATGCAGTTGTCCTGCTAGAATCCGCATAGCACACGACGTGAAAACTGGCTTGTACAAGGTTACAGATTTCCAACCTGCTCACAACCACGCTCTAGAAACACCGGAAACAGCATACCGTCTCAAGTGTAACAGGCATGTGATGTTAATTTCACTTTATATTTTTAAAACATAATGTCGTCGCCATGATTGAAATTGGGTGTATTTAATTATTTTTTCCACACTACCAACATAGACAATAATCATCGTCACATGTCGTCGCGTAGGGTAACCAGTTCAAATAAATTTATTGTTAAAATTTATTTGTAAAAAAATGCATATATGATATTAATTGTGTCCATAGGTTCTTTGAATATGTGTCCATTGTATTGAATTTTTATCAAGTAAACTGGATTGAATAAAAATATTTGCAGATACATATCGGCACCTCAAAAGGCGATGTTGAGTTTGCTACGGGATGCAGGCATCCGCCCATGCCATAGTTTCAATTATCTGCAACAGGCTGATGGTGGTCCATGCAATACTACGTTCAACAAGAAGGCAGGATATAATTTTTTAGGGAAATAACGGAGTGACACTGTTCGGAACGGGGACATCCAAACTGCGCTTTCCCTATTCGAAGGGATGCAGCTGAATGACCCAAACTTGTTTATTGAGAAAACATGCATCGACGATGCATCACTAAGCAGGTTATTTTGGTGTGATGGTTTCTCCCGGACAGCATATGGTAAGTTTGGCGACGTGCTCATTATGGATAGTACTTACAAAACGAATGTCTATAACTTTCCGTTGATCATTTTATCGGGAATTGATAACCATAAGAAAAGTATTATCTTTGGAGTTGAATTGATGTATAACGAGACCGCTGAATCTTATGTCTGGTTTCTTAAGGCATTCATTGCATCTATGGACGGGAAATCCCTAGTTCCAGTTGTCACATATCAAGATGAATCAATGCGTCACGCCATAAAAGTGATTTTCCCTAATGCAGTGCACAGACTATGTGGTTGGCATATGAATAGAAATTATGGCGAGATGGTCTATTCAAAGTTTCGAGCTTGAGTGGCAAAGAGAGATCGAGAAACATGGGGTTGCGAGGCATACCTATGAGGTCACTTCATGGGAATGACTCCAGGAAGAATCTTTAAACTCTCTATTCAAGAGCATATGCAAATCCGAAAGCACAATTACCGAGTTCCTACGTCATTTCCATAAGGTACTCGTCTCAATGAGAGCTACATTTTTAAAAGAACAAAATGAATCCGTGTGCACGCCACCAACGATACGACCTACTGTTGCACTTCACGGCCTCCTTCATCACGCTGCAAGTATTTATACCAGAGCCGTATTCGAAGATGTCGAAAGAGAAATAATGAGGGAGCAAGGTCTGATAGTTGTTGAAAAAAATGTACATGACGACCGCCTACACACATTCACTTTGGAAAAATATGGATCGGAATATAAAAAACAGTGGTCGGTGAAGGTTGATGTCACAAAAGGTACATATCTATGCAACTGCAAGATGCTAGAATCGGATGGGTTGCCATGTAGTCATATCTTCACTGCATTCAAGAATATGAATCTTCAAGCTATACCTGCTGAGTGCGTACGTGAGAGATGGACCAAAGAGGCTGGGAAGCAGTTGCAAGAGAACTTTCCTTTTCTAATAGTGGATCCACAACTGAAGAGGTTTATATTGCTTCACCAAGAATGCAGTGATTTGTGTCTTAAAGTTTCGCAGACCGAGTCGGCAACCGTCAAGTCTATTAAGAGGGTTCGAAACGCGAAAAAAAGGCGGAGGAAATACTTGTCGATTCAATGCCAACACAAAATTCTAATATCGAGCATCCGAGCGGGATTCGTGACCCCGATAGATTTTCACAACCAAATGCGTTTATTCGTGATCCGCAGAAGGTTGGGGCAAGAGGGGCTGTTAAAGCCAAAAGGCAAAATTGCAGATTGTGTGGGTACACCATATTTTAAATTAAATGTTCATACTCAAAACTTGAACTGTTATGGTTGAAATTATAAAAACAACTATGTTGTATTTCTTTTACAGTAAACCAGACCATAAATCGACTACTTGCGAAAAGAAGACCGAACTCCCTGACACTGCAAATGACAAAAGTGGTACATTAAGCGATGAGGATTATATTCCACTCAACTCCCAAGATCCAACAAAGAAATGAACGGATCGTCGAAGAATAAAGACGACATAGATATAGCTTATGAGGTTTGGTTAGTCTGCGTGAAGGTAGCGTATTACAGAGAGCTGAATAAAGACATTTGCAAAATCATATAGATGATCAGTGTTTGCTAATTTTTTATTTTTTACATTACGGTTTTGGTAATTATCGTTTCATATATTCCATGTGCAACTGTAAACGTTTAGAAAGTTATTAGCTTTTTTAATACGCACCAATTAAATCGTACAAAAATACGAAACATGCACAATTATTTGGCAACATACGAGAGGTATTTATGACGGCAGCTTGACAGTGATTAGATTTACTAGTTTATAAAACTGTCGGGTGCAAAATTATAACAACGGTTAGCGCGTTATCACAACACCACTATTACAAAAAATGATTTTATTTAGAATTTAAAATATTATATGTTGAGATGACTGCATGTGTGAAGTCGTTATTATCAAGTCGATATTTATGACGACCTTAGTCACGACTTCCTCATGATCATGTGGATGGTGTGCTAGATTAGCTACAGACCTCAGGCGACAACGATGGACAAAACAACAAACAAAGCTACACATGTGTTTTGATATATCTCTGTCATTGATACTGTAACATAAATCGAGGAAGTGGAAACTACTAAACCAGAGTAAACAAATATTACCATAATCCGAAATGACAAAGTTGCACCATAATCAGAACAAAAATAATATTTTAGAGTGTGAAGGTAATTTGAAACAACAAATTACACTCATGAAATAACAGTAATTTAAAAAAACAACAATGTGTGATAAGCCTTCAAAAATGCAGACTATAACACATTCAAAACATAAATGGACATAATAATCGGTGTCATGCACCCCCCACAATCAGAATAATATGCCTGGTTAGTAGACGGCGTCAGATGTGAAGATTGTGCATCTTAGGATGCTCAATGATTGTCTTTCTCTTCACCGACAGGATGGGTCTTACAAACTGCTGAGAATTGAAGAAACAAACAGATGAAGCATTAGATAACACGAGATACAATTTGTTTCCTGTTCGGCACTCATTGGCCAAAACATGTACAAAATAATTGGACAAATTAATTAGTGTAATATTCCTGCACAGCACCAACTAGCTCAAGTTGTACAGAATTTGCGGGAAAAAGTGGAGGAACATGTCTGAAATATTCTTCAAATTACAAACGAATATTGACAATATTATTATGCACTAGTGCCGACGTACTGTACAATATTCGGTCAAGACGAGCCGAACGGGTACCGAACGGAAAACTACGTATTCAAAAATTTGACAGGCCAAGATTTTATTCCGTTGTTATTAATAAACTCAACCCAACAGAAAAGTAAATTCAGGTCATTAAAACCACATAAGTAGTGCAATGTCATAGAAAATATAAAATTTAATGTGAAAATGTAATATAAAGTATCCAACAACCTTAAAACACTAATAAAATTTCAAAACAACATTCAGGGAGTATGTTACGGCATCGAACAGGGAATCAGCATTCCCAGTCATCCATTATTCAAATAAAAAAACATTCAAAGGATCAGCCGTTAAACGTTTTACTGGCTTAGAGTCAGCAAATGGGAACGAGTGGAGCAAAAATCAACATAACGAGATTCTCATAAATAAACAAGCATCATATAAAGGTCAACGATTATATAGAAACATGAGAAAATATATACTACACACCCATCAAACCGAAAGCAACATAATCATATTTTTTTGAAAAAATGCACTATACCACTGCTCCATTTCTTTTTATATGGTCTTCTTCGTGTTATATCGAACAATGTATCGACACCGTTAGTTCAGACATTTTATCAAGTATTTTTGGGGAACTCAACATAAGATTGACTCTTGTATATAATTCTCGACCCATCGACTACTCTATGGAATTTCACCTACGAGGTCGCATATATTACACAAGGAATAGCCCCAAATACCTGTAATTTGATCCAACGAATGGAGCACAGTCAGTGAGGAATAATTCTACAGATTAATTTCGTTAAATTATGCATCTCCGTCGCTACCGTCGCCACTGTTTTGGCTGGACCGTCGTTGTGTGATGAGATCACCGGAACTTCGCCGCCTAATCACCGCTTTCGAAGCCGCCGTCCAGAAAAATCAGCCGATTGCTGAATTTGGGGATGGAAGAAATGGGTGAGGTCCTTTAAAATTACCTAGTTCGGTATAAAAAGGGACAAAAATCGACGTATTGGGACCCCTGGCCGTGAAGTAGCTGGCACCATTGTGGGACCCATTGTGCTTTCCCTCGCCGTCGACATCCCAATCAACGCCGACCCAATCGCCGGAGAAACCTTCCACGTCCAATTGGGGAAGAACAAGTTCGCGAGACTTTTAATGAAATCTGATTTTTTTCTATTTAATTCATGTAATTCAGTAATATAAAATTATAAATTTTTGGGGATATTTTTTAATAAAATTAAAGGTTCAAGGGTTATGTTATGAATTAGATAAAGTTGAAGGGTTAGATTAAAAATTAAATAATTTTATAATAATAATTTAATATAATTTTACCTTTTTAATATTATTTTTATTAGAGGGTTAATTTGGTAATATAATAGTAAAAAAAATATTTATAATCATAAAATTAAAAAAGTACTTCACAGTTCAATTGAAACACCCCTTTGTACCACGTTGTACTCAAAATTGATGGATGAGATTGAATAATAACAGAATCTAGTGGTGTATAAGGTGTGACTACAATTAGACAGGTACAACGGCCTGACTGCAGCTAGACTATTAACCCTTACCTTTTCTACTACACCACCACCCTACCTCACAGCCCCACCCACTCAGCCGTCCTTTTCATCTTCCCCACAGAAATTGAGATAAAAAAAAAAAAACGTTATCTTTTTCCCAAAAATCTTGGATTTCAAAAAAAAAAAATTAAATAAATTAAAATTTCACCATATTTGGTTACTTCATGTTGTTGAGACACACCGGAAAAAATAAAAGAAAAGAAACTGATTGAGTATTTATCGATTCCCTAAATTCATCAATATCTTCTTCAATTTTTGATATGTGTTTTGTTATGTATTTTGCCAATTCCCGTACTATGAATTGACAAAATTCCGGGTATTGCCCAAATTCACCAATTCTGGGTATAATGAATTGAGAAAAAAATACCAAAAATTGCTCAAAATACATATCGTAAAAGAAAAGAAACTGACCGAGTATTTATCGATTCTCGAAATTCGTCAATATTTTTTTCAATTTTCGATATGTGTTTTGGTATGTATTTTGCCAATTCCCGTACTATGAATTGAAAAAATTTCGGGTATTGTCCAAATTCACCAATTCTGGATATCATGAATTGAAAAAAAAAATTACCAAAAATTGTCCAAAATACATATCGGGAATTGCCTAGAATATCGGGAATCGCTCAAAACATATATCGGGTATTGCCAAAAATATGACCATTATACCGAGATTTGCCAAGAAACTCAGTTTACAAACTAAATTCAACTTTCATTTTCCTCTTTATTGGCTTCGGTTTCTCTTTCCCTTGCCATCTGAATCGGAGTGCTTCGACTATATAATATCGGAATGGGATTCAATTTCGAGTTGTTATATCATTCGTCTGATCTACATATTCAAATTGAATTTAGCAGAGCTATAACAGATTGAATTTTTAGTTTTGTCCTCTGTTAGATTGTTACTGCGTAAATTGATTCACTTGAAAGTGGTCTGCCATCGAAAGGGACCACCATTTGTGTTCATCTTCATCTCTTAATAATAATAATAATAATATTTTCAAAGAAAAAACATCTAAGTATATATCATAAAAGGTGGGTAGCTTTTTATAGTTAGTAGGAAAAAGAGTTTTTTCATACGATCAATATGTACTTTAACGATTTTTCTTATTTGCTTTTGACTATTTAGTTTTTATTTGTTTTTAATTAATTGGTGGGATTTCTATGGTGATCAATAACAACTTTAAGGAGAATGACAAAAGAGATTTTTGGTGCGACTTTTATTTCATTGAAGTGTGAAAGGAACAGGAGTGCATTTGAAGTAGTACAGTAATGCACTATGATTATATTTAGAATTTGATATTTACATTATTACTTACTAGTTTGGATCCGACAAAGAATCACATGAAGTTTAGATAAATGATGTTATCTAGTTATTATTATATGGTGTTGAGACTTAAAAAGATTATTATATGTTTTCAGTCTTATGAACCGTAAACTATCAACTTCATTTTCTAATTTCGAAGACATTATACTCCCTTCACTTGCTCTTAAATGTTCTTTTGTAGAATTTTATTACAATTTAAATGTTGCTTTACAATTTTTATTTATTTATATCTACTTATCTAAAAAAATCAAGAAAAATTATGGAAATATAATAATAAGAAGAAAGAGTAAAGATAAACTAATTAGTAATATTATAAATTAATAGAAATGGCTACTTAAATTAATTATGGGTATAATAATCAAATTTATATATTTCTTAATTTTAACACAAATGCTAAAATGATATTTGCAAAAGAAGCTAAGAATAAAATTTACTCCCTTCACTTCCTCTCATTCTATTTGTCAGTACAATTTATAATTTTTCATGTCTCATTTTTTTGTCACATTTATGTTTTCAATAAATAATAATAATTATTTTTTATATTTTCAATTATTTAAAAAAAAATGAGGCATGGTGAGTAAACAAATAATTTAAAATGATTACAAATTAAAAACTACATAAAAAATGCATTCTGCCGATTAAACTTCATTTATGGCCACTTAAACCGCTGGTGTTTGAAACTTCATTCTTCATGGAGCATCGCTTTTTAGACCCAAACACATATATACCTAAATACCAACGCAGCACTACTTAACTACGTTTAATTAAGAGTCAAAACTAGCTATACACAACACAGTTGCCAGGTTATGTGGACCCGAGTCATCATCTTCAACCAGTCAGTCAAACACGAAATCCCTCCTAATTATGCTCTTCCCTGTGAAAAACAAATAAACCCCACCCAAATCATTCCCAGTCAAAACACTCACAGACAGAGAGAGAGGGGAAAAAAGAAAAAGAAGAGAAAAAGATGCCTCCACATTGATTAACCCTGCATTTTCCCTCTCCCTAATTTCACCCATTATCCTCCACCACTCAACAATGAATCATCAGCTTCAACTCACTAATTCCATGTTACTATTACCATTATTGCTTTCCGGATTGTTCCATTTCTCGCTTTCCGAAGATGACGTCAGATGCTTGCGTGAAGTGAAGAACTCGTTGACTGACCCGAATGGCAGCCTTACTTCCTGGAATTTCTCCAACAACACGCAAGGGTTTATCTGCACCTTTTCGGGGGCTTCGTGTTGGAATGATCAGGAAAACAAGCTTATCGGATTGGATCTGCGAGATTTCAGCCTCGCTGGGACGATTCCAGGTTCTCTTCAGTTTTGCCGGAGCCTTCAAATCCTGAATCTCGCCGGTAACTCTCTCTCCGGCTCGATCCCTCCGGAAATCTGCAATTGGCTGCCGTATTTGGTCACTCTCGATTTGTCGCAGAATAGTTTGACCGGTCAAATACCAGAGAGCCTCGCAAATTGTGCTTATTTGAATACTTTGATTTTGGATGACAATAAGCTGTCTGGTAATATCCCGTACCAGTTATCGAGCCTAGGGAGGTTGAAGAAATTCTCCGCCGCGAATAATGATTTATCTGGTAGAGTCCCGTCGTTTAACGGCGATTTGGCCATTGATTTTGGCGGTAATGGCGGGCTCTGCGGCGGGCCGTTGGGGAAATGCGGCGGGCTGAGCAAGAAAAACCTGGCGATTATCATCGCCGCCGGCGTTTTCGGCGCCGCCGCCTCGTTGCTGCTCGGATTCGGTTTGTGGTGGTGGTGTTTCACGGCGTCGAACAAGAGGAGCAAGAGAGGCTACGGGATTGGGCGAAGAGACGATCTAAGTAGCTGGGTCGAGATTTTGAGGGCCCACAGGCTCACGCAGGTTATGCTCTTCCAAAAACCGCTCGTCAAGGTCAAATTGTCTGATTTGTTGCTGGCGACGAATAATTTCAGCTTAGAGAACGTTATAGTCGCCAGCCGGACCGGGACGACCTACAAAGCCGTTTTGCCTGATGGGTCGGCCTTGGCGATTAAGCGGCTCACCGAGGGTAAAATGGGCGAAAAACACTTTAGGATGGAAATGAATAGGTTGGGACAATTAAGGCATCCGAATTTAGTGCCGTTATTAGGGTTTTGTTTGGTGGAGGACGAAAAGCTCTTGGTTTACAAGTATTTATCGAATGGGACTTTAGGTTCGTATTTTTGTGGCAACAATGGTAAAGGTTCGTTGGATTGGCCGACTAGATTTAGAATCGCATTGGGGTCCGCAAGAGGGCTCGCGTGGCTCCATCATGGTTGCCACCCTGCGATCCTGCATCAGAACATCAGCTCGAACGTTGTTATGCTCGACGAGGATTTCGATGCGAGGATAATGGATTTCGGCTTGGCTCGCCTCTTGACTTTATCGGAATCGAACGAGACTAGTTTCGTGTACGGCGATTTAGGCGAGATCGGATACGTTGCTCCGGAATATCCTGGTACGATGGTTGCTTCTTCTAAAGGGGATGTTTATAGTTTCGGGGTTATACTTCTCGAGCTGGCGACGGGATTAAAGCCTCTTGATGTGAGCTCGGTTGACGAAGCGTTTAAGGGGAGTTTAGTGGAGTGGGTGAATCGGTTAGCGGGTTGTGGGCGGATTAAAGATGCGATCGATAAGGAGTTGTGTGGGAAAGGGCATGATGAGGATATCGTGAGGTTCTTGAGAATCGGTTGTCATTGTGTTGTTTCGCAGGCGAAGAGTAGGTGGTCGATGTATCAGGTTTATGAGGCGTTGAGGAGTATGGGTGAGGAACGTGGGTTTTCGGAACGTTATGATGAGTTTCCGTTGGTGTTTGGGAAACAGGATTCGACGAGTCCTGTTTGAGCAAGCGGTATAATTTGGTTCACCAGAAATATATATATATCCTATTTTGGTGAATATTAGATGTAGTGTAATATAGGAATGGCCTGCATTTTTTGAGATTTGTTGTGTATGGTTCATAGTATTTATATTATTTTTCAGATGCTAGTCTGGGAATTTTTTGTCGGTTTTAATGATCGTTTCGGTCGATTTATAAATGTCGTTTTTTGTTTCTTGTGGTGATTTGTTGTGGTGAGGTTTATAATTTATTCAGTATATGAGGTTTGCTGTAGCACATAAGTTTGAGAGGGCCATATGTTTACTGAGGAATAAGAGTGTTTTCTAGTTTTTGACAGGAAATGCCAAAGATGGTGGACTTTCTGAATTCTGATTTGTGTGTGTTTTAATTGTTTTATAAGATGATAAAATATCCTAGCACGAATTCCTCAGTAATATTTTACAACACATGAGATGTAGCACACTAGCACGAATTACACGCACTATCAAACATCCTGTGACAGTGAGATGTTTTTGTGTTTACACTTAAAAGTAAAGAAAAGAAAAAAAAAAAAACATTTTCGTTCCCCCGGAGATAATATTTTACATCGAGATGTGGTTTCTTGTTATCGTTTTTTAAAAGTAATCTTTCAGTCACTCAATATATGGTCCTGCTGCCAAGTTGTCATGAAGGGGTTGAATATCATCAGTCAAAACCGGGTTTAGGATCTCCTATTTCTCACCTTAGCTCATGTAATGCTTCAATTCGTCGGATGAATATCACATTATGTAATGCTTCAATTTGTTAGATGTATATCACAGGTAAAACTTGCACGATGCTGTTATTGTACGGACATTGGCAGATTTAGAGTTTTGAAAATGGGTACCTTAGTGTCACTGAAACAAAAATTCCATACAAGTAACAAGACTGTCTAGTTGATAATAAGAAATGAAAACAAAAATTTATATGTGACCGACGTAGGGTGTAAATGAACCAAACAGTTCGTGACCTATTCGCTACCCGACTCGATAAAAGTTCGCTCGAGCTCGTTTAAAAAGGCTCGTTTAATAAACGAGCAAACTCTAAATTCATGGTATTCGTCTCGTTAGCTCGTGAGCGGGTTCGTTAGTGAGTTATAGAGTGAGTTCGTTATTAAACTCGTATAATATTAAACTAATAATTTAATTTTAATTATAATTTTTATACTTGTTCATATGAAAAATGTAGAAATATATATATAAACTTATTTGTTTATGTATCTTAGTAGGTGTATTATATATTTTAAAAAATATTTTATTTTATTTTTATAATAAAGTAAAGATAATTTAACTAATAATTAATATCTTTTGGGCTCGTTTAGGTTCAATGAAATTCGAAAAAGCTCGCGAGCCATCGATATTTTCGTTAAAAAAAGCTCGAGCTCGATAATAAACGAGCAAGCTTAAATTCTCTAAACTCGACTCGACTCGACTCGTTTACAGCCCTAGACCGACGGAGTCATTTTCTCCATTAATATTACCAATTTAAGCTATAAAAATATCATTTTTGTAAAATTATTTATAATATAAAATGTATAAGTGATATTTTAATGTAAAAGTTACACTTTTATATGTAAAATTGACGGTATTAAAGAAAAAGTGAATCAAATCATAAGTGTCAGCCTCAATATATATATATATATATATATATATATATATATATATATATATATATATATATATATATATAATTACCAAGCAATGCACAATTTTTGCACATTTCGAAATTTTAGCTGAACCTTCAACATTTGCAATTAAATACACTACTATTGGGATTAAATTTGGTTTGACCAAAATTGGATTGGACTTAGAAAATGTTTATAATTTAAAATTTAAATAACAGTCATTCGACTTGATTTGGCCCAAGTTATATTGGGTTTGAAAAATATTCATAAGTTTAAATATTAGACTTTACTTTCTAGAAACACTCTAAAAGGAAATTTTAGATATTTTGGAGATTTTTTTTTAAAGAAAACTTCAAATAATTCTAGTAGGTGGATTAGAATCATTAGATTAAATAAGAATCCTATATTTATTAGTATAAAGTATAAATAGAGGCCAGAGTATATATTTATTAGAGATGGTTGAAATTAGTAATGGGAAAAAATTCAATAATACGAATCATTTGTTTGAACAAATGTAATTATATATGTTTAAGTTATACTTGTTTAAACTAAGATTAAGATTAAACATAACCAATTTAAACACATAAAATAGAATAAGGAGATCAGCAACAAAATGTAGCTTCTTGTTTATCTCTCTAATGTTTCTTTATAAACCTTTTTCTTTTTCTGTAAAAAGCTCACAAACAGAAAAAATAGAAGCCATGAAGACAAAATAGAAAGGGTATACAATATATGTTGTGCGTACACACACAAGATTAGTGTTGTAAATTGTATTTAATCAATTTAATGGTACAGTAAAAATTCGTGCTAACGAATTGTATAGACTCGATCTACGTGTCGTGTAGTTAATTGTAGTTTTTTTAATTTCTCAAATCTAATTATTGGTGAGTGAGAAATGATGTTGGGAAGTTGAACGGTTGCTTAAGTGCAGTTTTGGGTATCCCACATTGAAAGTTAATCGATGTGGAATAGAGTTTAAAATTGATTACATTTCTTTAATGGACATCAAGTGGGCCAGCAGGTGTTGTGGACTTTGTGTGAACAAAGCTCACGCGTCCTCTTGGACTTGGATTCGCCCGTCCGCCTTCGGCGAAGCCGATGGCGGATCCGAGCGTTGGACTTGGATTCGCCCGTCCGCCTTCGGCGAAGCCGATGGCGGATCCGAGCCCGATCCCTGGGACTTGGTCCGAATTGGCTGGTCCGATTCAACCCTGGCTAACTTTTTAGCCACGTGCGGTTCTTGGCCCCTGATGTACGTTTTCAAACGTACACTCCTGAAACTTCTGACCGTTCAGGTCAAACGTCATGCTACTTAATGCGTTCTGCAAGCATATCTGTCTGCATTTTCTTTCTTACATAGTTCAGTCCAACTTCTCCCAGATCACCGGAGCTCCCTTATGGGATGGGGACTTCGGTCCAAACTGTGTCAGCTTCTGCTGTGATCCATCCTTCTGGGATGACGGGAACTACGGTTCCAAGTTTGTTTTCAGCCACTGCTTCGGCCGCTGGATCATTCCCTTATGGGATGGGTTTAGTTGTGATCCATCCTTCTGAGATGACGGGAATTATGGTTCCAAGTATGTTTTCAGCCACTACTTCGGCCGCTGGATCATTCCCTTATTGGATGGGGACTTCGATCCAAAATCGTCAGTTTCGGCTGGAATCCATCATTCTGCGATGTCGGGAACTTTAGTTCCAAGCATGTTCACAACGGCTCCGCCGACGTACTCACATTTTTCAGCTACCCACTCAACGGGTACGATGGGGACTTTTGTTCCAACTATGACCGCTCCGGTGCACTCCTCACGATTCATGCCCGCCGCGGAGAAGCCTCCAAAATTCAATGGAGAAGGCTTCAATAGGTGGCAACAAAAGATGTTGTTCTACCTCACGATGCTTGGCTTCGCTAACTTCATGAAGGAAGACGAACCACCTACTCCGAATGAGTCTGAGACCAATTTCATTGTTCGTGCCGCCTAGAATAATTGGCACAACGACGACTATCTGTGTAAAGGCTTTCTCTTAAGTAGCCTGGAAGATAGCATGAGTAACGTGTACTCGGACGTAAAGACCTCCAAGAAGATTTGGGAGGCACTTGAGAAGAAATACAGTTCTGACGAGGGTGGAACTAGGAAATTTGTAGTCACGAATTTCATGGACTACAAGATGGTTGATTCTCGCCCAGTTATGGAACAAGTTCAAAAGTTCCAAATGCTGGTGAATGACGTCCACGCCGAGGGGATGGTACTTCCTGATGCTTTCACGGCTGCTGCCATGATTGATAAGCTTCCTCCGAATTGGAAAGACTTCAAGACGTATCTCAAGCACAAGCGAAAGGCGATGTCTCTTGAAGACGTTATCCGGAAGGTATGAGTTGAGTCCGAAGTTCGAGTTCAGTACAAGAATTCGAAAAGCTCGGATGAACCTCGGTGAATCTACTTGAACGAGGATACAACTCGAAGAAGAGGTCGCGCCCTGGCAACTCTAAGCTTAAAGCTCCATCTTCTCAGAAGTTCAGCGGCGATTGCTTCAATTGTGGCAAACCTGGACACATGTGTAAGGACTGTCGGAAGCCAAAGAAAAAGAAGGCCAAGCCGAGTGCTCACTTAGCCGAGAGAGAGCTGACTAGTGATGATCTCATTGCAGTTATCACTGAGGAAGCTAACATGGTCGAGAACCGTGGTCAATGGTTCGTCGATACTGCTGCAACTTTCCATGTGTGTGCAGACCGAAGCTTGTTCTCTAAATACCATCCCTATGAGGAAAGGAAGTTGAACATGGGAAACCAAACGTCTTCGCAAGTTACAGGTGTTGGCTCAGTTGTCCTCAAAATGACTTATGGAAAGGCTATACGCCCAAAACCTAAGTGTAATGGCTATACGCCCAAAACTTATCATTAATAAAATTGCTTTTGATTCCTCTTACTTGATTGAGTGCTCCAGTTTATGGCATTGTAGATTAGGCCACGTTAATCTAAGTGAAATAAAACATTTGTCAAATCTCAATTTACTTAAGGTAAATGAATTTGTTAAATCAGTAGAAAGGAGCACGACACCTCTAGAATTAATTCACACGGATATATGTGATTTGAAGTTTGTGCAAACTAGAGGTGGTAAAAAGTATTTTATTACTTTTATTGTCGATTGCACAAGGTACTGTTACCTTTATCTTTTGAGAGGTAAAGATGAGGCTATTGAAGCTTTCAAGAACTTCAAAAATGAAGCCGAAAATCAACTTAACTGAAAAATCAAATCTATCCGAAGCGATAGAGGAAAGGAATACGTAGTTCGGTTTGAGGAGTTGTGCAACTAAAGTGGCATAATACATCAAACTACAGCTCCGTATGCACCTCAATCGAACGGCGTTGCAGAACGCAAGAATCGTACTTTGAAAGAGATGATGAATGCATTGTTGGTTAGTTCTTAGTTACCTCGGAACATGTGGGGGGAAGCTGTTTTAACAGCTAACTATATCCTCAATAAAATTCCACTTAAAGGTAGGGACGAAACTCCCTACGAGTTGTGGAAAGGAAGGAAACCTTCTTATAAGTACCTCAAAATGTGGGGGAGTTTAGCGAAGGTAGAAGTGCCTCTACCAAAGCAGGTGACAATCGGACCCAAAACGGTTGATTGTATTTTTATTGGTTATGCACTGAATAGTAGCGCCTCTCGATTTATCATTCATAGGTCAGATGTTGCAGACATGAATGTCGGAACTACCAGTGAGTCAAGGAATGCGATATTCTTTGAAGATATCTATCCTTGTAAGGATAAAGCTGCTTCCAGTTCAAACACTGGTAAAGCTGAAGGAACTACAAGTCAAGAACTTGAGGGGGTTGAACCTAAGTCTCGTAAAGGACCTGGTTCAGAACTTGAAGCTCTAACTCCTAGACGGAGCACTCGAGCTAAAGTTGCTAAGGATTTCGGTCCCGATTATGTGATTTTTCTCTTGGATGAAGAACCAAATTCACTGAAAGAAGCTTTCTCACAGACTGATAGTTCATTTTGGAAGGAAGATGTAGAGAGCGAGATCGGTTCGATCATACAGAACCATACGTGGATTCTGACTGATTTACCTGAAGGTTGTAAACCTTTAGGGAGTAAATGGATTCTGAAACGAAAGTTCAGAGCTGATGGATCAATCGATAAGTATAAATCTCGTCTGGTTGTGAAAGGATTTCTCCAGAAGGAGGGATATGATTTCTTTGATACATACTCTCATGTGATGAGAATTTCCTCTATCCGGGTGCTTCTAGCAATTGCTGCTTTGCACAATCTTGAGATTCACCAAATGGATGTTAAGACAACTTTTCTAAATGACGATTTAGAAGAGGAAATCTATATGGAACAACATGAGGGTTTTGTAAAACCTGGACAAGAAAAAAAGGTGTGCAAACTGGTTAAGTCTTTGTATGGCTTGAAACAAGCACCTTTACAATGGCACTTGAAATTTGATGAAGTGATGATGTCAAATGGGTTCAAGATAAACGAGTGTGATAAGTGTGTCTACATTAAGAATACTAATGACAAATTTGTTATAGTATGTCTTTATGTAGATGATATGTTAATCATCGGTAGCAACTTACAAGTGATTAACGAGACGAAACTAATGCTAAAAAGAAATTTTGACATGAAGGATCTGGGAGTTGCTGACACTATTCTTGGCATAAGAATCATAAGAACTCCAGATGGGATTGTCTTATCACAATCTCATTACATTAAGAAAGTGATCAAGAAATTCAATGCACACGATAGTCTTCCAGCAAAGACATTTATGGAACTCGATGTTCACTTGAGTAAGAACAGAGGTGATCATGTTGCTCAGAAGGACTATGTTAGGATCATTGGATGTCTGATGTACATCTCTAACTGTACAAGACCTGATCTAGCTTGCTCGGTAAACAAACTGAGTCGATATACAAGCAATCCAAGTGGAGAACACTGGAAAGCGCTTGTGAGAGTTTTGAGATACTTAAAGTATACTCTAAATTTGGACTACATTGTGGTAGATTCCTTAGGGTACTTGAAGGTTACTGTGATGCAAACTGGATATCCGACTCAAAGGACTCTCTGTCAACAAGTGGATATGTGTTTGTAATAGGGGGAGGAGCTCTTTCTTAGAGATCCACCAAACAGACATGTATAGCCCGATCCACCATGGGATCTGAGTTTATCGCTTTGGACAAAGCAGGTGAAGAAGCAGAATGACTTCGTAATTTTTTGGAAGATATTCCATGTTGGGAGAAACCCGTGCCGCCAGTTATGCTTCACTGCGATAGTCAAGCTACTATTGGAAGGGCAAGAAGTGGTTTGTATAATGGTAAGTTTCAACATATTCGTCGGAGACATAACACCGTAAGACATCTGTTATCGAGTGGGATTATCTCAGTTGACTACGTAAGGTCGATAGATAATCGAGCGGATCCATTCACTAAAAACATAGCTCGAGATCAGATGTACAAGTTGCTTGAAGGAATGGGAGTGAAATCAACATCTTAAAGATGATTGTAGTGGAAACCCAACCATGATGAGTGGAGATCCCACGAACTTGGTTCAATGGGAAACTAAACTATAAAAGTCTGGGTAAGTAAAACTTTACGACCCTATTCCTTAACGGCAAAAGTAGAGTTTTTAATCTGTCATGTGGTGAGGATAAATCTCTGATTTTTAATGATTCTTGTGCAGGTCTTTGACTTGAGTGTGACAGAATGCTGGTTTTAAGAATCATCTATGTAAGCGAGAAGTTAGAGCCGCTTCTATTGTATGTTTATGAATCCAAAGAAGTTGTCCATAGACAGAAACGTACACAAACGTGAGAACAAAAGAATTCTGAGACCTTAGTGGGTTGGTACTATTGTCCAGTATACACAAAAGGGAATAGTTCAATAATTATATTCACTAATCTGCCGGTATGCTCGGTAGTATTAACTAAGGAGGGTTCAAGGCCACAAGCCACATATCCATATTCTCTATTGTCTCTTAATGACTTAGATATGTATTTGCATTCATGTTTTTCATTTTTGTAGTTTCTCACTCATGTGGGGGATTGTTGTAAATTGTATTTAATCAATTTAATGGTACAACAAAAATTAGTGTTAACGAATTATATAGGCTCGATCTACGTGTCGTGTAGTTAATCGTAGCTTTTTGAATTTCTCAAATCCAATTATTAGTGAGTGAGAAATGATGCTTGGAAGTTGAACGATTGCTTAAGTGCATTTTTGGGTATCCCACATTGAAAGTTAATCAATATGAAAGGGAGTTTAAAATTGATTACATTTCATTAATGGACATAAAGTGAGCCAGCAGGTGTTGTGGACTTTGTGTGAACAAAGTTCACGCGGGCTCTTGGACTTGGGTTCGCCCGTCCGCCTTCGGAGGATACGAGCGGATCCGAGCCCGGACCTCGGTCTCGGAATTGGGCCCTGGGCCTAGGACTTGGGACTTGGGTCTTGGGTAATTGGTCCAATTGTGGTGGTCTGTTGGGGTGGTCCGGTTCAACCCTGGCTAACTTTTTAGCCACGTGCGGTTTTTGGCCCCTGATGTACGTTTTCAAACGTACACTCCTGAAACTCCTGGCTGTTCAGGTCAAACGTCATGCTACTTAATGCGTGCATGGACGTTACTTTGACGACCCTCCTGGTTGCATTTGTATGTACACGCTGAACCTTCATATTGTCAGGTGCCAGGTACATTTTGAATGTCTTAATGACCTCTTTAAACTGGCTGCTGTTACCTCCTGCTGGAACCCCTATAAAAGGGTGAGGACTCCTTCATATTTCACACACTAAAAATCACATGAAAACATAAGAACTCTCAACATTCTGCAAGCATATCTGTCTGCATTTTCTTTCTTACATAGTTCAGTCCAACTTCTCCCAGTTCGTCGGAGCTCCAGTATTTAACGGTGCTGTTATACCGGAGACGTTAGTCGTTTTATCTTTGGGGGCGTTTCTAAAAAACCGAAGAGTAATATCGGGTCAAATTCGTCTTGCGGAAAGAGATTTCTTGACTAGACTATATTATTTTATTTTCCGTTCTATTTTTCCAGTTTTGTGAATTACTTCTATTCCTAGTTTGTGCTCACTGTATTTCCAACAATTATCTCATATTGTAAATTAGTTAGAGGATTTCATGTATATAAACACACTCAAGCACCACAAATTAGGTTATGAAAGATATTTTGTAAATTTTCCTTCTCCAAGAAATAAAACTTCAGCTTCCAGCTACCAGATTTTCATACTTTCAACATGGTATCAGTTTCAGGCTAAATCGATGCAATTTTTAGATTAATTTTGTTAATATGTTTCTATTAAAATCTAATTGGACACATGTCACTATCCCCATTGGTTGATCAATCTAAAAAACCCTAATCTTGCCAGTCTCATATGTTTTCTTCGCCGAGTCTGTCCTTGGATATCGTTTTAGTACTTCAGCTCGGCATGTCCATCTCGATAAGAGATCGAAAGTGACAACTGAGCATTCCATGCACATGTCGGAAGAGCACATCCTAGTCGATTAGGACAGTCCTGGGCGGCAGGACTTCATCTCGACATGTCCAGATCGGCAAGAGATCGGAAATGAACTGAGCACGCCATGCACGTGTCAGAAGAGCACGTCCTGGTCGGCTGGGACAGTCCTGGGCACCAGGACTTCAACTCGACATGTCCATCTAAACATGCAACGCATGCTTGTGTCGTCGGTTCTGGTCGGATGGACCATGCTGGTCAGCAAGTCAAAAGTGGGCTGGCGTGACAGTCAAGGATTTCAGCGGCACGGTAGTCAGAACGGTACGACAATCGATGTGGCGCGACAGTAGAGGACGTCAAGTTTCCCGTAGCACATTTTTTGAGGTCCTGGTCGGATTAAGAGACCATTCAGGTCGGTTTGGTTTGACTAGTCAGTTCGTTTAAATACCAGTCTAGCTAAAAATGTGGACCTAAGTTTTCTCGTGTGATCTTCGGGGCAATATTAACCTTCAACAATATTAACAAGAAATATAATTATATTTTTAATTCCAAGTTCACTTTTATAATTCCTAATTTAACATAGTACACTTAAAATTAAAACAAAATTACTTCCTTTTACTTTTCCATTACATTTTAAAATTAAAAATTTGACACATTATCTTTTTAATTACATAATAATCCCAATTACTAAAGGGAAGAAGTATAAAACAAAATTATTTTCTCTTCTTTTAAAAAAATATGGTTACTAAAATTGATTATTTCTCTAGATAATTCAAAACATATTAAAAACCAAGAAAGCGTAGACCATGAAAAATATGAATCTGGAGCATACAACTAGATTTTGCCTTGCACTAAACATCCATTGAAATGCATGCCTGCAAGTTTTTGATGGACTTACATTTTGGCCGATTTATATACGTAGTTATTTCTTGGTTTCTTGTGGTGGTTTGATGTGGTGAGCAGGGCTTCGGGGAAGCCTTATGTCACGCCCCGCGTGAAAGGAGTATTGTGAGACAGCCACACTATAAAAAAAACCCGAAAAGTCGATGGAAATTACCGATGGGAGGTGATCGTCGGTAAAAGTCTGACATTACCGATGACTTCTACGACGATATAAATTATTGATGGACTACCGACGGAACACTACCATCGGTGTACGTGGCCGTCGGCAAGCCCTTGGGTATTTGGCGACAAAAAGACCGCCAAATATGCCGACGGGAATTGCCCATCGGCAATATTTAAAAAAATGTAAAATAAATCGAATATCATTTGCCGACGGAAATATGCTCGTCGGCAACGCCGATTTTCAATTACCGACGGAATACTGTTCGTCGATATCACCGGACATTTTACCTGCGGAATTACCAACGGATTTCTTCCGTTGGCAAAATTAATATAAATAGCTCCCACCCCACCACCCCGCCGACGCTGACACTGCTGCCGCCGTCGTCGGAGCGCTGTCGAAGTACCGTCAACACAATCTATTAAGGTATGTTAGTTTTTTAATTTAAATTTAATTTTTTTTAATTTAGGGTTTTAATTTGATTTGAATTTAGAAATCATGTTTTGAGAAATTGAATTGGGGTTTTTATGGATTTGTGACTGATTTTATATACAATTAAATTTTATTTTAAGGTTTAATTTGTAATTGTTTTAGGGCTAATTATGTTGTGTTTCATGTATGATATTATTTTTTGTCATATATATTATGATTGATTGGTGTTGTGATTGGTTGGGTAGGCGTCGGTGATGACGTGGTGTACGGCGCCGGCCGGGAGGTTCCGTCCCTCCAATAACGGTTTTTGATTTTTTTTTTAAATTATGGTGATTTTCAAAAGTTTTAGATTGTTGTGGATGGGGGGGGGGGGGGGGGGTTGAAATGAAATGTCGTTATCGGTATGTGAATGTTATGTTTAATTATATTATGTTGATATTGTATACATGTGATTGATTGGTTGATATTGTCAATTTTAATGTCGTGATAGGGAGTTTGATTAAATTTTGTTGTAAGTATTAAGTATGAAATATTTCATTTTAAAATACGTGCCTTAGACCTTCTAATAATAATAATAATAATAACATAACCAAATTAATCTTAATAATAATAATGATAATAATATAATAAAAATAAAGATTTAACATACTTAAGTGAAATATAATCAAACCTCCAATAATTTATAATAAGTCTCGTAAATATTTTGATTTCACATACCAAAAAAATAAAATTAGTAATAACGGTATAACCAAAAATAAAATTATTAATAACAATAATATAACCAAATTAATAATACTAATAATAATAAAACCAAAAAATAACAATTTAACATACTTAAATAAATATAATCAAACCTCCAATAATTCATATCAATTCTCCTAAACTCTTTGTTTTCACATACCAAATTAATATTTATCCTATAATTTTGTAAGTCACTGTCAATTCCTTGATCGTCTTAATATCATCTGATTTCTTATGCTTCAGATCCTCGATCTCTAAGCCCATTTTCACAATTATAGTGCCCTGTTTTTGGCCCTTCATTAGTTACCCTAGCATCGAACAGATAGTTAATCTCATTTTTAAGAATAAGAAAAAATAAATTTAATAACAAATCTAGCATTTGGCATACGATTGAAAAATCTGTTCATAACAATTTCATGAATTTTATCCTGGAAATTCTTTGGTGTTGAAAAGTTGGGGTGAAGTGGAAACATGGGTATATTGATTTCTTTGTTAGATTTTTCGTATATGATTAGTATTGACTGTTGTTCCTAGTTCTCTAGTTTATTTATATATTCATTTCTTATGATTACATTTCAACTAACTTATCAAACTCTTATTATTTTTTCGACCTCAACTCATTGATGATTTTATTAGACTCAGTCAACAATTTCTCAATCGTCTTTTTAAAAACACTTTTTTTTTTCAAAACTGAAATATGTAAAAGTGAACATGAAAGTGCAAGTTCTGGTGTAAGGGCAAAAAATAAATACCATGAAATTAAACTCGTGGTTGTTGTGCTTCCATTTCATGGTATTTATTTTTTTGCCCGTACTCCAGGACTTTCATTATCATGTTCACATTTACATTTTTTAAATTTTTTTAAAAAAAGAAGTCTTTTAAAAAGACAATCGAGGAATTATTAAATGAGGCTAACAAAATCACCGATGACTTGAGGCCGAAAAAATAATTAGAGTCAGGTAAATTAGTTGTTTGAAATGTAATCATAAGAAATAATTATATAAAGAAAACTAGAGAACTAGGAACAACAACCACTACACTTCATATAAGAAATCCAACAAAACAACCAATATACCCATATTTCCACTTCACCCCAACTTTCCAACATCAAAGAAACATTCCAGGATGAAATTTATGAAATTGTTATGATAAGGTTTTTCGATCGTGTGCCAAATGCTAGATTTGTTAATCAATTTAATATTTCATATTTATGGATCTCTAATTAATAATGAGATTAATTTTCTGTTCGATGCTTGGGTAACTGATAAAGCACAAAAAACAAGTCATTATGATTGCGAATATGAGTTTAGAGACCGAGGATTTGAATCACGAGAAATTAGATGTTGTTAAGACGATCAAGGGATTTGGCTTTGTCTAATAAAATTATCGACGGACAGGAAATCCGTCGGAATCTTTTTTTATTTTTTTATGTTTTAAATAATTACCGACGGACAGCGAAATTATCGGTAAATTCGGAAAAATAAAATTACCGATGGGAAGCTACCGGCGGCTGCACCCGTCGGAAATGTCATCGGTATTTGCCGATGGCCTTATGATCCGTCGGCAATTGAAATTACCGACAAAGGTTTTGCCGATGCCTATGTTCCGTCGGTAAGCCATCGGTAAGTAGTTTATCGAATTAACGGCTTACCGACGGATATAGAAGTCAGTAATCCCGATTTTTTTAGTGACAATTGCTGGTAGATTGTGGTATAAATGGCTCCAAATGTTTATGGTGGAGATACGCCCATATCCCCCTCCGAGTTCAGGTAGGATGACTCGATTAAATGCGGAGAGCTTGTCTCTATTCATGGAGTTGACGGTGAAGAGTGAACTAGGCCAACTCTACCTAAATCTGGTCGGGAACTGGAGTCGTTCCCATGGGGAGCCCATTGTAGAGCGAAACTAGTACATTGGCGGCCCGATGAGAAGGCTGAGCTTCTGGGGAGAGGCGCCGCACGGGCCTCTGCAATCACTTTGAAAATTCTATGCCCGTGATAGATGGTATCAGAGTCGTTCCGGCACATGTCTCGTATCGTCCTGCACTCACACAAGATGGGTGGTGTCGACATCGTACAAGGGCTGGACTTCATGAGGCAACACAATGTGGCGTTGGTACCGTCGATGAAGACCCTATGCATTTTCTGGGACAAGAATATCTCCATACCGATGGAGGTAGAGGAGAGCGGGATGAGAATATCGGTGATCCAAGTCTATAAAGAACCAAAGATCATGTACTTAGGCGCGACCCAGCTTATAGAGAAGCCTGGATACTACGCGTGCATGTGAGGGATACGGCTCTGAAGACGTCTCCAAAATAGGTGAGGGAGAATGTCACGCCCCATGCATGAGGACTGGGCCATGGTGTGACAAGCATGGCCCGACGTGCAAAATGGTGCTGCACGAGATGGGAAAAATGGTGCAAGGGTAGCACCAATTCTTAGGGATCTGGAATCTTCTAAAAATGTGCGAGACTTGCTCGACCGGGTTCGGGCCGGGAAGATTCATGGACAGTTCAATCTGATGGAAGCTGTTAGAACCTTGCGTAGGCATGTGGACGTTTCGGGGCCATTCTAGTAGTTTAAGGGGTTGAGACTCGAGATATGCCTTGGAGAAGCTTACTTGGGACTGAAACATTCTAGAATTCCCTAGAATATGTCTTGATTAATGCTTGTAAATAGTAGGAGATAGCCAGAGAATGGTAGAATTCTCTAGAAGGTACTTGTAAATATAGGGACATAGTGTGAAGATCTTTAGAAACTAGTCTAGAGTCTTCTTAGGGGCAAGGTTAGTGTAGAGCGTTCTGGAGACCTCCATTTAAGGAGGTTATGGTAGGAATTTTGTAGGACTTTCTATAAATAGGGGTAGAGCTCCTTATTTCTACACAACCAAACAAGCATCCAAGCAACCAAGCTTCTTCAAGCATAATAAATTGTGAGTATTTTCCCATAAGCTTTTTGTTGTTCTTTGCTTCCGTTTCCTCGCCCACAATACTTTCTATCATAACTCCTTATATCGAGAGGCTGACTTAGCTACCACACGGGGAGGGTAGGAGCTAAGGTCGCACGGATCTTTGCTCAAGAATAAGTCTGTGGCAGATGGTATCAGAACCATTCCGGCACCTGTCTCACATCATGAAGTGTCGAGTTAGGAAGGGGTGATCTTGTCAGGCGGTCCTTGGGACGTCCTGATCCTCTGAGAGTGTAGTGGTGTGAGGGGCACCTCGTGCAAGGGGCACATCGAGCGATGCAGGGCCGCAAGATTCGGACACCTCGGGCGAGTGGTTGTGCACAAGGGCATAAACCGTGTTTTTATGGGGGAGAATGTCATGCCCCGAGTGAAAGAGGTATCGTGAGACAGGAAATTTCTTGTGGATTGTGGTATGAATGGCTCCAAATGATTATGGTGGAGGTACACTCATATCCTCTTCCGAGTTCATGCTGACTGACTCGGTTAAATGCAGGGATCTTGTTGCTATTCATGAAATTAACGATGAAGAGAGGATTGGGCCAACCTTACCTAAACCTAGTCGGGAACTGGAGTCGTTCCCCTGAGAAGCCCAAGGCAGGGCGAAATCAGTACATTATCCCGGTAAAAAGGCTGAGCCTCTAGGGAGAGGCGCCGCATGGGCCTCTGGAATCACGTTGAAAATTCTATGCTCGTGACACTTAGGTGACTTCGCAAAAACGGGCTTTCGTTGTAAAATAAATTGTACGAAAATAAGAGTAAGATAACAAACACACTATTTGAAATCTTAAATTAGAAATATAAAAAAATCTAAAATATCTTATTCAAAAACTAAAATACATATAAAATTCTAATAAACTATTTAAATATCACATGACGTGTAGTTTTGGAGTTAAAATACTAATCAAATGTTCACAATCCAATTTCTCAATCATTTATATTTTGATGGATAATAATGTCAAGACATTTACCACTACAAAAAAAAAGAGTATTTTACCGAGGGGAACACCTATGGAAATATTGCCCTTTAAAATTTTGAGGGAATTATCGGAGGTAGTTATTACTGAAGCAATTACCGAAGGTTAGTACCTTCGATAATACTCCATTTGGTAAATCCTTCGAAAACATGGCGCCAATTTTTGGCGCCATTATTACCAAAGGCTTTCCGAGGGTACATTTACCGAAGGAATATACCCCTTGGAAAGACCGAAGGGATCAATATCCCCTCAGAAATTACCGAAGGGAAATCGATCCCTTCAGGAATTTCCAATGGGAATCGCTCCCTTCGGTTTCTTCGAAATTTAATAAAAACTCAAAAAAAATAGAAAAGAAATATAAAAAGCGTAAAAATAAATTATATCCTATCATTTTAGGCACATGGGGTGGTTTTAACCCGGTATTGATAGAAAAATATCACCGAGCATGTACGTATTTACATGTGTTGTGTAATTCGATCAACAACCAAGATATGATCGATCGATCAACTTATTAGGTTGGAAACCAAAGCAATGAAGCGTCGTAATTTCGTGAAGATGCCACAAGGTGTGTTTCATTGTTAGAGAACCACAAGAATTGATAATTGATCGATAATATGTCTTCTCTATTTTTTTCAATTTTTTTTAATTTAAAAAACCTGAGGGGAGCATATTCCCCTCGGAAATTATCGAAGGGAAACTGATCCCTTCAGGGGATTCTGAGGGGGATTACTCCCCTCGTTTGGTCCGAGGACACATGCGCCCTCTGTCCCGTCCATTAAAACAGTAGTGGAACACCCCCGTTGCTCAGTCTGCAGATACAAAAAAGAAAAAAAAAACCTCCACTGTTGTCGTTGCTCGCCGCTGCTCAATGTCTCCTTCACCGTTGTCTTCTCCACAGCCACAACGCCTTTGAGTCTCCGCCTTTTGTCGTATCAACCGTCGCTCACTGCCGCTGCCGCCGCCATCTTCTCCAGCCACCACTGCAAGCCAAGGTAACCCCGCTTCCCCTTTTTTGTTGTTGTAATTTATATAATTTAGGGTTAGTTTTAGGGTTTAGTTTCTAATTTTAGGGTTTTGTTATATTATTTGAATTTAATTAGGAGTTTTCCGTTAAATTATGCAATTAGGGTTTAATTTAGGGATATTATATAATTAGGGTTTAATTTAGGATTAATTATATAATTAGGGTTGAATTTAGAGAGATTATATGATTTTTACATATTTGTGTGTGATTTTCGTATATTTTTGTGTCTTGTGTGCTTTAGTCAAGTTTTAGTCGTATTTTGTCTCATTTTCCCTTATATTGCGTTTTCATAGCTTTTGTCGTCTTTTTATGACTTTTCGCATTTCTCTCTTACTTTTTATATATTTTTATGTTATTTTGATTTTCTTTGTTTTAGGGTAGTACATCAAGCCCAAGAGCGTTCCCTAGGATCATAACTCGCTCAATTTGACAAAAATACGACTCGGACCCGTGAAGCACAACCATCGATCGATGCGCCATCGACAGGGCCATTTTCCAGCATCGGTGGTCAGATCATTTTTGGGCAAAAGGACTATTTTTCCCATACTTTCACCCCTATAAATATAAAATTTCTTCTTAGAAATAAAAGTTCTTGAACCCCTTAGGGTTTGACAGCCCAACCTTTCTCTTGTTTTCATTATTTTTTATTTCACCTTCAAGCATCGAATTCTTAGTAGATTAGCTCAGCTAGTAGAATCGTAACTTAGCATCTATCCAGCTTTATATATAATTTGAAGAATCTCAATGTTCTTGGCGGAGCTCTTTCTCTTTTGGCTTTGAAGATCCTTAGAACTTTTCTGATTTAGTAATCTTTCATTCTTAATTAATTGAATTTCTCTTGTTATTTTCAATGAATATTTCTTTCGTATGGTTTTTAGTTTAGTTGTTGAAAGTTATGTTTGATTTGTTAATGAAAATTAATTATTTTTCATTGTTGTCTTCTTTTAAACTTTTTATCTTTAATCATGTTCATGCTTGTTTTAAGTTTACGTTATTGGATTTCTTGATGATCGTTGGTTATAATTCACGAGTTTAGTGCTTAGATGAGTTTAGAACCATCAATTGGCATTGTTGGGTGTTTAGTCTACAAGTTAGGATTGGCAACCCCAACTCGTATATTAAGTGTTCGGTCAAATGCCAATTGATCGTGGAGACGATTATAGAGCCCTAGGCCCCCATTTTGTTAATCTTTTCTAAGTTTTGGAGTTCTTTTTCATCATTTAAATCATCGTCTTGGATATTACAATTTTTAAAACAAAACAAAATTTTATCACGTGTCCAGCGTAGTCTTTTTTCTTTTTTTTCATTCGTGAATCGAACACAAGAACTGCTTCCAATTAGTCTTCCTTGAGAGATTCGACTCGATTCAAGCTTTCCACTTACAATTGCTCCATTCTCTTGTGCATGAACTTTTATAAAATAAAAGGTAAGTGCAAAAAAGTTCGATTCATTATATAATTAGAGTTTAATTTAGGGATAATTATATAATTAGGGTTGGATATAATTCAATTAGGGTTTAATTTATGGATAATTATATAATTAGGGTTGAATTTGGGGATATTATGCAATTAGGGTTTAATTTAAGAATAATTATATAATTAAGGTTGAATTTAGGGATATTATGAAATTAGGGTTTAATTTAGGGATATTATATAATTAGGATTTAATTTAGGAATAATTATATAATTAGGATTCATTAGTGTTCACTAAGGGTTCAATTATGCAATCATATTTTAAAGTGTATGCGATGGTGGTTTTTAAATGTCGTGGTGATCGATTGTCTTAATTTAATGTATGTTATGGTTTGTTGTTATGGTTCAATTGTGATTGATTGATGTTGTGATTGGTTGGGTAGACGTCGGTGATGATGTCGTGTACGACACCGGCCGGGAGGTTTCGTCCCTCCAATAACGATTTTTAAAATTATTTTTAAAAATGATGGTGGTTTTCAAAAGTTTTAAATTGTTGGTGATGGTAGTTTTGAAATATTGTGGTATCGGTACGTGGATGTTGTGTTTAACATATATGTTATTTTGTAGATATTGTATACATGTTGTGATTTATTGGTTGATGTATACGTCTGTGATGACGTGGTTTATGGTGCCGGCCGGGAGGTTTCATCCCCCAACAATATACCTTAGACTAGTTTGGGATTTAGTATCGAATAGAGAATTCGATACAAAATCCCAAATTGTCCACTTATTTGGACAGTTTTGAGAGCGTGATTATAATATGGCTTATCTTATGTATATGGTTTTTTTGTTGATTATTGGTACGACCTGATCTGATGATAGGCTGTTAAAACAGCCTGGTAACCTTGGACAGACCTGGTTGGGACGAGTTGAACTGGTGGCCTTAGCAGGAGGTAGGGTGAGGCTGAAGACAAGCTTGTAAGCCTGATAAATGCTGTCCTGGCCTCATTCAGGGCCTTGGATAAGGTTTCAAGAGGTCAGGTCAGGAATCGGGAGAACTTGACGACAAAGTTGATTTGTTTTCTGGAAGGAAGATTCCAGGTCAGGTCGGCCTGTGTAATGGCCCGAGATTCGTGGGTTTTCTATTTCCGAGATCCCAGAAAGGCCCCACTGAGCAAAAACTATAAATATCCCAGCTCCATGTCTGAGAGAGGTATGACATTCTAAGCATCCTTCTCTTGATTTTGCTTATTCCGATCTAAAACACTTAACTGATTTAGGCATCGGAGAGGTTTCCACCGGAAAACCCGTGGTGGTCCTTTCTAATGTGTTTTGTTGAAGCAGGTTGTGATATTCTCAGGGAAGAGCAGGTGTACCTGACATAATTTTTAGGGCGAAACAATTGGCGCCGTCTGTGGGAAAATAAAGCTAAGACGTGAGAAGAAAGTATGGCATCAGATGGACTCAGGCGAACCTGGTGGTGGAAATGGGAGGAACACCAAGTTCTGCTACGCTAACGGGCATACCAGAGACAACAGGGCCATCGGCAACAACTAAGCCAAGCAAAACACAATCCCCTTCAGGAGGAGCCCAGCAAGTAGAAGGAGGACCGTTGAGTGATTCCCTTTTGAGGTGGAGGTGGAAAAGAAATTTGATGAACTTTTATCACCACCCTCCAAGGTGAACCAGCCGCCGGAGACGGAGCCACCTCGCACTGCCCAGCGAGTGACTAGAGCTCCCCCCCCAGGACGACGAAGAGAGATTTTCTGCTTCAGAAAGCGAAACTTCAAGTAAATCCAACCCAGACCTCACCGAGCAAATGCAGAATATGAAGAGAGAAGTTAAGGAAGTTAAACGTAAGATGGCGGGCGCGTGTACAGGCCAGGCACGGCGAAGCACTCCGTTCACGGAGGCGGTCATGAGGGACGATCTCCCGAATTCTTATCATTCCATGAGCTTTGAATAATATGGGACAATGGATCCGTAGGACCACCTGAGCCGATTCGAGATCGCAACTACCTTGCACAAGATTTTTGATGCGGTCATATGTCGAGTTTTTTCTACGACCTTGATTAGCGTAGATTTGTCCTTATTTTTATTAGCTTTTTAGTTCATTTGTCTATTCGTTTTTGGTATAAGTTGATTTATCTAAGCTTAATTCCGTATTTTTATATTTCCAACTTATTTTACCGTATTTTGATCATAATTGATGAGAATAGTTGATTATTTGTTTTTTTCACCTTACAGCTAAGTAACCGGAAGAGTTCAGCTCGTAAACAAACAAGGTTCGATGTTCAAGAATGGAGAACGAGCTTTCCGGTGAAAGAGTGGCATAAAAATCAAGAAATTGAGACAGACTCTCTGTCGCGAGTGTCGACGCTCCGTCGAAGCGATGCCCTGATCTGCGACGATCGACGCCAGGCCGACGCAACTCTCTGAAGTGTCGATCCAAGACCGCTTCAGTCGATGCACCCGCCCAGTCGACATGAGCACCAGGTAGCATCGACGCCAAGAGCCTTCACGCGTCTGTCGACGCGACGTCGACGTGGCTGCCAGAAATACGTTTTTAGGGTTTCTTGTGCGCCAAGACATGATATATCTATATATACCCTTCATATCTCGGATTTTTAGAAGACACACGACTATCCACGAGCAGAGACGACTTCCTAGTTTTAGCCAGCACAAAAACAACGCATTTATACACTCTAGAAATCAAGATTGAAGATTCAAGATCCTTACGCTCAAGAATCACTTCAAATAGAGATTTCGTTCCAAACTCCGGATTCGCTAGAGATTTTTACCACTTTCAGTAGTTACAATAAGTACTCTAAACTCTTAGTTAATTTCCTAGTTAATTTCGTAGTTAAATTCTTCATTAATTCTAGAACTAGTTTAATTAGTTTAATTCTTTCATGCTTGGATATTGGATATTAGATTAATCTAGTTTATTTATGCGAATTAGTTCATGCTTTATATTCCCGTTTTAGATTCTTATGATACAATTGCTGCATGATAGTTTATTATATTCATGTTCTTAGATTCGTTAATTAAGTTCAAATCTTCGTTGCGTTTTATTGGTAGTGGATAATCTAGTTTAAAATAATAATTTAATTATTTTTAGTTTAAATATTGCTTAGTTTATAATGATCAATTCAAAATCTTCAAAAAACCCCAATGTACATGTATTTTATGATAGTTTGTGAATTGACAAAAACATCCAAGAAACCGAACAACTGCTTCCTCGAGAGAATCGACTTGAGTCAAACTCACCACCATACAAGTTCCTCGTACTCTTGCGAGCAAACTTTCATGTTCTTAAAATAAATATCTTAAAATGGGTGCACAAAAGTTTGGATCAGACCTTCATGAAGTCATCCCAGCTCTGGTTTAGCTAACTACCACGTCCCGTCCTCCCCCGTTCCATAAGCAACTTTGATGAGTTCATTTCTGCATTCTTGTACCAGTTCACCAGTTGCAGGAAATATCAAAAAAATGCCGCTGGAACTATTCAGCTTGAAGCAAAAGGAAAACAAAAGCCTGCGTGGATATATAAAAAGGTTTACAGATGCCAAACTAGAGGTGCCTTCAGCCTCTGAAGAACTCTTGGTCAATGCTCTGGCCCAAGGGCTCAGGAAGAGAGAGTTCTTCCAATCATTGGTGGTAAAGCCGGCACTGAAAAGCGGAAAAGTACATCCACTTGGAAGAAGCCTTGAAGGTAAAGGAAGATGGAGAGAAGCAGAGGGAACGACCCAATAGGGAAGATAGAGCACAAGTGAAGAAGCCCAGGGCTGATCTGGTAGGAGGTCGCCCTCGATTTGATAGGTATACACCTTTGGCTTTGCCTCAGAGAGAAATTCTGCAGGCAATTGAGTGACATCCCGACCTCAAATGGCCTAGAACATATTCCCAGAAGCCAAGAAAGGAAAAATCTGATTAATTCTGTCGATATCACAATGAATATGGCCATGATACAGATGAGTGCACACATTTGAAGGACGAGATAGAGCGCATGGTACAAGCAGGACACCTCAAAGAGTTCATATGAGCAAAAAGGGATAGTTTCAGAGCTAACCCCCCTAAGAAGGATCAGTATCAAACCAGGCAAAGGCAAAATGTTGGTCGCCCAAGCGCTCAGAGAGAGAACCAACCCCAGCAGGTGCGAGGGGGAATTCTGATGATCACTGGGGGTGAATGGGATGAGCATTCTCGGCGAACCCAAAGTTGTTACGTACGGGCTATAAAGGATTTGACTAGGAGAGCGCGAGAAGTTGGGCAAATAGTCCCGAGCCCAAATATATGTTTTGGATCTGAAGATGAGAACGATATCTTAGCCCCTCATATGGATGCCATAGTCATCACGGCCCCTGTTGATAATTACAGTGTGAGGTGAATCTTTATCAACACGGGAAGTTCGGCAAATATCATATTCTACGATTGCTTTCAAAAAATGAATTTGAATGAAGAGTTGGAGGAAGTCAAGACCTCGTTGGTCGGTTTTGCAAGAGGAGACCTGAAGCCGCTTGGGGCGATAAATCTCCTGGTTACACTAGGAGATGACCCGTTCAGGCAAACCAGATCAGTACAATTTCTGGTGGTGGACGCGCCTTCTTCGTACAATGCCATTTTAGGGCGACGTGATTTCAGTCTATCACATGAAATTAAGATTGCCAGCTCAAGACAGAGTTGGCAAAGTTCGAGGGGACTAGTACGTGTCACGCCAGACATATGTGGAGAGTGTTCGACGCAATGACGAAGAAAGGCGGGGCAAAAGAGCAATAACAGAGGAGGCCAGACCTGAGCTAATTCAGAAGGAGGAAAACCTGATGTTGGTGGAGGTAATCCCAGGAGACGACAGTTGAGTCCTACGGGTAGGAAAGACCTTGGGCCTAGAAGTTTTGGTAGAACTGGTCGCACTTTAGAGTAGTAGTGCAGGTATTTTTGCCTGGTCTCCCTAAGACTTAGTGGGGATTGACCCAGTAGTGGCAGAACATCATCTTAATATAAGCCCTACAGCAAAGCCTGTAAAACAAAGAAAGCGAGATTTTGGCCCTGAGAAAGAAGCCATCATTGAGGCAGAAGTGGACAAGTTATTACGTGCTAAACACATTAACGAAATATAATTCCCAGAATGGCTCTCCAATGCTGTGTTAGCACCAAAGTCAGAGGAGGACTAGCGAATGTGTATCGACTTTAGAGATCTCAATCGTGCCTGCCCGAAGGATCACTACCCACGTCCAAGGATAGACCAGCTGGTGGATTCAACATCTGGATGTGAATTGTTAAGCATGATGGATGCCTCGCAAAGCTATCATCAAATCAAGTTGGCGGAGTGATTCGTACGTTTTTGTCACGAATTTGTACATAATTGAGTCTTATTTTAGTCTTTTTATTCTCTTTTCCTGGTTAAGACTAGAGCTTAATTGCATCGTTTTGCATCTTTCATCTCTTTACTTAACTTTCCAACTTATTGATCGACAATTGGTCCAAACGAGAATAATTCTATGATTTTCTCATGCAGCTAGAGTGTCCGGAGGATTCAGAGCACGAATATTGAAGGAAAAACACTCACTAGTAGCCCACAAGGACATCCACCGATTGGACAACTCATATCTCCGATCGGTGGAACTTTTTACTTGCACACCGACCGGGAGAGCTAGCACACCGAGCGGATCCAGAGACAAAAGCTTTTGACAGATCGGACGAGACATATGACCGATCGGACAAAAACGTTACGAACACAGATTTCTGGAAATTTCAGTTACAAAATGGCTGGGATTGCTTTTAAAAAGAGGGAGGCGACTAGGGTTCTATATTGAGAGGGGAGTGCAGCTCTAGAAGGGAAGTAACAAGGAAAAGGATCACAAAAACATCCAAAGGTAGAGAGATTTGACACATCTCTCATACCTCTACTATAAACCATTCGATTCCGTGTTAAGGGGTGATCTGCAGCAACCAACGATCGACGTAAAGATTCTGGGATCGTGACAATCCCTTGGATTCAACGCAGCTTTCGGAGTGACTCGTTAATCTTCCTTACTCGTTGAACGTAGTTCAACAATTAGTAATTTCTGAACTCTTAGTTTTGATTTTTTCATAGTTGTTTGATTTCGGATTTGTTTTGATTTGTTTAAGGACATGTTAGTTGAAGTTTCGTTAATCTTTGGTTAAGGAGTTGAATGTCTGGAATTGATATAATTAGATTTGGGATCATGGAATGAACAATTGTTTTAAATATTCTTAAGACGGTTTGTTTTCATACTATTGTGTTTTGAAACATTATGAATCATTAGTGTTAACGGATTGCTGAATGTGTTCAACCATTAGGACGTTATAGTATATGAATTATTAGTCAAAGGCATGTTTATAATCGTTAGTGTGATTAGGAAAGGCTATTATTAGGATTACATCTTTTACTTTTCTCATAATTTGTCGAGGGATTGACATCCTCGAGACAAAAACAGATCGTTTTTCTTTTATTTGCTTAATTGATGTTTATCCAATTATCAACCCGATGAGTTCGTGTGTTTTAGATAGAATTGTGTTATTATAATAATAATAAACATCGTTAAATCCGATTCCCATTCCTCGAGAGATCGACTCGAGTTAACTTGCCAGTCTACAAGTGACCCCGTTCTCTTGCGGGCGAACTAAAACCCTTTCAAAACGTAGACGCGTATTTGTTAACCGAAATTTAATTTTGAAAGGAACACAAAAGTTCGACTCACGGAGGAAGACTGGAAGCGGGTCAGCTTTATAACGCCAAAGGGAACATATTGTTACGTGGTAATTTCGTTTGGCCTCAAAAATGCGGGAGCTACATATCAAAGACTGCTGGACAAAATGTTTAAAAACAAGCTCGGGAGAAACATGGAAGTGTACGTAGATGACATTTTGGTTAAGAGTATTAAGGCAACGTCACATGTGGATGACTTGAGAGAAACCTTTGACATCCTGAGAAAGTATAAGATGAGGCTAAACCCCAAGAAGTGTGCATTTGGGGTAAAAGCAGGAAAATTCTTAGGATATATGGTTACAAAAATAAGAATAGAGGTCAACCCGGAAAAGATCTGGTCTATCATGGATATGCCACCTACAAGAAACGTCAAGGAGGTCCAATGTTTGGTTGGGCGAATCAATGCTTTGAGCATGTTTGTCTCCATATCGGCGGAAAAAAGATTACCATTCTCCAGAGCATTACAAAAGAAGGCCCGATTCCAGTGGGATAAGGAATGCCAGGAGGCATTTCAAAAGCTGAAAGAGCACTTGGAAAGTATGTCATTATTGACTAAGCCAATTGTGGGGGAGCCGTTGATTTTGTATATATTTGTGGGGAAATTAGCGGTGAGCACGGTATTGCTTCGGGAAGAGGGAAATCTGCAGAAAACAGTGTACTATTGGAGCAAGGTCTTGCATGAGTCTGAACTCCGATATGTAGAAGTAGAAAGGGCCATGGTAGCCCTGGCTGGGACTTCCCGGAAACTCCAACCTTACTTCCTCTCCCACAAGATCATAGTTCACACTAACTTACCTCTGAAGTCCATAATGAGCAAGCCAGAGGTTTTGAAGGAAGGTTGGCAATTAAGACTCAGGCATTAGCTGATTTTGTGCAAGAAATGGCCATCTCTGCCTAGGAAAAGAAAGAGTGGACAATCTACATAGATGGTTCAGTGGGAAACCTGGGGTGTGGCTTAGGAATAATATTGGTAGACCCGGAGGGAGTGATGATTAGAGTAGATTTGTCCTTATTTTTATTAGCTTTTTAGTTCGTTTCTATATTTATTTTTGGTAAAAGTTGGATGATTTAAGCTTAATCTCGTATTTTTATAATTCCAGCTTATTTTACCGCATTTTGATCGTAATTGAAGCAAGTAGGTGATATTTCGTTGTTTTTCACCTTACAGCTAAGTAACCGGAAGATTTTAACGCGTAATAGACGAGTTTCGATGTTCAAGAAGTGAAGAACAAGCTTTCCGGTGAAACGAGTAGCAAAAGATCGAGAATT
>BMAC01000006.1:3391284-3510481 GCA_014905375.1 Phtheirospermum japonicum | reverse complement strand
ATATTCGTTAATTAGATTTAGTTTATGGTTGCGTATTATTGATAGTTTAATTATCGCTCGTAGTTGATAATTTAGTTAGAATAATTAGTTTAAATAGATTTAGTTTAATTATTGCTTTAGTTTATAATGATCGAATCAATCTATTCAAACCCCCAAATGTATATGTATGTTATTCGTAATTGAGAAAAACATCTGAAAGACCGAACAGTTGTTTCCTCAAGAGATACGACTCGAGTCAAACTCATCACCCTACAGTTACCTCATACACTTGTGAGCAAACTAACGTGTTTTAAATTAATTTATTAAAAAGGGGTGCACAAAAGTTTGAGTCAAGTGACCACTGAGTACTCAGTACGAATGAACTATTCTCTATCTAATAATGGGGCGGAATATGAAGCATTGTTGAGAGGAGTCCAGATGGCAAAGGAGTTCGGAGCAGAACGGATACGTGCAAATGTGGATTCGTAGCTTGTATGTAATTAAATAAGAGGGGAATTCGAGACGAGGGAAGGGCAAATGCAGAAATACTTAGCTCGATTTCATGAAGTGTCTAAGCACGAAGGAGGGCATCCATGTGCTCAAAGAAGTTCACGAGGGATTTTGTGGTAATCATATGGGTGCTAGAGTCTTATCTAGCAAGATAATGCATGCAGGCTACTTCTGGCCGAGAATCAGGCAAGATGCGAAGAACTTTTTGAAAGCGTGCGACAAATGTCAAAAATATTACCCACTTATGCAACGACCCGCAGAAGAGCTCATGACAATGATCTCTCCCTGGCCCTTCGCCAAGTGGGGATAGAACTGATGGGACCTTTCCCCACAGATCCAGCCCAGAAAAAACTCTTAATCAGGGCCACTGACTATTTCAGCAAGTGGGTTGAGGCTGAAGCCTTAGCGGAAATTACGGAAGAGGTTGTAATGGTATTTTTGTGGAAAAATATTGTGTGTCGGTTTGGAGTATCGAGAATCTTGGTGTCCGATAATGGCACATAATTCATGGGAGCACGGATTCGAGCCTGGTGCACTAAGATGAAGATAGACCATCACTTCACGTCTGTTTACCACCCTCAGGCAAATGGTCAGGTCGAGGTGACTAATTGAATCCTGGTTCATGGGATTAAGGCACGTTTAGAAAAGACAGGAGGCAAATGGGTGGAGGAGCTCAGTTAAATCCTATGGGCCTATCAAACTAACCCCAAGGAAAGCACTGGAGATACTCCATTTAGCCTTGTATATGGAATAGATGTCGTAATTCCCATGGAGATAAGCATGGAGACTCACCGAATATAGAGCTTTGATGAAAACCAGAATGAGTTGCTGATACAGGATGCGCTAGATATGATTGAGGAAAAGAGAGAAAGAGCTGTGGTAAAGATGGAACATATGAGGGGACGGATCAGGGCAACCTATAATAAATTGGTAGTGAAGAGGCATTTTCAGGTAGGGGACCTGGTCCTCCGTAGATCTGACTTAGGTAAGCCCAAGGGAAAGCTAGATGCTACTTGGCAAGGACTGTACAAGGTCACGAAAACTCTTACAGGAGGGGCTTATGAATTAGAGAAAATGGATGGAGTCAAAGTACCCCGAGCGTGGAATGTATCAAACCTACGGAAATATTATGTGTAAGATTAATGCATGAAGCTTATCTATATGAAATATATGTGGTTTAAATTTATCCTTATTTTATTGTATCCTGGCCTGGTTGTCAGTGAAGTTTTAGCCCTGATTGGCTAAGGGCGGGTGCCCAGAAAATCCTGATCTGATTGTCAGTAAAATTTTAGCCTTGACTGGCTAAGGGCGGATGCCCAGAAAATCCTGGCCTAATTTTCAATAACATTTTAGCCCTGACTGGCTAAAGGCGGATGCCCAGAAAATCCTAACCTAATTGTCAGTGAAATCTTAGCCCTGATTGTCTAAGGGCGGATGCCCAGAAAATTTTGACCTGATTGTTAGTGAAATTTTAGCCCCGATTGGCTAAGGGCGGATGCCCCAAAAATCCTGACCTGATTGCCAGTGAAATTTTAGCCCTGATTGGCTAAGGGCGGATGCCCCAAAAATTCTGACCTGATTGTCAGCGAAATTTTAGCTCTGATTAGCTAAGGGAGGATGTCACAAAAATCCTGACCTGATTGCTAGCGAAATATTAGTCCTAGTTGGCTAAAGTCGGATGCCTTGAAGAAACCTGATTTGATTATCAGTGAGTAATTATAGGGTGGATACCCTAAAACACTGGACTCGATGGTCAGTGTGGTTGCAACCTCGATGGCTATATAGATTATTCGCTGGACGACTCAGACCCAATTTCAAGGAAAAACAAAATGAAAAACATCCAAGGCAAAGAGTATTCTGATACACCATAGAATTTCACGAGCTTGAATGAAATACATTAAATAAAATGAAATGCTCACATTTTCCATAAAAACGACAACACAGAAATACATCAAGAGGAAAAGATTTAAATCAGATCACATGAAACGTCATGGGTAAGAGTTGACGACAGAGTTGATTTATTTTCTAGAAGGAAGCTTCCAGGTCAGGTCGGCCTGTGTAACGGCCCAAGATTCGCATGTTTTCTGTTTCCGAGATCCCGGAAAGGCCCTACTGAGCAAAAACTATAAATATCTCAGCTCCAAGGCTGAGAGAGGTATGACAATCAAAGCATCCTTCTCTTGATTTTGCTTATTCCGATCTAAAACACTTAATTGACTTAAGCATCGGAGAGGTTTCCACTGGAAAACCCTCGGTGTTCCTTTCTAACGTGTTTTGTTGAAGCAGGTCGTGATATTCTCAGGGAAGGAGCAGGTGTTCCTTGCGTAATTTTCAGGGTGAAACAATTATATAAATTTCTGTTCAGTAGCTTTCTTTTGTTCTCGCTGCAATATATGTGTACTTAGAGAACTAAAGTGAGATATTGCCGAAATGTTTATTCAACAAAAATTCATATACTAAGACGCTATATTATTGGAGAATCACATTTTTTAATGTGATAATGCCCTAACCAAAAACTCAATCATTTTCTAGCCACCCTCGTATTATATATATATATATATATATATATATATATGTATATATATATACTTTTATCAAATGTCGAGAGGTCGTGGACGCGGATCTAGCCTAGGTCGATCGGATATGGGGTCATCTAATTATTTAGCTGATTTTGATGATGATTACGTGGGCATTGGTATTGATCATTCAGCGCCGACCCCAGATACCATACCAACACAAGTATAATATATAAATAACAATACTAATTAATATAAGTTTATTATAATGTTTTATTTACTATCATCTAAAGATATTATTATTTTACCTTTATATATATATATATATATATATATATATATATATATGATATATATATATATATAACATAACATAACTTTCAATAAATATTATTTAATTATAATAAATTTTAAAATTATATTATATATTTATAATATAATTAGTAATTTATAAGATAAAATATATAATTATATTAATTATTTATAAAGATAATATAATATACATAATTAATTAATTAATTATATATATATATATAATTTAATTATAATATACATCTATAAATATAATATAATTATTATATATTTATATATAATATTATATATTTATAATAATTACATATCATTATAAATATAATATAAATTTATAAATAATATATATATATATATATATATATATATATATATTTATAATAATGTTGTATATTTATAATATCACTATTCATAAATATATTCTATATATAATATAACTAATTATAAATATTATTTATAATTTAATTTACATATCTAATATATATTAAAAAATATATAAATTCTCATATGTAATTGCCTTGGCGAGACTGTAACACCGCTCCTCTATTTATAAGAGGTCGTGGGTTCGAATCCCACCCTTGCCATATGCGCAATTTAAATTGATGCGGGTTGGACTGGGCTGGGTTGGGTGGAGGGTTGTGGGTTGGGCCGACGAGATGGGCTAGACCTGCCCAAATAAAATATTATTTTTTTATAATATTTTATGTGTGCTGACGGGCCCAACCTGTCAGCAAATGCTGATGGGTGCCGTAATGTGCCCAAGAGACTTTGTTGATGGCTTATACCCGTCAACATACACATCAGTTAATCCTATTAGCATACACTTACTGACGCCAAAAATGTTGTTGGGTAGCGGCCGTCAACAAACCCGCTAGTAAATTGGATACTGACGGGTTCACTGACGGCTTTGCCCATCAGCGTTCAACAATTTTTTGTAGTGAACAGTGGGGCACGCCGTCACCCATTTTTAAAAGAATGTCGACCCTCCACCTAAAGGGGATATAGTCTATCTCAGGGTAAGAGGCAAGCTAAGGTAGCCCCCTGTTCCACGACTAAACAGGATGAGGATAGTTCCTTGGTGCCGAAAACTACTTGGGGGTATGTGTCTTGTGTTCCAGATGATGGTAGCCAATGAGCCATGAGTTCAAGAAACACAGGGCTTCCTACTTCTAGCCAACTCCTGACTTTAACTTCTAACGAACTCGTGACTTTAAATATGCTTTGACGACAAGGATAGTGCTGCTTTGGACCATATTGACGAGGTTTCCACCATTACAATGAAAGTCATTTGCAAAACCTTTTGAGCTGACTTAGCCGAAGAAGATGAACTGCATGCACTTTTGGAATCTAGATCAACTAAGGTCACCATGAGAAGTTCTTTTTCTACTTTATTGAAGGATAATTCAAACAATATAGAGGTTAAGGCTTTGGTTGACTTTAATCTCTGCTCAGCAGTGCCCACTTCAAAATCAAAATTGAACCAATTTAGTTTTTCGGAAGCTACTGCAGAAACTAATACGGACCACAATATTGATGTGCATGAAAAGAAAAAAAAGTCTGCTCGTAAGTGTTGGGTCGATTATTTGGATGAGGAAACTGATGATGACCAATCGTCTAGTTGGATGGGTACACTGCCATCAGCCATTGGGCCGATTTACAACTTTGAGGAATTGCTCGAACACATTTGATTTACCACATTTAAAGGAAGCGCGATGGGAACTAGCAGAAGTCAAAGCTTCCTTAAATTTATCATCACTCACACTGATTTTCATAGAGCCCTCTCCATCAGTAAAATTGATTACACTCGCGGCTAAAAAGTCCTGGTCAGATGTATTGGATATGAAGGTGGACATTCGTGTGATGATTAAAGACAAATCTTGTCAAAAGGTCATCAAGATATTGACCCACGCCTCTTAAATAGTGTGAAGATTTACTTTTGTCTTGCATTTTTTTAATGAAATTTATTGTTAGGCTTTGTGAACAATTCCATACATTTTTCTTATTAAATATTTTCAATATATTGAAAAAGACCCAATCATTTTCGTCTACTAGAGATAATATTTGACCTCAAAAAAGATTTCTTATAATTTTAAAAAAAATACACAATTTCAAACGGTTTAAAGTTTTTTTTCCTTCCACCCATCACTTATTCTATTTTTTTAAAGCACTATATTGAATCGCCAATTTTTGTAGAAGTTTACTTAACCAATTTAAATATTTTTGAGTTTTATCCAATTGTATTGGGGTTTATTAAATAAATATTATATTTTTAATTTTAAATTGGCAAAATAATACACAAAAAAAATTGACATTTTAAATCGGGACGCCACTCAGACCGGCGTCCCGCCCATTGGAAAAAATAGCGGGACGCCACTCTGACTGCCGTCCTGGTGTTTTGCATGTAATTGTGGTGTTTGTCTAGTATTTTTAATTAGGATTTTATGTTAATTTTAGTAGTTTTTTAGTGGAGTTTTGTTAGGTTTTCACTTGTTTTCTCGTTTTGTTGTTCTTTTCGTGTTTCTTGTTGATTTTATACTTAAAATGGTTAAATGAGTTCAACTAATTTGTGGATGGGGGTTATTTGTGTTAGGTTTTGACAAGAAGGCAAAAAGAAGGTGAAAATTAGCCCTTGGCTCGAGTCAAGGTGAGTCCCGCGCACAGCTGCTCGGCCGCTGCCGAGCGCTGCCGCCACGCCCGCCTAGTCCCGCGCGCAGCTGCCGAGTCCCGCTCGCAAGCCCGCGCGCAACTGCCGAGAGCTGCCGAGCACGTCCGCCCACGCCTGCCGAGTGCCGCCGAGAGCTGCCGAGCACGTCCGCACACGACTGCCGAGCTTTTATGCATAGTCAGCTCGGTGAAACATTGCATTTTCTTTATTTGAGTTTTTATGCATAGTTATACCTTGTGCTTGCATGTTTGTACTCGGTGAAACATTGCATTTTCTTGCTTATTTTCATTACTTGCTTGCATTTTTATTTAAGGCATACGGACCGAGGCATCCTACCAACTTGTTATTTCAATTTCTAGGATAGTTTAGCTATTTTAATTGCTTTATTTTCCTTTCCCTTTTATTTTTCAAGCTTGAAACACATTGAAACCTTCAATCGAATCGAATTCCGATAATACCAAGCCAATGAACCTGATGATTTATTCATCACCACGAAAACTACTCTAACACCTGGACCTTTTTTTTTTTTAATTCGGGGCTGAATTGAAACAAAATTGGGGGGAGCGGGACGCCAATCAGAGTGGCGTCCCGGGTCTAATTTGCCAAAAAAAAAAATTCACCACAAACCTACACACACACCCGTCTTCTTCCTCTCCTAGCAGCGCGGCGACTCCCCCCCCCCCCCCCCCCTTTTCTTCTCTTCTTCTTTCTTCAAGCATTTCAAAAAAAGGTATGTTTCCGATTCATGTTATAGTTTGTAATTAATTGATTTATATATGTTCGAGTTATTTTAGTTTCAAAAAAAGTATGTTTCCAATTCATGTTTTAGTTATTTTAGTTAATTCATATTTTAGTTATTTTATAAGATTAGTTATTGTATTAAATTTTAATTAATTGATTTATATGTTTGAACTCATGTTTTAGTTATTTTAGTTAAATATTTTTTGTATATATTGAATTTATATATTTGTAAATTTTAGTGGTGAATAATTTTCAAATTTTATTTGATTTTTTGATTATGTGAAATGTTGAGTTTATTAGTTTTGTTTAGTTGTTAATTGTTTATGAATATGTGGTTGTGATGAAATTATTAATTATGGGAATAGTTGAATTAATTTATTTTGTGAGAAATAATTAAATATGTGAAAATTTGAATTTATTTGTTTGTAATGAATTTATTTTGTTTTTGATGAAATTATTCATTATGTGAATATTTTTATTTTGTGAGAAATTCTTAATTATTTAAAAATTTGATTTTATATGAAATTATTAATTATGTGAAAAAAGTCTTAATTTATTTATTTTGTGAGAAACTCTTAATTATGTGAAGATTGAATTTATCCGGTTCTTGTTTAGTTGTTAATAATTTATTAAAATTAATTTTATTTGTTTATGAGTAAATTATTAATTTTGTGAAAATGTTAATTATTTACGAATATCGAATTTATTCGGTTCTTGGGGCATTTGTATATTTAAGAAGTGAGCGCACATATGGCGAATATGTCTACTGGCAATGAATATGACATGTATGCATCAATTCTATGAGACGGGGGTGGATATGCAAATGTAGATCCCACTGAGCATCATCCCCCTCCCCCACTGGTGATCCCGGACTACCCTACCGATTGCTTCGGACCAGATGAAGGAAGCGATTCTGAAAATATTTTAAATGAACTAGATGATGGTGATGAAACTGGTGAGGAATTCTTTCAGTTGGGGGTAGCATACCAAGTGAAGATCATTTTGAACCTACCGTAGTTGAACGTGCCCCTACAACTCATAAACGAGCGGATAGAGGATCAGAACTATACAAGAACATACCATTTTTTGATACGAGTACGGAGCCATTCCTATTGATTCAATTTATGTCCCTCAACAGGACTACTACTACGATAAAGCCGTAGGAGTGTTGAGAACAGGCATGCTATTCAGAGATAAAAAAACATATGATGTGGGTTGTGAAAGATTACTCTGTGCGCGTCGCAAAGTGTGCATATAGAGTGTTAGAGAGCAGTCCAAAGGTTTGGAAAGTTGTTTATTTGTCGAAACCCCTTGGGGAGAATCATGTAGATATTCCGAATCCATTAATCAACGAATCACCCGACTGCGGATGGTGACTCCACGCTAGTTATCGTAAATGAAAGGGTGCTTGGGTAATCACAAGATTGGGTTCTGCACATAGATGTCTTGCATCTTTTACACGTCATGATCACCCCAATTTGTGTAGACACACGATTGCTATTTCATTACCACTCACATCGAGCAGGATCCGTTATATGATACTTCGCATGTCCAGAAGGCTGTCGAACAAGAATATGGTTATGAAGTCCCATATCACAAGACATGGCAAGGTTTGCGACGGGCTCATGAAAATGTTTACAGGACGTGGGAGGAGTCAATCCAACATTTACCAAAATACATGGAGGCCTTGCAGACGTACAACCCAGGGACAGTGGTCGAGTGGCTACACAAATCTTCTGGAATAGCCGGTGTGCATATGTTAAGATTTGTATTTTTGGCATTCGACAATGTATCAAAGCTTTCAGACATTGTCGCAAGGTGATCAGTGTTGATGGAACCTTTTTGGTTGGAAAGTACAAGCACACGTTGTTGATCGCATGTGCAATTGACGCAAACCAAAAAGTCTTGCCACTAGCTTATGCAGTTGTTGATTCAGATAGTTATAGCTCCTGGAATTGGTTCCTTCATAGGGTTGCAAAATATATTATTCGCGACATAGAAGGGGTTTGTCTTATATCTGACCGACATGCCGGACTACTTAGTGCACTAGAACAAGTTTTGGCATTCTCTTCTAATGTTTTTTGTTTGCGACATGTCTTTTCTAACTTCAATATGCATGTCAAGTCTGTGAAATTGAAGGATATGTGATTCAAATCTGGATCAGCACCCAGAATTTCAGTCTTTTATAAAATAATGGAGCATATTAAAGCCATTGATCCAGATGCATTTGCATACTTGGATGGCATTGATAAGAGCAAGTGGACACTGTCCCACGACGGCTGCAAATGGTGAGGCATCCTGACGAACATGTTCGAGGGCATCAATGGAGTGATGAAACGTGCTAGACGGCTACCAATAACTACTATCGTCTGAATCACATTTTCTCGAAGTATTGATAATTTTTATGATCGTTTGAAAGATGCGACAAGAGTTCGTAACATGAAACAATTTTGGCCTGATAAGATATATGACATATTCAGATCAAGACAGTAGTTAGGGACATCTTACCATGTTACGGGATATAATTGGGTGGCACAAACGTCCGAAGTTTCCGCACGGGTCGATGGAGCAGTTCGTGCCCGAAACTTTCGAGTGTCCTTGTCAAACGCAGAATGCTCTTGTGGTAGATGGGGAGCAGTGGTATTTCGTGCTCTCATGCAATAAAGGAGTGCACCGAATTCAGACTGGATCCTCGAGTTTACATCCAAGATTACTATAGCACTGCTGCGTACCTGTGTACATACGTTGTTAGGGCTTTTAAACCATTGCCCGATGCGGAGGATTGGAATGAGGCAAGTTTTGAATTGGTTCATGATCTACACACAAAGAGGCAACGAACCATTGGACGACTCAGGGGCAGTAGGATACCCAACGAAATGTACCAACCGCAAGTACGCGCATGACAACAATACCGTGCGCAAGATTTGGCTAGCTCATCATAAGGCGGTGGACGTTCTAGTTCTAGGCATTGATGTTAGATAATTGTTGTAACTCGCCAGCACTACTTGATGTTTATAATTCGCATTGCTATGAGTATTATTAATTGTTGTTCTATGAGTTCCCTAATTAATATTCATCTTGATGTTGTAGTTTGATTTATTTTTCTTTTAACAGACGTTTGACACTACTCGATGTTGTAATTCACATTACTATCTGAATTAATAATTTTTATTGTATGAATTCCCTTAATTAATATTTCATTATTATATGAATTTACCAATTCCTGGAATATTTTGTCTGATACATATAGATTTTAATTATTTATGTGTATTTATCTTGCAGATGGCATCACCGCTATTGAGCCAGCAGCATTTACATAGATCGAGCAGTGTTGTTGGTGGTCAGATGGATGAGGTTCTGAGGGTGAAGCATGCAGTATGTAATATTTTCTGGGACTACAGTTCAGAGGATGAAGGTCTACATCCTCGTGTTATGTCAGTGCTACATCGCTGGGGGTTTTACGGGGTAGCACGTTGTTGAGCGATTACTAGGCTGGACTGTCATTTGATCACTGCACTAGTTGAATGATGGCGCCGCGAGATGCATATGTTTCATCTGCCCATGGGAGAGGCCACGATCACTCTGCAGGATGTGGCCATTATTTGGGGTGTTCCGATTGAGGGTGCCCCTATGATCGGTGATGATGTGCAGCGGGACAGGGAAGAATGGGCTGAGTACATCTGGGAGTACATAGGCCTATATGTGGATTACGAGGAGGAGATGAGAGGTGAGAGTCATGTGAAACTCTTGACATTGAGCGACCATCTAAGAGTAAATGAGCCAGATGACGACATGCCTACAGGACGAGGTGGTGAGGTACGCTCGTGGCATAGCACTACTGCTGCTAGGTTCGTTAATGTTGCTCGGTACGACGAACAACTAGGTTTCCGTACATTACCTGCATCATTTAGAGAATGATGAGATAGAATCGGGTATTAGCTGGGGTAGTGTTGTGCTTTCACATCTTTATCGTGAGTTGTGTTCGGCTGTGCAATCAGATAGGAAGACGATTAGTGGTCCGATGGAGTTGTTGCAGATTTGGTCTTGGTCCCACATTTCCTCTATTAGACCAGAGCCCACGAAACTTTCTCTCGATCTTCATCGGACCATTCACATTTCATCTGAAGACGTCACGTTGCTCGTACCGCCGTATGGGGCTAGGTATAATTTTTAACTATAATATAATAATTCCATTTTAATAACTTCACTTAAATGTTTACGCAGATGGATTGCAGAATATAGTCCTACGCGGAGCTCTAGGACTCACCTGATCGGCTACATGAGCTAGAGGTAGAGCACGGAATAAATTTTGCTTATATTTATAATACGGAGATAATTGATGACTATTATTGAAATGTGCAGTAGACATGGGAACCCTACGATTTGGGTGCACCTGAAATAGAAGGACTGGGGGACAGATGTTTGAGTCCAAATTGGATGAGCCAGTGCCCATTGATATGCTGGTCGATTGTCGAGATCCAATTTCCCAATCGAGTGACCCAGAAATTCAGTATACATCTGAGTATACCAGAGACCAGCGTATTTGATATGGAGGCTCTATATAGTGTCTCACGAGCCTCCATGCATCACGTCCCATGGACTGTACATCATTGAGTCTGGATTCAAGCATGGGAAAAACGAGAGACCATGAGGATACAAGGTACTCGAGTAGAAAGAGGTGCGGGCACGGTGAGAGGATATCGCAGCTGGTATCGGCATAATACACGCCGTTTCATCTCTCATTTAGAGAGACATGCAGAGGGAGGATACCAGCCATCGGACGTCAGCGTTCACGAGGCCATTGTAAGAAATAATTTTCAATCTTTCCTAGCTCAATGCATTTATTTACTTATTAGACTTGATGTTCAACTTTCTGTGTTTTGTAGGGTACTTGGAGACAGCGACTCGGCCGTGTGGCGTCAGATCTTCAAGATGACGACTTGGACTCGGTTCGTTGTATGCGCGATGTGGTTGAGTCGATTGCAGATGAGATGTTGCAACGGCTCCGTATTCGTGGGGATGTGTTCATGAGGATGACCAAGTTGACCGCACAACATACGCGTCCGGTAGTGGAAGAAGGAGCATATCTGGTCGTGGACGACATTCGTGTCCGGTAGTTGAGGACGAGGCATACCTAGCCCGTCCACATCCTCTCATCGCAGGACACCCGAAGTTGCATCCGGGCCGCCACCAGTCATCTATCACGGTAAATGTGTGATTCGTTAATAACTATCTTATGTGTTACTTCCTTACGATTACTATTGAAATAATAAGTTTTTTTATCTGTTGAATATAGATCCTGTTGGTCAATAATCGTATAACTTGGAAGGTGATTACGTTCCTACATTTGGAACATCCGCACCGGAGTTTTATACTCCTCCATATGTTGGTCACTCGTTCACCGATCTTCTTCAGAATGAATATCCGCTTTTAAACCCAAACTTCGCACCTGCATATGACATGGGCATTTTGCGGCCACCCTTCCAGACGACACCAATTCCCATGTCGATTCCCACTAAAACTGTGAATCGTCACATCAGAGTTTTGGTATATATTTAGAGGACGAAAGTGACGAGTCAGTGCCGATTCCGGAACCACCAGCCCACCCACAAGGACATGATCACGACCTACGTAAGTACAAAGAGAAAAAAAAAGGCTCGGTGTGGAACGGGGTCACATTTGGTCTGATATTATTTTGATATTATGTAATTTATTTTAATTGTGTCGAAGTTTTCTATTGCGTGGTTCACTTTCTATTTTCCATTAAATAAAAACATTAAAATAACAATCTTTCGAGCAGCGGTGATTTGGACAACATAAAAATATCACACAACGAAAACACAAACGCAAACCACATCAATAGGGCAGTCTCGGTGCAACAACATAAAAACATCATACAATGAAAACACAAACGCAATCCACACCCAGGTAGAGCAGTGTCGGGAAAATAACTGGCAATGGTCAGTGGTACTTCCACTCGTAGAGCTTCCACCGTGGTTAATTGGATGCACATCTCCAAAGAGTACTTTCTTTTGTGAGCAAGGGTTCCTCATCAAAAGCGTTACAATGAGCAAAGATTCAAATTACTTGTAATAATTGAAAAGGGAGTGTAGAACTTACAGGCATAAACTTCTTGCGTACGTTATGATTACCGAGGACCATTTTCACATTTCCGTTCCAAACAGTACCAGGGGTCCGAATCAGTTCATTGAAGAACCTGAATCGGCTCTTAAGTTTGACAATCCTGTCTATGGCGTCATCTTCGGAAACGACATGTTGATTTTTGTAGCAGCTATCAAGTAAACACTTCACTTCTTTCACTCTGTTGTCTGGTAACGGTCCGTCATTTGGATGCCATCCTCGAATATCGTTTTCAAGGATTAGGAATCCCAATAGACATTTGTCTCTGGTAAGTGTCCACTTAGCGTTGAATTCACACCCGTAATCGAGTGTTTTCACCCGAAGTGTAGAGGACCATCTGTGTCGTTGATCTTTATTTCAAATAAAATATGAAGTAATTGATATGTATTTTCTATTGAATTGTCCATTGTTTGTTACACAACGTATTTATAGCAAGGAGAGCAATTATTCAAGTAATTATTAGAGTGTTCTGTGAAATATTGTACAGGATAACAAGACAAGTCAATGTCACATCAATTGTAGCTGACAAAGCTACATTTCATTTTTCTTTTAAGTTTTCTTTTTTTTTTCTATGTGTGTTGCATAGTCACTATTTCTGAATGGAGAAATATGACTGCAATGTCAATGTCACAACAATTGTTGCTGGCAAAGCTGCATTTCCTTTTTGATCTTTCTTTTAATTTCTTTTTTCTATGTGTGTGTTGCATTGTCGTTGTTTTTGAATGGAGAAATATGACTGCAATGTCACATATTTCAATGTTCTCCCATACTTGTGTTGTCTTATCACCAATACAAAATAATTACAAAGCTGACTAAAATAATTAATGTCACGTATTTTTCTGATGGACATGGGGAGACGTTTCAACCAAGTACAATAATGCAATGCAATTAATTTTTACGCACGCGGAGACTAATAAGCACACTATACAATTATATTACACATCTATATATATGTACACACGGAAAAACTTACCAGAAAATATAAATTATACCAGCTAATTTTGACGAAAACCATCCAGATGTCCTAAGAATAAACAATAATTACTATGATCCTGCACTAACCCCATGGACCATGGAGATGGAAGAGGTCATTTTGGGATTTTTCGTCGCCCATAAAGAAAGTGTCGAAAGAGGTGCAAAAAAAGCGAATGTGGTCTTGAGAGTCCCGCAGGTAAAAAGTCTACTCCATAGTCATTTCATGTTTTCACCTACTATTCAAGAAATTTACGACAGGATCGAAAAAATGGAGATGAGGTACGATTGGTGGAAGGCAATACTTTCTGATGATGGTGTTTTTTTGGATGAAGAACATGGATTGATCTGTATTGATACCACTATCAATAATAATGTCTCTACAGCCTATGTAAACTCCACACATTTGTCTACAATTAATTAATTATGTGGTTTGTGTTGGTTTCATTTCAATTACTAACTTTTTTTAAAAAATAAAGGAATACGGTGATGATGCATCACGTAGATATTATTTGTATGACGTACCACCATTGTGGAAGAAGATGGAAGCAGCTTTCAATTGATGCATTCTCAATGTATTAGTACCCAAATGTGTAATAAAATGGGAAGTCTGAGTGTGCAACTATGTACTTTGTAATGTCTGATTTTTTTCACGTCCTCTAGTTTTTTATTTAATCAAATGTATAATCTTTTGTTTTTACTTTATTAAATAAAATTATTATTTAATGTTTATCCAACCTTGCTTGTGACAAGACTCCACATGTATCAATGGGTTTTTCAACTTTTGTTGTGACAATACCTGACACTATTCCATACGTTTTTCAACTTTCTTTGTGACAAGACTACATCTTAAGTATTATGTTTTCATCTTTATCTATGACAAAGACTACACATAGAATACAATTGTCTTGTTAAATTGTAACTCATCTATAAATTTAGAATAATGGACCAGATTTTTCAAAAATAATTCACTTACACCTTTGGTTTTCTCCACCATCTAAGTGTTTTCATAAAAAAAAGGAAAAATGAGTTCCAATCAGCCTAACAATGTACCATATTTTGATTTCGAAGAAGATTTCTTTTTCTACAATACGAATTTAACAGCATCCATATGGATACTAAGCTGGTTAACGACCTCCGTAAGAGTAAGCTCAACGGTATCTACGATCCCAGAAAAGGAATACGCAACAATATCACATGGATCTTGTTGGACAAAATCAATGTTGCGTTCGGGAAAGACTTCACAATGGACGACATAACCGCTCGAGTTCAACTTCTGGAAAAACGATACAGGCATTTTCATATGATGTTGGGAAACGAGCATTGTATTTGGGATCATGAGACCAACAAAGTTCAAGCGCCAGAATGGCTAGTACGTTTTTGGAACGACGTGGCAAGCGATGCTGAGTTTACTGCTACATATCTAAAATATGGAGAACCTTTATTCGATTCCATGGATTGGGTATTCAATAAAAATTATTTAAATTGCATTTGTCAATATCACAATCTCATTGGAAATCCGCCATTACGAATGTGATCACATATGTAATATCAAATTACTGTAATTGCTATTTTAATCTTATTTCTTATTGTATTTTAATCTTATTATATTTTTAATTTTCAAATAAAATCTCTTGTAATTTGTAGACATTATTATGATATGTTTATTTATTTTACCTAATAAAATTTTTTAACAAATTATAAAATAAATAACTTACAAAAATAAATAATATGTGTGTCTTAGGATTTTGGTGGTGAAAATTAGGGTTTTGGTGGTGAAAATAAATAAACAATATGAATAAATAAATTAGGGTACGAAATTTTTATTTTTTTTTGGAAATTCGCCCTTGAACGTCACTCTAACTGGCGTCCCGCTCTCCTCCTTTTTTTTTGTTGGGCAAAAACACCCCGAGATGCCATTCTGGTTGGCGTCCCGCTCCCCCAAGTTTTTTTTTTTCAATTGGGCCCCGCAATTTTTTTCTTTAATAAAAAAGTCCGGGACGCCGGTCGAAGTGGCTTCCCGACGTAAAATTTCAATTTTGTTGTGTGTGTATTATTTTGACAATTTAGAATTAAAAATATAATATTAATTTAATAATACATTGTATTGAGTCATTATTTTATTATTTCTACTTAGTGTATAACTCAGTTTTTTTTTTCCTTCCACCCATCACTTATTCTATTTTTTTTTTAAAGTACTATATTGAATCGCCAATTGTCGTACAAGTTTACTTAACCAATTTACATATTTTTGTGTTTATCCAATTGTATTGAGTAATTATTTTATTATTTCTACTGGTGTATAACTCAGGCAATGCACGAAGAAAGAAACATAAGTTGAACGTAAATACGTGGAGGAGGTTTTAAAGAGGACATTCATATTTTAAATATATGAGTGCTTATTCATATATTTCTCATTTATAATAATAATAAATCAAACAATACTTATTTTTTAAAATGAGTATTGATTTGTTGTTTATTATAAAGTTAATGAAGAATATTTTTGATTGGTTGGTAAAGTCACCCAATTTCTTTATTTACTTTTTAATATCATAATTGTAGCTCAACCCTTGAACATTTGCAGTTATATACTCTAACTTTCAGAATTAAATATAATATTTTTATTATAACTCATTTAAATTACTTTTTTTCCAATTTATAAAAATAACTATATATGTATATGTGTTATTAATTCTTTTGTTAATCAACAGTTGTGTCCTAGTGACTCGCCAGATAATTCGGGCATTTGGCCCATGGTATCCATTTTAAAGTTACATTGATGTATGAAATAATTATTCTTGATTCTTTTTATTTTCATACTTTGTTTCCATTTCACGTTATTTAACATCTAAATAAGACACAAAGTAATAACAATATTAACTTTATTCTTTCTTTCTTTTTATTTCCCTTTTCTAAATTTTTTTGATACTTGATAATTTAATATATGGATCCACTCCACTTTACTTAACATCAAAATCTTTTCTATAATTTATTTTTTATGGTGTTTGATATTTTAGTATATGAATTAATAATATGTTTGAATTATATTATGTATTTAAGAAATATACGAATGATTATGATTTCTAAATACATAAAATTATAATTTACTTTTTCGCCTGAATCAGGAATTGACATACTGATCCAACGATTTATTAGAACATTAGGGTCACATGTTAATCATTTTTGAGCCACATACTTGGTGCTTGAAATAGTTATTCCCATCTCTTTTTATATGTATTCCTTTTATCCAATTAACTTCTCTTAACCCGTGGGATTAACTTCATCTTCTGGTGTGCTTATTTTTGTTTATATTATTTTTTTTTCTAGTTTTCATAGTTTTTTTTTTTATCCAATAATGTAGTTTATGAATTAATAATTTAAGGTTTTATAGATTTATCCAAGTTATTAAATTTATTTCATTTTTATTTCATCGACCAAAACAAATAGTATTTAGATTTGTTAAATATATGAAATATATTTTCTTAACTATTTGATATTTATCAATTATTATATATTTTTATATTTATTTCTTGAGATTTTAATTATTTAAATCACACACACAGGATTGGATCCAATTGGTTAAGTTCTTAAAATGAGTGTCGGGGCCAACAGTCACCCATTAGATTGAGATTTGTTAGATATATATTGCTTGATGATTTGTTATTTAATAAATACATAAGATTATATGTTCTCATCTATGTGCATTAACGAACCTCTAAATATACAATAAAATTATTGAAAATTGGTTTGGGGAAGCATGACATGTAATGCAAACATTATTGTTATTCGAATTGTGTTAATGTACTTCTAAATGTGCATTAATATACGTCTAAATGTACGATGATTTTTTATTTTTTATATTTGATTTTTCGAAATAATCTCAATTCAAACTTTTAAATGTACAAATTTATTGGGAAAATGGTATGAGCATTGTTTCTTAGGTCGTAAAGAATAATATGATGTAATTTATTTTGACAATGTTTGTATATTTTGGAATTATCGATAAATTTCAATAGAGGAGAGTTATTAATTGAGGAGAGAGATAAATATAAAGAGAAAAATCTTTTTTACCTCCTGAACTATGACCATTTTGACACTTTGCCTCCTGAACTTTTTTTTCGTGCAAATTACCTTCTAAACTGTACGAATTTTGCACTTAACCTCCTGAAATCCAATTATTGGTAGAACTTTTGGTCGAATCTCACTCGTGTGACATGCACGCTTACATATAAGGGGTAAAACCGACTTGCCATCTCTTACTTATGACTCCTGCTCAAAATAATGGCACGTGAGCACTCGTGTGACTTGTTAAAATAATGTTCACATTAATATATGTATACACGTAGGATTTGGAGCCTACATAGTGTTCATGTGCCATTATCTTGAGTGGGAGTCATGAGGAAGAGATGGAAAGTCAATTTTACCTCTTATATGTTAGCGTGCATGTCACACGAGTGAGATACGGTTAGAATTTCCACAAAAAATGAGAGTTCAGGAGGTTAAGTGCCAAATTCGTACAGTTTAGGAGGTAATTTGCACGAAAAAAAAAGTTTAGGAGGCAAAGTGTCAAAATGACTATAGGTCAGGAGGTAAAAAAGATTTTTCTCTAAATATAAATGATGTACTTTATATTAGTTAATAACATTAATGTTCATTTAAATATTAGTTAGTGCATATTTAGAAAGTTGTTGATGCACATTTAGAAATGAGAAGATGTATTTATCCCTCAAACTAATTTATTATATCCATTGGATATAATATAAAGTACTTGGTGGTTGTGATTTAGCCCTACATTCTCATTATAAGAAGTTTAACCATTGGATCCACTCAAATCCTCGCATATATTTTATATTCTTTTAAATAATTCCTAACATTATATTAACTTTGAAATTATAATTTTCCAATTATTTTATACTAAGATGAACTTTAGATTTTACTAAAAATATACATACGGTTTAAACACACGCCATATATAGTTATTTAAATAAAAACTCATATAAAGTGACATGTGATTTCTAATATAAATCATTTATAAGAATATTAAATTATTTATTATATAATATTCAATTAGTATTTATAATTTTAATTTATTAAGCATAAAATTTGAATGAGAACCATTATTAAATGAAATTCACCATACAAGTAAGTATGTAACTTAATTCAAATAAGACAATAATAATTACAACATAAAAATTAAAAATTAGTAATATTTTTATTATATAAACTAATAATCAACTTTTTTTCTTGAAAATATTGTTTGGCGGGAATTAAAATTTCACTTGCTATATATATATATATATATATATATATATATATATATATATATATATATATATATATATATATATATATATATTCAACTTATATACTAAACAAAAAACCTTCATCCTATGTGTCCGCTTAGAAAGTTTTGGGTTGAGCAGTAGTTTTTTTGTGATTCAAATGTTTACTTGGCGAATTTTTGAGTTATGAAAACTTGAGAAATAATAGGAATTATAATATCTACCTAGTTTAATATATTTATTTTTATTATATGTTACTAATTTAATATTTTTTTTATTTTTTTAATTCAATATTTTCTTTTATTCTTCTAATATAAAAATATACAAATTCATATGTAATTAGAATAATCTAAATTAGTTATCTTAATTAAGAATTAAATTACTTATAAGATAATATTAGTTAAAATACTTAATTATGAAAATCCCACCTACATACTAAATGAAAAGATCTCTATCATACGTGTCTGCTTAAGAAATTTCGGGTTGAAGTGTTATTTTTTTTGGTTCGAATGATTTCTTTGGCTAATTTTGGGGGTTTGAATACTTCTTGAAATATAAGAATTTTAATATCTACTTAATTTAAGATATTTTCTCATTTATATTTTGCTTAATTTAATATCATTCTTATATTATATTTTGCCTAAGTCAATTTTTTTTTATTCTTCTAATATAAAAATATTAAAATCATATATAATCAGAAAATTTCAAATTAGTTATCTTTGTTAAATGATAAACTAATTATAAGATAATGTTAATTAAAAAACTTAAATATGAAAATAACCTAAGTAAGTTGTATTTTTAATAAAAGTTAAAATATATTATTAGAGTTTCAAATATAAAATGTAATTAAATTACGAGTTATTTGTAATAATCTACGTATGTAACTAAATATTATTAATGAATTCAATATAAACATAAAAATATAAATTTATATAATATTAGTTATTAAGTATTGATTAGACACTGGTATAATGCGACACGGGTTGAGAATATGCCATCTTTTGAATTTCTCCAAGTATGTAATTAAAAATTATTAACGAATTTGATATAAATGATTCGTACATATTTGTGTGTGTTTTTTTTGTATTTTTGTATCTTTTTTTTGTGTGCTTTAGTTGGGTTTGAATCGTATTTTATTTTGTATTTTCTTGTTTTGCATTTTCTGTAGTTTCTGTCGTCTTTTTCATAATGTTATAGTATTTGTGTAGATTTTTATGTTAGTTTTATTTTCTTGGTTTTAGAATAGTCGAGCGATCACAACTAACTCGATTTGACGAAAAGACGACCCGAGACCACGAAGCATAGCCGTCGATCAATGGCCAATTAACGCGCATTTTCCGCATGCATCAACCGCGTGAGTCGGCTGATCTACCGATGAATTCTCGCCACCGTCGATCGACGCCCAATCGACGGGCCATCTACGGACGCCTTTTTTCCACCATCGACTAGCAAATATCGAGCGACAAGGGATCGACGGTAAAGACATTGTCGATCGACGAAGGCTATTTTCGGCAATTTTTGATAAAATTACTATTTTGCTCCTACTTTCACATATTTAAGCCCACATACCCAAGACTTGAAAGGAGGGATTTGAGCCCTCTAGGGATTGGATGCCCAAACTTACCTTATCCTCTTTCATCCTTTTTAGTTTAGCACTTAGATTAGTTTAGTTTGTAGTTGATGAAGTATTTTACTCTTTGGCTTTCAAGACTTTGAAGAACGATTATACTTATGGTAATTTCTAGTTCTTGTTCTCTTACTTTTTCTTTGTAATTTACATGAATACCTGAAGTAATTTATTTTCTTATGTATGAGTTGTAGTTTGAATATTAACCTTTTATTGATTTGCTAATGAACTTGAATTTCCTCCATTGTTGTCTCCTTCCTTATTTTCAAGCTTGTTTCCCCTTTTAGAGTAGTGTAGAAATTTGGTACTGAAAGATAGATGGGTTTTGCCAAACTAGTCATTTTCTTGCACTTAGTTGTTATTGTAGTCTAGATTCCTGATTAAGATATGTTCAAGCATTGTAGTTTGTTTGACTTTCTAGTTGTAGTTTAAATGTATTTTCCCTCCATGCTTTGTGTTAATTTATTTGTGCTTTTAATTATGAGTTTATGATGTTACTAGCTTTGATTATGAATTTCCTAATTGGTTTAATTATGTTCATGTTTGACCTTAGTTTATGTTATAGTATTTCTTGTGTTATTAGGTAAAATTCATGGGTCTAGTGCTTAGGTGAGTTTAGAACCATTAATTGACATTGTTGGGTGTTTAATTTACAACTTGGGGTTGACAACCCTAACTTGTGGATTAAGTGTTCGATTAAATGTCAATTTATCGTCTAGATAAGCCTATAGCCCTAAATCCTCATTTTATATCTTTTCAAAGTCTTAAATTACATATCTCATCATTTAAATTATTGTCTTAGTTGCCAGATATTCAAAACCCGAAAATTGATCGTGTGTTTGAGATAACTTTTTTTTTTCTCGTCTGTGATTCAAAAACAAAAATTGCTTTCGATTAGTCTTTATCGAGAGATTCGGCTTGAGTTACCTCACCGCACTATAGTCGACCCCGTTCTCTTGTGGGCAATCCTTAAATATTTGTAAAAACGTAGTGCGCTTGAGATCAATTCACTTAACACTAAACATAAAAGTATTTAATAATAATTAATTAATAGAGATTAAACACGAGTCGAGAATGTGATAACTTTTGAATTATTCTAAGTATGTAAATAAAATTATTAACGAATCTAATCTAAATACAAAAATACAAAATTATTTAACAATAAGAAAATAATAGTTAATAAATAGTTATTAGACATCGGTACAAGATACGAGTTGATAGTACATTATCTTTTGAATTTTTTTATTTTTAAACTTAAAAACTTTAATATCACATATCTTTTGATAAATTTCGTGTAACACACGAGTGTTAAACTAGTGTGTGTGTGTGTGTGTGTGTGTGTGTGTGTATGGGGTGGGGGTGGGGCGTGTGTATAATTGTTAAGTATTTTTTCGTCAGTATAATTTTATCTCATATTAAAGGACCAAACTCTTGTAAGGCCAGACTGATGGATCACATGTCAGTTCAAAACTTCATAACTAATATTTCATAGTAAAATCAGTATATCATAGTACCGTCGATACATCATAGTATAAAAACCAATATATCATAATAGAATCAAATAGCCTAACGAGTCATGATTCATCAAACTGTCATGACACAAGTGTTCATATTGAGTTCACACATCAAGCGAGGATATTTTACCACAGCTGAAGTTATAATTTTCGTGGTGTTGAAATAATTCAACGAGTTCATGGCTTGGTATTATCGGACTTCAATCCATTTACAAATTTCAACGTGTTTCAAACTCAAGAGATGAGAGAAAACCGAAAATAATGCAATTAAAAATAGCAAACTAAACTAGAAATTGAAATGACAAGTTGGTTAGATGCCTCGGTCGTATGCATTAATTAAAAATGCAAAGCAATAAAGAAAGAAAGCAAGAGAATGCAAAGTTTCACCATTTACTACATGCATGCACAAGGTACAACCATGCATGAAAACTCAAATAATGCAAATTGACAAAAATTGAAAGCACCAAAGTAAAGAGCAATAAAAGTTGACGTAAAAGTTCAAATCTTTCAAAAAAGTAACGAGAAACGAAGAGTAGATCTAAGATTCAATTTGAAACTATGCATGGAGATTTAATTCAAAATAAAGCATAATTAAAACTCAAAGTCATGATGATCAAGGATCCGATCTATGATCTAGGTGTGTCACTCAACTAGAATTCATAATCAATTCACAAGTTTCATCATGAAATCAAGTAGCTAAGACAAAAAGCATAATTGAAGAACAAGCATGGAAATGAAGAACAAAGCTTTAAATTAAAAGGAGAGCTTACTAAAATTAAATGGAGAATCCAAAGCTTGAATTACAATGAAGGTGCAAATCCAAAGGAGTATTTGGATTCATCTTGAGCTTACAAACCCAAGGAATGCTTGAAGATCAAATCTAAAACCTAAGAGAGAGAAAGTAGATCTAGAGAGAAATTAAGAGAAAATTCATCCCAAGACTCATGCAAGGGTTGGGGAGTGAGTGGATTGTCTTCATAAGTCAAGCGGAGGGTTTTTATAATGATTAGCAGGGGGCAAGCTCGTCAAAATGCTTTAAGTCCCGGACATCCAGTCGATCGACTAAGTGCAGTCGATCGACTAAGTGCAGTCGATCGACTGCTCTTCAGAGAGCATAGCCACTCTCTGTCGATCAGTTGATTCTTGATGGTCGCAGTCGATTTCCTCAGGGGCTCTCGATCGACTAGAGGCCAATCAATCGACTGCCTCGCCAAATCGCAGCCCTTTCTGATGGTCAGTCGATCCTCCAGTCGATTTCCTGGATGGCAGTCGATCGACTGCGGGTTCTCTGGGCAGTCGCTCGGGCAGTCGTCCGGGCAGTCGGCCTGGCTCGATTTTCCTCTTTTCGGCATGGTTTCTTGAGTTCCGACGCATCGACTCGCGCTGTAACAACATTTAGCGTTGGTCTAATACCTCGTGCCACCTACACGTATGAATTTAGATTCAAAACCCATGGATTTTCTTCAATAAACGCATCTATTAAGCTTCAATATTAAAAACGGGGAATGACCGAAAACCTAACGAGAATGACTCAAAATGACTAAAAACAAAGCTAAACCCTAATTATAAAAACTAAGAAAAACACAACAATTAAATGCAAAACAACTACCCCACACTTATCGGTTTATTCGTTCTCGAACAACGAAAAGAATCGAGAGCGTACATGCAATGAACATCGTGTGAAAGAAAGAGAAACCCTTGTGCTTATCCTTATTTATATGATGGAAATATCAGCATTCACTCGCTATCGTCAAACATTGCTCGTATTACTCTTTCTCAAATGCAAGCGAAATCGATGACTTCCTCACAAATGAAAATTTGAGGTGTTCGCTCAATTCGCTCAAGTGTTTGATAAGGGACGTGTATACGCTCGATTCGGACAATGCATGCATTCGTCAAGATTTCACAAATTAGACGCTCAAGATTGCTCGTAGCACATAACCAAACAAGAATCAAACGAGGTCTTTATTATGGGTTGTAGTGTTGGCTCTTTGGTAAGGTATGGAACATTTGGATATAGTGGCTAACACACGACCAAACGTGATCGATAACGCACAAAATCCTACTTTCTAAACCCGAGGCTTATAATCGCTTCACCTTCCCAATTAACCCAACTCTCAATCGAAACCCTCTCTCTTTCACATTCTTTCCCGACTTTTATCTCACAACACTTAGAAGCTTTATGAATTGCCCATTTTTACTAAGTTTAACCCTTTTTGAATTAGGTTTTTCGCTTGAATGCACGCTTAATCACTTTTCGTGATTTTTGTTGGAGTATTATTCTTTTTTTTTCTTTTCCCTTTTTTTTGTATAAGCACTCTAAAACCCGAAAACCCTCATTTGATTTCCCACACTTTTCTCGTTAGCTAACAATACACTCTCCCGCCTCACAATTATGAAGACATAAGAGCTAAAATCGAGCTCGGATAACAAGAAACGGGATAAAGGCTCAAGGGGGCTTATTTGGGATTTTGAAGTAGCATATATATTTGAATATGGCCGGAATAAGGGTGATATATGTGCCTCGAGGTCATTTTAAAATTCAATCATGTGCGAGCAAAATTAAACCTCTTCAATGCAATTTCAATAAAAACACAAGCAAGCCGATAATTCTCACAAGGCTACTCACTAGTTTGCATCGAATTTGGGAGCAAAATCAAAAGAGTTTTGGAGCTTTGCAATCTTTTCCCAAGAAAATGTTGATTATATATATATAAAGGCGTTTTTGGACGAAGCACAAAAATTCAACTCCTCCACACAAGAGGCTTAAGACATGCAAAAACTCGACAAGTAAACTATTCAAACTTCAAAGTATGAGGAATTGTTCCACCATGTAATAAAGACATAAAAAACAACACACAAGAAACAAACAAAACGACTCAACGATGACTCAACCATATAATAGCGCAAATAGTAAGCGTCACTTCGCCAAGAAATGCGTCACTTCGCCAAGGCTCGATTTAAGATTTACAAAACATGCTTGATTAAAACCCGGACCTTAAGCACCTACCCACCCCACACTTAAACCATGCAATGCCCTCATTGCATTTTAATGAGAATCAAGTAAAAGGGGTGTGAATAGAAACTCCCTCAACCGAGCGAGTTTAGATCGAGCTCGGTGGGAATCCACCTAAAAACCAAGCAACCCAAGTATAATCCGAGCATGGTTAGTGTCACCCGACTTCATGAACGCTACCAAAACCATCCATTCGCCCAAGGTTGGAGTTGGTGACCGAGATATATACAAAAACAATCACATGAAATTAAAAACCAATAAGATTATGCACATAAATCACAAAAATAAGGAACAAAAGCACAAAACACTATATTTTGGATTTTTGTTTTTTGTTTTCAAAAAAATTTTTGTTTGTTTTTTTTTTTTTTTTTTTTTTTTGGATTTTTCAAGAATTAGATGAGAAACAAAAGAACATAATCGAATTCAAAATAATACAAATCGAAATATCAAGTCTACATAAAACAAAATAGCCGAATAAATATAATAGAGATAGGAAGGATCAATGGCGCCTCCGACATCGGGGTTGGAGGTTTGCTTCCTCGTCCTCTTCGAGAGCTTCTTCTTCTTCCTCGTCATCGATGAAATCCTCGTCTTCATCATCCTCATTCCAGGCCAAGCGGCTCTCGATTAGCAAAAGGCGGCTATGGAGGGCGCGGTGGGCTCGGTCGGCTCTTGCTTGCCCCGCGTCGAGTCGATCAAAATGCTCAAATACTTGGCGTTGAAACTCATGCCAATCCGCGTTGGGACCCGGGCCGGTGCTCGGGCCCACATAAGGCGATAAAGCTCCATGGCTCGTGCTCGCATGAAACGGGGCCCCCGAACCGGTGTTCGGAGCGTTGTCGGCATCGACACCCTCGTTGTGCCGCCTATCGTACTCGTCCTCCTCCCGTTCTTGCTCTCGGTGGCGCGGGCGTTGGGGGTTTGTCGGTATCTTTGGCAATTTCCACTCCAACACCATCGGCTCAATTCTAGTCATCCCAGCCGCCTCCGGGTCGAATCTAAAATGTCGGGCGATCATGGTGATCATGGGCCCCATTCTGACCCGGGCTATACTTCCGCCCCTCGTCTTCGTAATCGCTCGTATCCCGACCCGGATGAAGGGAAAAAACGGAAGTCGACGCCCATTTTCCAAGCGCCAAAGTACGTAAACTTCGTCGAGAGTGAGATTGGAGCTCTCGTGTTTGCCCATGACGACGTGGGCGAAGAACTTATACACATTTAAAAGCGCCATATCGGTGATCGCCCAGGCTTGATACCTCGCCCACCCGTGATCGAGGCCCAAAATTGTGTCGGGGTGAAATCTCTTGGCCGGTCGTCCCATAAATCTTCACAATTGAACCCAAGGACCGCTTGGAGTGTTTCCCACATGATCATATGCCTCCTCCCTCCGAAATGAACCCAGAACACCGAGATATCATGGGCCTCGTATGTGGTAAAGAACTCGAGCATCGACTCCTTGTAGGCCGGTGCTCGAAGGGAGGCGAAGTATCTAGCGCCCAACACATCAATTAGGGCGAGCACCCGGGATCTGACCCCTTGGTAATCCCCGCTCGCTACCCACTCGTCGAGGCGATCGAGCGATACAAAACGTGGAACGGACAAGTTCCTATGAAATAGGTTTTCGGAAAGCTCACCCTCGTACGTAGAATAAATGGGAAACGGGGCGGAGTAATTGGCAGCGAGGTCGGGAAAGTGGGGATAGTCCGCCATGGAACTGATGAGAAGGAACGAAATATATGGTCTAGAAACTTTGAGGATCAATATGAATGCTCAAAACGGAAGGAACGGGGGAAAATTAAAAAGGGAAGTTCATTGAGGCATTTCCTCAAACACTTGGTGGGCACAGTTTTTTTTTTTTTTTTTTCTTGAATTGGAAATTTTGAAGAATTGGAACCCCAGAACTCCCAAATCACAATCAATCAACCAAACAACGATCCCAAAGAATTGGTTTCAGCGAATTACCTCCAAGAACGGCTTGAATTTCGAAGAGAGAACCGAAGAACCAAAGCCCCCAATTGTGTGTTGAAGACGAAAGAGAGAGAAGAAATCCCGCCCAAAACTCGTAGTCGATCAACTCCCTTTCCTCTCCTTTCCGTTTTCGTTTTTTTTTCTTTTTTTTCTTTGTTTTCTTTTCTTTTCTGTTTGCAGTCGGCTGGGGCGAGACTAGCGGAGAAATCGACTGTCTTATAGCCTTTTGCCCAGTATGCGCAAGTGGGGCAGTCGATCGACTGCTCCTCAGTCGATTCGACTGGAAGCTGTCGAATCGACTGCTCTTTAGAGAGTCATTTTTCGGTCCCCGTGGCTCCCAAATTGCTCCTACACCAGCAAGAACATAAGACAACGCAAAGAAAAGGAGGAAATATGTACATAATTTCAAGAAGAAGAAGAAGAATAAAACAAAATAAAATAAAAGTGGATAAGAATAAGAAAAATAAGAAAGAGATAAAAAAAACCATGGGTTGCCTCCCATGTAGCGCTTGTTTAACGTCATTAGCTCGACGTTTCTCTTGTGAATTATGCATCGGGTGAGACGGGAGGATCCACCAAAGCTACCACTTCCTCGCCGGGTGGCAAAAGCAAACCATGCTTATAGGGTTTAACTCGATGGCCGTTTACTTGAAACTTCTCTTGAGTCTTTGGGTCGATCAAGGCTACCGCCCCACTTGGATTGAGAAACTCGATGGTGTAAGGACCCGTCCTTGTAGACTTTAACTTTCCGGGACGGAGTGCTAAGCGGGAATTGTAGAGTAAAACGGGCACCCCAACTTCAAGTTTCCTTGGGACTAACCTCTCGTCATGAATTCTCTTTGTTCTTTCTTTACAAAGACGAGCATTATCATATTGAATATCCCGAAACTCATCAAGCTCCTCCAATTTCAACATTCTCTCAAGGCCGGCCTCCTTCAAATCTATTCTCACGGCTCTCATTGAGGCAAACTCATCAATCGTCTCAATGACTTGTTTCTCATCAACAAGCCCCACCTCCCTCTTCGAAAATGTGTCGTTGACCTCAACGACACATAAGCAAGCATTCCAAAAAAGACTCGTCTCAATACACGATTCGGAGCCACGCCCATAAGATCTATTATCCTTAACATCACCGCTAATACCATCCTCCGGCTCGATTATCCCATCATACTCATCCCCCAAGAAAACGTGCTCACGCGATTCTTGAATATCGTCAACGAGAAGACAATCCGCATGAAAGATTATTGAAGGAATCGAAGGCAAGGTGGACATTGAAAATGAAACTGACTCACCCACAACGGATAAGGTGAGGTTCTTCTTGCCAACATCGATGAGGCATTGAGTAGTCGCCATGAAGGGACGCCCAAGTAGAATGGTGTGATCGGTACCATCGTTTATCACCATGCCCACATCAAGAACAACGAAATCCACCGGGACCACGAGCCCTCCAACCTAGACGAGCACATCCTTAACAATGCCTTTAGGATAATGAATTGACCGATCGGCCAATTGTAAGCAAATACACGTTTCTTGCAAGGGTGCGAGATCCAATTGATCATAGATCGAGGATGGCATCAAGTTTATCCCCCGCCCCGGAATCAAGCATACCGGTAGTGACCTCTCCGTTGCCGAGCGTGATATCGATACAAAAGGAGCCGGGGTCGATCTTCTTGAGGGCTAAGACCGAAGGATCACACACGACACTCGCCTCTTTGGATGACACAATCTTCTCATTTGGAGAAGGTATGAACTTCTTGGAAGAAAGGTCTTTGAAAAACTTGGAGTAAGCGGGTATGTCTCGGATGGCGTCTAACAATGGGAGAGTGATGTTTACATTAGACAAAGTATTGTAGATTTTTTGGAATTGATCGTCCTTCTTGTTGTTTTGGAGCCGTGACAGATAAGGTGGAGAAGCCTTTGGAATCGGAGGCTTATAGGCATTCGAGGATTTGTGCAAGCCATCGGGGCCCTCTTTCGTCGGGATTGCACCCACGGGGGTAAACTCGGGAATAGAAAAAACGGGCGGAATAACAACTTCGTCAATCTCGGGTGGTGGAGCCATTTTGTTATCGATAGCCCGGCCACTTCGAAGACATGAGATCGCATGGGCGTGTGATGGTTGTCTAGGTAGCTTCCCCTTTTCATTGGCTTGTTTGATCATATTTAGCTCGGTAGCCAATTGCCTAATTTTCGTGTCCGTGGCATTCATGCGTATATCTAAGGCGAAAACCGAGGCACTCAAGCGTGTATCCATGGCGGACACCGTGGCACTCAAGGTGGAAACCGAAGCGTTGAGGGATTGCATTTGTTGGACTAGCGCATTAAGAGCCGAATCGGTGGCCGGTGGTGGAGGATTCGTCGGTGGAGGCGGTCGAGAAGAGCCCATTGGAGGGTTCGAGTACCCTAAGCCCGGATGTTCACGGTTGTTCGGATGATACGGGGGATTTTGACTAGATGACCGAGGGAAGGGTGGCCGAGGAACACCGTGACTCGGTTGATAACCTTGTATCCCACAAACATCTTCCGAGTGAGGAGGCACCGGCATGTAATGGGAAGGGTTCGACGGACAATAAAGCGTTTCATGCCCAACCACACCACAAGACAAATAAGGCGGGTCCATGTTCGAGGACGACAACTTGGCCATTTGGACTCTCATAGCATCCATCTCCTTTTTCATCTCGAGCTCTCTCGGGGAGAAAGGCTCATTGACATTGTTGACCTCATTAGCACTTGAGTACGAAGCACGGGAGGATTTTTGTTGAGAATTCTCGGACAAAGAGATGAAAACATTAAGAAGCACGCGTGGAGAATGGATCGTCATATTTCCCACGCCGTCGTATCCACCATGTATTGAAGTTGGGGGTCCAATGCCTCATAGAAGGTTTGAATTAGAAGCTCCTTGGGTATACGATGATGCGGACAACTAAGAAGAAATTGTTGAACCGAGACCAAGCGGAGTGAAACGGCTCATTCTTTATTTGCTTGAATGACATAATCTTTACCCTCATATCATTTGTTTTCTCCATGGAATAGTAGTGTTTGAAAAAGACCTTTTCGAGCTCGTCCCATGTGYGAATCGTGTTAGGAAGAAGAMCCATGAACCACGATAGAGMCTTATCTTKGAGASCATAYGYGAAACAACGRAGTTGAAGATGCTCCAAACTCATCATATTCGGRCGGTGAAAACTCGAGACATGCTATAAGTATTGCTTGATGAATTGGAGGGGGTCCTCCTTGGCAAATCCGTGAAAAATAGGAAGGCGGGCAAAGTCGAGCGATCGGATATCAATAGCCATCACCGCGGGGGGAAGATATATACAAGACGAAACATGAACCCCCACAAAAGCTTGGCTCACCTCCCTCATAGTTTGGACGGGTGGAGTAAGGGGAGCACTCAGATCGTAACCACCAAACAAATCATACTCGTCAAGATCGGCCTCTTGAACTCCATGAGCATTACCATATCTGGGGCCACCATAACCATTCGGATTCGCATTCAGTGTCAGATTGAAAGCATGCACGGGTGGAGTACCAAACGGACCGGGATTCGGATTGGGCGCATTCGGAGAACGGCGATGAGCACCATAGCCATAAGGAACGGGATCCGAGCCTCCAAAATCATCGAAGGGATCATGAGCATCTAAGAGCACATTGGACCCGACATGGTTTGGACCATGCCCTCCCATGTCGGGTTGACGAACACCATGAGAACCGGGGGCAACGCGGTTCGCACCATGCCCTCCCGCGTGCCCTTTCCAACCAAACCACCACCATTCCCAACATGGTTTGCACCATGCCCTCCCATGTTGGGAACAAAACCGCCTTGAGAAGAATGAGGGTAAGAAGCAATACCTTGGTGTGGGCCCGTGGCGTGCTCATGAGTGGTAAAACTACTCCCTTAAAAACCAAGCGATTGCTCGTACGGCGGCGGGGGAATGGAAATAGAAGACCCGGTCATGGAACTCGGAATGGGCTCCTCATGAACTTCGGGCTCGGTCGAGGTAGAAGCTTGAGGATCAACCTGGGGTGATTTCCCGTGAGGGTCGAGAAATGGGCCYGGATGATTGGACGTCATAGAAGAATCAAGAAGTAACGGGGGTCGAATGCATCGTAATCGGTCGGGATTAGAAGTATAAGGAAATAGTTCGTGTCCAAGCGAGCGACGACCTAGCATACACTCAAAGAAAACATCAAATAACAAAGAAAGCTAAAAATACACCGAAATAACAATTAAATTGAAGACCTTAACCAAGCCGTGCTATCCTATTTATGGTAGGACAAGCAAGCCTATGTTTTAGAGTAGTTCTTCTGTGTGACCGTCACACAAATCATTATTCGTGTGACGTAGTCACTTTTCCCTTAATATTGTCACCTTTAGGTATAAAAGTGTCATTTTTTCAAAAAAAATGTCACTTTACATGTTAATCCAACATTTAAGTAAGTAAATATAATAAAGTCACATTTTCTTTTAATATTGTGACTTTTTACTCTAAAGTTGTTACTTTATATCTTGAATAAAGATTTATCAATTAGTGCTTTAAAAATATTAATTTGTATTTTAAATAAAATTATCAATTTTTTTTTTTTTTTTGAAAATTATCACCCTTAGCCTTAAATGTATCGACTTGCAATTTGCATAATTGATTATATATATATACTAGTTTAACACCAGCATATTATGCGGGATTTGAAAAGGAGTACCACTCATTGAAAATACTAAATGAATAATATTGAAAATTGTACATACAAATCGTAACATTATTTTTCTATTTACACTAAAATTATGCTTCAGAATAAAAAAAATTTACACATAAATTGAAGCATTATTTATTCTAATTACAGTAAGATTGATTTTCACAATAAAGGATATTTAAGTATTTTTACCCGGGAGTCACGAAACTAATTGTAAAATATAGTAAAATACCTTAAACTTGAAAGAAAACCCGTAGAACTGAGTTTGTAAAATGTAAAACATACAACACCCGCGTGTCGCATGTGAATATGTGATATAAAAATGAAAATCCATAAGGTACTGGTAATTCTATTAAAAAACGTCGTATATCTAACTTGTGATATATGTTATATTATTTTTTTATTATTATTACGTTTACTTTTTTTTGCATAAGAAATTAATTTATTTATGTAGATAAATAATCCGTTTATCAATGCATTATATCGTAATTAGATAAAGAGATTTGGAATATATTTAATATTTTTATTTTTTACGTGTAAAATTTTATAATTATTAGTTTTTGTTGTTGTTTCTCTCTCTCTCTCTCTCTGTCTCTCTCTCTGTCTCTCTCTCTCTTTTCTTTTTTGGCGTAATAATTTTCTTATATATTTTAATGTTATTCTCAAATTATATAAAGAATAGATATCCAAATTTAAGTTTATATATTTTTATTTATTTCACTTTTGTAATAATGTTATTATAACTCCTATTTTTTCTAAATAGAATATTTGAAAAATAAAATTATTTTAAATTTTATTATAAATAAAAATTAACTCAACTTATATAGATTTTTTCTAATTAAATATGACTTATTTATTTTTTATATTAGTAGAATAAAAGTAAGAAATTAAATCAAATAAAATATAATAATGAAAATATTAAATTAGTTAACATATAATAAAAGGAAAGTATTAAATTAGAAAAAATATAATAATAGAAAAATATTAAATTAGTTAAATATATATAAAAGGAAAATATTAAATTAGGTAGATATTAGGTTCGGTGATTACAAAGCACCAGGATTTTTTTCGAAGCTAACTAAGCGTGAAAAATAGACACATAAGATAAGAGAATTTTGCATTAATATATAGGGAATATATATATATATATATATATATGTGTGTGTGTGTGTGTGTGTGTGTGTGTGTGTGTGTTTTATAATATAATATAATATAGAGTAGTGAAACTTTTTTATGCAAAAGTAACACTTTTATTGTTAAAAATGACAAAGTTAATAGAAAAAGTGAATCCATCATACAAATTTAATTATATGTGATAGTCACACCTCGTTCTATCTATCGCATTTTAGTAATTTTCATGTCTCATTTGATCTGCCACATTTAATTTTCAGGAGAAAATTAATGTTACTTTTTTACTTTTCCAATAAAAATTAAATGTTACTTTACTAATTTTACCACTACTTTTATAATTTTCACTTTTAATTTTTCTAAATAAAAAAATATATATTTATTTGATACTTATAATTATAACTAATTATCTTTATTAGTTTCCAAAAGAATGATGAATCATATTAGATAAAATAGAAAAGAAGTAGTACAAGTTTTTGTCCATGTTTGCTCCAACATTTGGAAGCCCAATATTAAAACCATGGTTCTGAAAATCGGACCGGCCGGTTCGACCGGTTCAACCGGGAACCAGTCATCACACCGGTTCGATTTTCATGTTAAAACCGGCGTGCTTGAAAACCGGTACAAAAGCGGTCAAACTGGTCATGAACTGGTTAGACCGGCGAACCTACCGGTTCAACTTCAATTTGTTTTTTTTTTATAAATTTGCTTTTTTTAAAAAAAATTGCTTTTTTATTTTTATATTAAATAAGAATTGACGTTTTATATTAAATAAAAATTGACCGGTTTTATTTTTTTATTTGGAGTACAAATAAATAAAGATTATGATGGTTAATTTTATTTCATTTTGAAGTTGTTGGACTTGGAGTGATAATATTAGATTTGAACTATTTTATTTGATTTCTCTTTACTGTACTTAATTCAACTACATTTTTCTATGTTGTATTGTTGTTGATGAACTCATATGTATTCATATAGACTCTTTGAATTGAAATTTAGAAATTTTATAATCATGTTTTTTATTAACTTAATTTATTTTATTTATTTATAACATATGGTATATATATATATATATATATATATATATATATAAATTAAAATCGATCCAATCACGGATGGACCTGTGAACAATTTAACCTATAGCTTTACCGGATCGATAACCGGTCCAGTTTTCAGAACAATGATTAAAACATAGTACCAGGAGTTGCCTTTATAATTTCGTTTGGAAAAATCAAGACCAAATTCTGAATTTCCAAGGAGATAGTTGTATCTTCTTTTTTTAATTTTTTTATTTTAAGAAAATTATTAATAAAAAAAAAAAAAAAGGTGTAGGTTGTACAGAATTATTTATGTCCAGCTATTAGCCTCTCCTTTATGATAACCTCAAGATAGATATAATTTCCTTCAGCAAAACTTTTATACAATTCACAAACTTGAAAAGATTACAAAGGCTTAAAATTAAAGTATTGGAATATCCACTTTTACTTTAAAAACTGGTGGACGTGGGGTTTGTGCTTCCCATGCAACTGAAAAGAAAAGGTGAGCACCTCTAGTTTGAACACTTTGGACTTCTTGAAACAATCAAAATCAAAGCCCAACAAAAGAAGCAACAGAAAAAAGTATAACTGGTAGAGAAAAGGAGAATATGCAGTTACTCTTTCTTTTATTCTTTTAAATCAATGTGGATAGATAGATAGATATTCACACACAGTGCTACAAATTCAAAAGTTCAAATACACCCATATGTGACATGTCCATTGTATGATGCTTGCTAAGTAAGATAGAACTTGGATAAATCATGTAATAATAAAATATAAGATAGCATAAAATTCAGGCTTACCCAACAATAATGTCAGGCATTTTTAAAACAGATTAATTAATTAATTAATTTTGGAAAGAAGAGCCCCTTTAGCCCGTGCAAGCTGCTTTGCCACTCCAAAAGCAAAAGCTAAGGACAAATCGACAATTAAACTTTATTGCATGAACACGCTAACAGAAAAACCAAAATGTCTGAATAATATATTCAATTGTCTGGAATATACACATTCGCATACCTTTGGAAGATTATATCATACACAAAATTCACAATATAACGAAACCCAGAATTACAACATGCATGTTTAGTAGTGTAAATCAATACACATTGACTAATATATTATATTTCTCTAAAGTTCAAAGGGCAGATCGATGAGCAAAAATACCTAACATATGCATTAAAAAAAAATCATTTTTTTTTCTTTAACAAGTATGGTTTCAATTTCCACATCACCATGCAAGGAAATGGAGGTTAACTTAATTAATTACGCGTCCAATCCGGTCCAAAGATTAAGCTTATGTTGGTGGTAATTTAGAATTCCCTGTCCTCCTGGAAGAAGGAGAAAAAAAAGGACAATGTTGAATTGTGAAGTGTACAAAACATAACATGATCTAACATATAGAAATTAATATGAGAAAGAATTAAAAATAATTGTACCTGTTATGAATAGGATCAGGTCCATTTGGGATTCTTCTCTTGTTGACATAGTTGAGGTTGACATTCTGATAAAGTCCACTCTTCTTGTGATCATGATGAGTTGCCATTGGAATTGTAGTAATAACCCTTCTGTTGTTGTTATTACTACTACTACAACTGCTGCAGTTAGCTAAACTCACAAGCACCAAAAACCACACAAAACTAACTGACAAAGCAGCCCACACAGATTTACCCATAATTATCATGTTTTTACATGAAAAGTTGAATTGTGTAATGTGTAAACGACAAATGTTCAAGAATTCTAGAACACGAACAAGATACGACAAGCAAACTGCAATAGAAGATTTTGTCTGAAGGAGAAATCTAGTAAGTGGCTAGTAGTGTTGTGTTGAGTACTTATCAAGCACCAATTTGGTAAGAAAAACTGAGTAAGAGACAAAGTGTTGGATGAGGATAGATAGTTTTTTCTTGTCTTTGATGGTCGGGTCGGGAGAGTGAGAGTTGATTGATTGACCAGGGCAATTTATATGGGCCCGCCCAAAGAATTTATTAGTGGTTTGGACTAGGACATGTTTCTTTTTTGGTTGTTGTTGTATAATTGATAATCATGTTTGTTTTCATATTTTAATGTAAGGGCTAACATATATTATTATATTATATTTAATTGTATTTAGTTATATCTAAGTAAGTACAAACAAAAATAGAGTAATGATTATAGTTCATAATGTAAACATTAACTCATCTCATACGTATTTTGTGTGCATTGAGAATTTGGAATCTAAATTTTGAATTGCATTGAGTGCCAAATGCAAATATTCTTGTATGGGAAATATTGGAAGTTTGAGAAGAAATAGAAAAGGGGGAAAAGAGAAGAAACAAACAAAAACAAAAGAAGTAACAGTAGTGTTAGAGTTGGGGCCTCGCAATTGGTTTGAATTGATTGGTCCACCTTCTTTATTTTGGCGTGTTCATTTTTATGCCAAGTTTTATGGGACCTCACTATGTTTTCATTTATCACGCACTCTCACCCTAGAGAATGAACGTTGAGTTTTGTGCCACATTTATTTAGTATAGACAAATAGCAATAGAATAATAATCAAAGAAAGTGATGATAATTTCCGAAGTAGGGGTGGCTTGACTGCTTGCTTACTAAATTAAATGCTTTTGAAATAGTTTATCGAATGTTAATTAATTTATAATAAGTATTATAAAAATAATAATAAATAAACATGATTTCGCATGTTTATCGAGAAGGCAATCGCGTTGCTGATGCGCTCTCCAAATCCGATTCTCCCCGTTACGTTTGGTTCAAGTCCCTCAGCGTTTCTCTTAGATATGGTGAACGATGATATTTTGGGTAAAACAGTGTACCGTTCATCACGATCTTGACATCAGCCCCTCGAATGACAGTTTAATCTCAGTTCGACGGAGGACCTTGGTATTGCTGTTTTTTAGATCACGACCTGCTTGTTGCAGTTTGTTTTTAATTTTACCCGACTTGTGGCTTTTAGCGTTCTTTAACGCTTTGTTCTGTTCCTTCTACTACTGGCGTGGGAGGGATCTATTTCCTCTACAAGGATTTCTCCCACAAAGGTGGATTTACCTCGAGAGGTTTTAATGTGGCCTGAACAGATGTCCTTGGTCAAAGAACAGACGTCGTGATCTATACTTGTATAAACGGTTTTCTCCTTTTTTTAATAATAATTTTGCACTTTATTAAAAAAAAATTAAACTAGACTTTATGAAAATAATTTTAAAATTAAGAAAAAAAAAACAATGATATGAAAATAATTTATCAATAAATAAAAAATTTTATGTAAAAAATAATACTTATGTAAAATTAAAAAATAATATGTTATTATATGAAAAATAATATTTTTATAAATTAGAACAATAGATAAAGACTTACTAAATAATTATAAACAATGATACCAAAATAATTAATTCGATAAATAAATATTTCATTACGTTTAAAAATAATATTTATGTGATTATAAAATAATATGTTTGTTTATAAATATATATATATATATATATATATATATATATATATATATATATATATATAAAGGGGTAAAAATGGAATTTTCTCCAATCAAGATGTCGGCTGAATAGAAAAGGTTACGAATTGAAGCTTTTTTCTCCTAAACGGGTCTTTTTAAGCCTAATCGGCTATCAGGACCTCATTAAAAACCTTACCAAATAGTATAAATGAACTGATTAAGGTGAATAACCTATTAATTATTTCGAACTGCCTCTAGAACTTAGGATTCAATCAAGGAAAATGGAATGTGAAAAAGGAAAACCAATTTAGATTAATAATTATGCAAGTAAAACACAAAAACTTTTGGTCAATTTCCTTTGACTGAGTTATGAAGTACTTGCACATACAACTAAGCAATGGTAAACTATCAATCAAGTTGTAAAAAGCCACACACAAACACAGCCTTCATTTCAATACCGATGCATGTCAGTATCAGTGGTCCTAACAAGCAACTGAATTTCTTTGTGCGTGTTTGTGTGTGAAATCAAAAGATCCCAAAGCAATTAGAACAACAGAGCATATTCATCAACTTCCAATCCAGAGATTTGAAGACAAAAACAAAAGGATAACTTATTCTGAACCAGAAACTTGGTATTACAAAGTACACAAGTGCATATTCCAGGATTCTGAAAGCAAAGCAAAGTTCCTGCAATGATACTCAAAGTATCACATAGGTTAAAAAGAAAAAGAAAAAAGAACAAAAAAGTGGATATAGAGAGAGAGAAAATGAAAACATAAAGAACAAAATAGGGAAAAATAAAACTTAAATTAGCAGCTGCCTTACATATAAAATACGCATTATATAGTACACTTACGGAGATAGACTGCCATGTACAATATAGGCAAACAGCCATTTGAGTAAAATTTTAACCTTTTGGCCACTGGGATCTAACAATAGTTGATCTAAATTTATGGTTTAGCACTCCCTTTTTTCTGAAATTAAAAATGCTGACAATTAAATTTCGGGTTTAGCACTCCCAATCTGAAAATGACATCAACAGCAGTGTGTCAAAATGGTCAATCAAGAAACTGATTAAGCACCTTCACTAGCTGGCTTTATTGAGCAGATTATTTAACCTCTTCAACTTTGTTACACATCATAGATTATAAAATCAATATTTTTACCTGGAGAGTAAGGTGAAATTGCACGGCAAAACAAAAGTCTTTAGAAATAATCAAATTTGACCATTGACATGTTCCTAAGTTTGTGCGCATTTGTTTAACAATGTTAGTCATGTCTCCAATTAACTCTTCTTTTGTGCCCACTTTGGTCCGTATATCGCTAGATGTGTCCTGCCAAACCGCCGATCAGCTATCTGCATTTATCCAACAAAACAAATTTGCTGTTTACAATACAATAACGTGGCTATTACAAAAACTTGTCTCGAGGATTGACCTAAAAAGAAAAGAAAAGAAAAGAAAAGAAAAGAAAAGGAAAAAGAAACTCAATTATCTTTCAAACTCACAGATATCTTCCTATTGAGGATATATTTGTGAAATAGAATCAGAAATCAAGCTGTATTTGTAAATTTGAAAGATAGCTGGGTTTAATTTTTTGCAATTAACCATAAAAAATATATATCACATCGTTACAATATGCAAGATGACAATGTGAAGAGTTAGTCATTATTTAGGTTACCTTTACACAGCCAGCATATGAATCTAACATATCAGTTCTCGAAGGATACTCAACTAACTGGAGAAGTGAGATCAACAAGTTAATGAGTAGGAGAAAAAAATGTATATATATAGCAAATAATTTGGTTCCAACTTACAATGAAAGTATTCTCCCCAACGACAGATGAATTTGAAACCTGTTCCATCAGTACAGCATAATCTACAAGCATATATGGAGGAGTAACACTTATATAATCAAACGCGCCATTTTTACCTGCAGTAATCCAATCCCACATGTAAAAACCCTAAGCAACATTTTTTAATGCTTGAAAAAAAAAACTCTAAAAATAATTAACAAAATAAAAGAAGAAGAAAAAACTAAAAAGGGGGAAAATTGAAAACTAAAAAAACAAAAAAATTAAAAACCCTAAAGACTGAAAAACAAAAAAAAACCAAAGCATTAACAAAATTAAAAAACAATATAAAAAGTTAAAAGAATCGAAAAACCAAAGAAAATAAAACAAATCTGGGCTTCATCTTACAAAAAATACATTCCGTCAACGGTCTGACACAAGTCAAGTGTTTCTATTTATAGACCTTTTCACCATCCTTGTCTAGAAAGTAGTAACCAACTAAACATAATATAACCAGATTATATTTGGAAAAGCTTTCAAAACCTTCACTAAACTGCCAAGGGCGGATCTATGTACATTAGGTTGGGGGCACATGCCCCCAATGCCCAAAATGTTTTCTTTATAGATTACATATATTTTAATTAAAGCGTGCCCAATTTAACATTATCTAATCATAAATTCCCCTTTAAAATATTCACATAAACTAAGAAATCTTACAGAATGACTGATCTACCCTAATTTAATATAGAGATATTTAATGCATTTTATATTTCCAACAATCATTTTCTAGATATGAAACATAGTTTTGAAACTATAAATAAGGGTAGCCCGAAAATTCTTTGAATTCGTAAAACGACAATTATATTGGGATATGAAAGAAAAGTTAAAATAACAATTATTTAAAACGGAGCGAGTTTTTAATTTTGTGGTATCACCAATGAATTTTTATTGTTGATCCGCCACTAATCACTGCAAGGGTTTTGACAAAAAATAATGTTTTGGATGCATATATGTAACTCAAAACCTCGTCCATGTAATAATGATCCTTTTATGCATTGAATACATATTATGCATGCATTCTCAAGTCATATAAGGGGATGAATATAATCACCTACAAATCGTTCAGCATTTTCCAAGAAGGTTTCAACACGGGCAGTGTGTATAACCGACATGTCAAGAAAATCAGTTGATTCCAAATTTGGCCGAAGCACATCGGAGATAACCCAAGGATCCATCTCCACAAAGTGGGCCTAGAAACCACAAATTAAAGCCACAAACATTTCAAGAAAGAGTAGCAGGTTGCATAATAAACAACTCCAAAACCAAGCCAAACAAGACACTATGGGTGTGTTTCCCAATCCTGGCTAATCCATTGTTTGTTTCGTAGGACTTAGACCCGGTATTGGGCCATGGGTTTATTGGTACGGGCTTATCCACATCAAATCCGATTACTTTCCTGAGTTCAATTGACATGCCCACGTACAAAAAAAAGTTACTAAAATGGGAGTATATTTTGGACAAATTGACATAGTTATCCCACTTAATCCCAAACACAAAATAATATAAAATGTCAAAAAAAAAAACACCCAAAACCAAAATATATTATCACATGAACAATACAATGCTACATAATCCATTATTTAACAAACTAAAAAAAAAAAAGTAATCAATTAATCTGTATCCAGTGCCACAAGAGATTAATAGATAAAACCAAAAATTGATTCAGTATAAATTCACCTCAGAGCATCCTCGGCTGATAGCTTCAATGCCGACCGATCCTGTACCGCTATACAGGTCTAACCAGCGACCAGGCCTTAGAGACTGAGGGGACCCACCAGCCGCCTGTTTTGTAGCAATTTAAATGCTTTTAACTCATTGATCGATGTTTGTTTCAGAGAGAACAAAGAAAAAGAAAAATACGTGAAGCACTTTCATAAGTGAAATATAATACCTGCAAAATGGCAAAAGCCGCTCCTTTTACAACTTCCATCATAGGCCTCACGTCCATGCCCTTTGGCGACAAAAGCTTTTTTCTCCGAGCACTCCCTCCAAGAACCTGAATAACCAATTGGGGTCTACATGAAATTCTTTTCTAATGTAATGTTTTATATCTTTTTCTCAAAAGTGAAGCTAATTTTACGATCACAGCTGCCTAAAACTTGTTTTGGCATAGCCATATTCATGATGTAACAAGTTTCTCTATTATACTAGTCGACAACAAACATTATTTATTTATTTATTTATTTATTTATTTTGGTCAAATGCTATGCTGAAAAAACACTCAACAAAAAACAATAACTCGGGCAGACATAAAATTAGGCTATTATACACACTCAAAATTGTTGTAAAGTCGAATTTACCCAACTTAATTGGAATTCTTCGAATTCGAATTTTCAAATTAATTGATCAATGAACGCGTGTTTTCCCGGTTATTCAAGTCAATAAATAAACAAGCGAGACTGGAACTGAATAAAAATAATAATTTAAAAAAAATACCAAACCTGAAGCAATTTGTGAGTCTCCCGCGGAGGCTTAGGCTCCTCTGGAGGTGTATTGTTTCTCATTCCTGTGTTCCCCTGCTCCTTTCTCCTCTTTATCTATAATCATAAAGTAAAAATATAAAAATTTACTATCAAACACAAACACACACAAACCAAAGTGATAATGTGGGGAAAACAAAAGGTGACCTTTGAAGAGGGTTTGGATAAGTAGTCGTCGGGATTTAGACCATACTGCTCAAGAAACTCTCTCTTCTTGTCATTATCAAGAGCCCCGCTCCTGGGTTCTGATATATAGAGTCAAAACAGATATAAATATATAAATAAACATTGCTTTGCTTTCTCTTAGGATACTGTAACGAATATACCCAGAAAGAAAGAAAATTAAGCAACTTACTGGAAGAGGAGGTGATAACAAAAGGACGGAAGCGAGAATTGCAGGTGGGCTTGGAGGGAGAGAAAAGTAAACTGGAATTGGGACAGATAAGATCACTTCTTGCAATGTTAAACGGAGATGGTAAAATCGACATTTTTTCTGCCTCTAGGCTTGCTGCGGGAGCGACTGTAGTTGAGCAAAAGATTTCTGAAATTTTCCACGAGTGCGCACAAGTGATTTGGGCTTACATAGGCCTTCTCGTTATGGGTATTCATTGGGCCATTGCCCATTAATGTTGGTCAATTCTATATACACCCGAACTTTTCCATTCCTGAAAATTTTATTTACTATAAAAATGTCACTCAAAATGTACCTATTTATATGGGCAGGATTCTTATAAGTCCAGATTAACGGGTCTCTTCCATTAGATCGGGTTAAACCCGTATTCAATCTTAATCTGTGTATTTAAATGAATTTTCAGAAAATTGGTATCATTAATCTGTGTCTCCATCTCCACACCGTCTCCATCGGTAAACCTCCATATCCAACCATCCCCACCGGCGCATCTCCATTCCAACCATCTCCATCGGCACCAAGCAAAATTTTTGGCCCTTTTCTTTCTCTCTCTACGCATCTCCATCTTCAATTCTACAGAAATTTGGGCCCGTCTACCGCATCTTCATCTCCAATTCTGTAGAAATTTGGGCCCGTCTCTTTCCACCATACGCAATTTCTTCATCTCCATCGTTCGTTTCTCTTCGTATCTCCAGTCGCGCCTTCAATTTTTGTAGAAAAACCGTCGCCGTCAGCCTTCTGCCGCAAAAGATAATAATCTCCTTGTCGCGGAAAAATCGCAATACCAGGTAAACAACTTTAGAGCCGATAAGCTACTGTATGAGTTACGATAGGAGCGGGAGTGGGATATTCAATAGTCAATTTGATTTTGACCTAATTGTATCAATTTGATTTCGACCTAATTGTGGAGATTTTTGTAATTATTCGCAGGTTTTGGCCAATTTTACAAACTACAGAAGGAAATTGAAGATGAGATTGGTGATTCGGGACTATACATGGGCGAAAAATCTAATGTAGGCGAAGGTAATATAGTATTGGTTTTAGAACTATGATGTATTGGTCTTCTAACTGCAAGGTACTTGGTTTTGTTGTTGTGTTATGTCGAAATATATACAGTAAAAATATCAATGGTCTTGTTTGAAACTATGAGTTATTATTCCATTATTGTATTGGTTTTTGAAATGTAATGTATTATTTTTTGGCCGCATGGTATTTGTTTTTAGTTGTTGTTAATGGCAGAACTTTTACAATAAAAATATCATGTCCACGTTCTTAAACTATGAGAGATTAAACTAGTATGTTTTGGAGGTGTGATTTATTGGTCTACTTATTGCATGGAATGTGCGTGTATTTTTGTTGTTGTATGGAGTTGGAACTTTCACAGTAAAGCATCGTTGGGGCCTGTCTTAATCTATGAGTGATTAGTCGATAATATATTGTTATTCTGATTGCATGATATTTTATTTTTTTTTGGAATTAATTTTGTTATTCAATTCAGGGGCTGTAATAATTCAGAATTCTAGTGATGAAGAATGCGGAAGTAACATTGATAATTAATCGATAAAATAATATCACTACAACAAAATAAGCCTGTAGGGACGCTTGCAAGCGTCCTATTAGGCGGTATAATAGGACGTTTTCTTCAATAGGACGATTTTGATGTGCGTCCTTTTTCCGCGAGTCACAATAGACATAATAGGACGTTTTATCTAAATATGGCATTTTGTGTGCGTCCTAAAATCGAGTAACCTAAATCCAATATTAATACACTTTCCCATTAAACTACAATTCTATTAGGACACTTCTTTTACGTCCTAAAATCTATCAAGTCTAAATTGATATGAGACACGGTTAAGTGTCCCAACAACTACAGTTTTACGGGACACTTCAAAATATTTGTTAATTATTTGAATCAATAAACAGACATTAGCGACTTCAACAAACTGAGAAACAATCTTGAAATACAAATTACATAAATCACAATATCAAACACAAATTTGTAATGTGAAAAAAAAAAATGCCTAAATCAATATAAGTATGTAATGTAAAATCAAAACACATTTTGTTTACAATAAAATACTACAAATATACATGGTATTAAAAACAAAATAACAGAAATAGAACACTATATAGTGGGTAGTAGCATCTATTTATGTCTCGTAACCTAAAAGCAGCCAACATATATTAAGCGTATTATATATGAGAGTGCACAGTTCAATTATTATACCTGATTACACCAGAACTCAGCTTGAATTTGGTTCTAGAAAACAATGTTTAAAAGGTCTAACCAAATCAACAACTCCAACTAAATTGCTTTTCGCAACCGGACCATCTCACAATCACCTCTTTGTACAATCGTCGACCTTCTCAATCCTCATCACAACGAACAATCACCTGAAAAAATGAAACCCACTGGGTTGTTAAATAACCACCAAAAAAAATGAAAACCCACCGAGCTGTTAATGAATTTCGTAAAAAAAAAGGACAAAGGTGAAAACCCTAAATCATGGAATGATGAACTGGATAGAGAAACAAAGAATATCCAGAGATCTGGATTGGGATTAAGAGTTGTGTGAAAGATCTGTTGATATGATTTATATACTGAATTCTCGATGTGAAGTATTGGAATTTTTGGAAAATAGAAGAGAAAGAAGATCTGCAGTTGTGCTATATGATTCGGTGATTTGGGGCTTCATATCGCTATGGAGGACATCATGGCTCTTCGTCGCAGCTGGTTGAAGAATTTTGTTAGGAAGCATACGAGTAAACTCATAGAAACCCTAATGTGCATCGAATGACACTTTAGCCACTCACCCCCCAACACTCCAATCAGAGTAATTTAGTAATTAACATGTAATACAATAAGTTTCAAACATTATGCACGACATGTGTCGATTGGAGAAGAAAACACAAAACCCCCCCATCTCTTTTTATTATATAGGATGTAGATATAAGAATATTTGGTGATGTTAGATATGTGGTGTGTTGCTTTAAGTAATACCCAAAAAAATTTAAACCAAAGACAAAAAATCATGTCGACGCCTACGTAAAACATGTCTGTTTTTCCGAATAACCAAACCCATCATGGTTTTAAAAATGAAAAACACTTCCAAATATTGTAGAAACACCAATGCAGTAACAACATGCACCTTAAAAACAAAACCTCTAACCGTTCTTTCACTTTTCACTACAATATAAACACAACTGACACCCTCAAAAAAGATTGCCAGCATTATTGCACATTCTTAGGCAAAAAAAAAAAATAACTCAAAATCTCTAAAATAAACAAATAAAAATAAAATAGCAAGTAAAACCACACAAATATAGTTAAACAAAAACACACAATCCACTAACATTATGCCAAATATAGGCAATTCTTGGGATATGTAAACACTCACCACGGAAAATTTATAGCAAGAAACATGTCACACTTGCTTGCCGCTTTCCTTTTGTTTTAGTTATAATAAACAGCTCTTGCACCTCATCTACAAATACAAATAGACACAAGTGAGAGAAATGAGGTTGTTAAAATTCATGGATAAAGGACAGAGTTAGGTGATGAGGACCATGCCTCTTTTTGAAAACAATTTAATCTTATTAGAGGCTGATTTTTAGGACCGGAGATTTAGAAGGACAAATTAGGTGAAAAAACCGAAGAGGCTATGCCTATTCTAAATAATACTATTAGCCTATTCGTACATCTGGTCAAATATATATACACAAACATATTGGGCCTAAATCATACTAAGTTAAACATATACACACACATATTGGGCCTGGATTATACTAACTTAAACATATACACACACACACAAATATTAGGCCTCGAATACACTAACTTAAACATTGGGCCTGCCCAAAAAAAAATCTAATGGTTGACTTTTACCATGCCCCACACTACAAATTCAAGGTCCGAGCATATCCCAAAGATCAGTCAAGCATAACATATTATTCCATCAAAATAATTTACAATATTTACACTATATATAAATGGTGTCAAAACGTGCCATATGAAATAGAAATTCAAGAAAACATGAGGTAGAATATTATCAAAACAAAATATTGTCAGCATTTCATTTAAACGAGCAAGGTAAACTTTCTTATATTTTTCTCTATGGAATCGTAAAATCTGAGAGCAATAGAATTTGACAAACGCGAGTTTGGAGGTATGTAATATCTTGAATTCTTAGCTTGCACACCTTTCAAATCAATACTGCGAGAAATAAGAAACAACCATCAAAACTAAACAAAATGTTCAACCATCAAAAAAGAAAAGAAAAGAAAATAGAAACAAATGCAACAATAACATATATTAATTACATCAAAACTAACATAAATGTTCCAAAACAAAAACTAACTGCACCATATAATTAAAAACAATAATAATAATTCACAGGTGTACAAGTGAAATCTGCAGGTTCAAAGTAAAGTAAAAAATAAAAGAGGTAAAAACCTGGCACAGAGAAAAAAAAGGCGGCGGCGGCCTTCTGCTTGAGGCAGTGAACCACCAGCTCCGCGTCGATGGATTGGAGGCGGAAGCCCGGCGGCAGATGAGTTTTTTGGGACTCGACGGAGGAGTCTGTGGCCTATTGTTTAACAGTCGTGTCACCGTCGAACTAAATTGGAATCCCACACCCACAATTTATGCCATTGAAGTGTGGAGGGTAATTTATTTCCATCGCAATTGAGATTTAACTATGAATTGAATTTGACTGTAGGTTATGAATTTTATGGGATGATTTGGGGTTTTGGCTTTGCATTCATTATCTGTGGTTTGTGAGTGGGGAAAGAAATTGAGTTAAAGAGGGAGGGCGACAAATTTGAGATTGATTTTGATGGTGAAGTGTTGAATTTTGTGGGATGATATACAGAGAGAGGGACGGCTATGGAGTTCCAGGGATGCAGGCAAAAACCATAAAATTTATTTATTTTCTTTACTTTTCTACCTAATAATACAAAAACAAAGAATAATAAAAAAATTAAGAATCCAACAGAATTAGAAGAGAAAATACTCACAAGTATGAAGGCATTCGATAATAGTTGCGGCGTCGCGAAGGAGCTTGTGGCAGAAAAGGCAAGTCATGAATGGCGCAACTTCTGTATCCGCAGCTCCCAAAATTAATGGGATGAGTGGACTTTTGGAGAAAACCCTAAAGCATTTAACCTCTACCCAACTTTTAATTATAATTTACAAATCTGCCATCCTAAATAATAAGGTACCACGTGTCGTGCGGTGAGGGCAATAGTAACACCCCTTGTTTTCTTATTATATAGGAGGTTAGACTCAAAAATAAAAAAATAAAAAAAAGTGATATTTTAGTTTTTAGTTTTTTTTAATGGGAAAGAAACATGAAATATCACATTTTGGGAGCCCGCTCAAATTCGGCTAAATTCATAACTCATTCCCGCCAATGTTAATTACTGTTGTGGATATCATAATAGGACGCTTTGAAGTGTTCCATTTAATTACTTAAATGAAACTCACACGTACTAAGACACTTTTTAGGCAAGTGTCCCATTATATATATAATATGACACTTATCTTGAAAGTGTCCTAATAAAAGCGTCCCTACAGGCTTATTTTGTTGTAGTGTATCTTGTTCAATGATGAAGGTAAGAAATTATTACGATTGCATGTTATTATTTCTAAATAATATTTATTTTACATTTTGATATTTTCCATTTTTTGTATTTAGGTGATGCCACAAATTTATGTGGTTCTCTTATTGGTGTAAAGAGGAAGAATTTTGAAGACATATTGAGTTGTATTATGGCCATGCACGTCAAGTTGGTCTTAGTGTTCGGAAAACAACAACAAGGGTGAATGATGATAAAATAATAATATAAAAGAATTATGTGGGTTCCTCTCAAGGAAATAAGCGATCCATCACCTCCGGTTTGACAAAACAGAATCATACAAGAACTGGTTGTAAAGTAATGATTTTTCTGTTGCAAAGTAATGATTTTTCTGTTGTATAGTATTGGATTCTCTAATGTAAGGTATTAGTTCCTATCTTTTAAAGTATTTGATTTCACTAGTGTTTAGTATGTTGCCCGAATGGTGTAAATAGTTTGCTCTAAACTATGAGGGTTTTTTTTTTGTCTCAAACGTATTAGTTTCTGTTGTAAAGTATTGTTTTGTTGTTGCTATTTTGTAGGTATATTGTTATTATTTTATCGATGTAATGATTTTTGTGTGTGTAACTATTATTATTTTGCTACACTACTACAAAATAGGGATTTCACGTCGGGTGTTTAACGTCGGTTATTGAAAAACCGACGTAAAAGGTTTTTCACGTCGGTTTTTAAATTAAAAGACGTGATAAGTAAGACTCCACGTCGATTCATTTTAAAACCGACGTGCAAAATTATATTAAAAAAATTGTAAATAAAATAAATATGCCCAGCCCCGTCAAAATGTTATCTCTGGCTCAAAAACAGACCGCTCTCTCTTTCTCCTCCATTTTTCCTCCAGTCCTCTCCGTGAAGATTTTCCACCATTTCCACCGGTTAATTCTTGAGCAGCGAGCGATTTACTAGAGCGAACCCTAATTCGTGGCCAGATACTATTGTAGCAACTTCTGGGCCGTCAAAAATCACAGAGACAGAGGCAAACCCTAGCGTGGCTTCCGAGAGTCTTCGTCGGAAGAGGAGGGAGATTCATAGGAGTCAAGCATGTCCAGCTCTCCAAGATCTACTTGCTCCGCATGCCGAAATCCTGGTGCTACTACTCAAAACAAAGCACAACTCCGACTCAAAAGGTAAGCGCTCCCAAATTCATCGTTTAGACCAATCTCCAAGTGCTCGATTTGGGAAACAACAGCCTCGGGCCCACGTTTCCAACTCTTCTGAAAAAATTCGTCTCTTTAGTTCTGAGGATGAATAAATTTAATTCCCAATTGAATTTCGTTTCTTACATTCAGCTTCAGAAGCTCGATATTTTTAATTTTWTTTATTTATGTTTTTGTTGGTGAAATTGAACTTGTATATCTGAATGTTTGTTCTAATATATTGTTCATTTGACTGAACTATAGGGTATTTTTGCATTTTCTATTTCAATGCTTGTGAGTATATTTGTATTTTTATTATTTTGATTGAACTATAGAATGCATAACAGATAATCAACCTTTCAGGATTTTTTGCTACTTCGGTGTAATTTTTTTTTTATTTTTAGAATTTTTTGTACACTCCATTTATATCACAGATCCTAGATGTTCTACTTTAAAATGGCTCGATTCAGTATGAATTTGTGGATATTAGTTGCTTGGTTGAGTTATTCTGTTACTTTAATGCTTATTCCCCAAGTTCATGAAGCATCTTGATTTCTGTAGTAAAATTGGTGGTATYATCCAAAATGTAATACTTAATTAGTTAAATGACTTTCTATAGCCTTTTTGATATATGTAATAGGAAATTACTTGTGAGAGGAAAAACATATGTGCTGTGTCACTGTTCTTATGTTTGTGAGATTGCTTATTAATGTTATTTTACTTAACATGAAGTTATATATCTTGTGTTGTAATATGAGAATGTTTATTACTATTATTCTGAAATATAGCGYGTGAAATGTGTACTTTACATGAATGAAGATGATGTGTTTTTATTTACTCAATTCACGGTGTCTCTTAATTCACTTGTCCTTGAYAGTATCTTTGTTCCTTAGGATGGTGTCATCCATGGAGCAAACACACCAGCCACAGAAGGCCCAATTGTTGTTGATAAGAACTGTGAGAAGATCCATTATATGGCTCCTAATATATACTACTGTGAAGCAGGGACTACTTTTCTGAAATAACACTGTCGGATTGTTACTGATCATGAAGTGTACGTGTGGTGATACCTTTAATAGTTTATATTGATACCAAAATCCTGAAGCCTCTTCTCAGCACTTTCTTATTCAAAGTTTTTCATTCTGAATCAGTTATTTGTCACTCAGTTTTCTCTCTCTCTCTCTCTCTCTCTCTCTTTTATTTTTAAAATTTCAAAATACCTTTAATTATTCCTACATAAAAGTATTATCTGAAAAATATGTATATATAGGTTCAATTACAATGCACACTAAGGTTTGGCATCACTACCCCACATAAGAAGGAAAAAAAAAAGATGGGAACAAGAGATGTCGATTTAATTGCAACACACACATCGAGATAAATTATATGAATCATCTCTGATAATCTCAAGATGAAGTGATCAGATGGATAGTCTTTAATCTGAATCTACTTCACTAAGTTTGCCTAACCAATGAGCTAGATAACCCATTTCTTTATTCAACAATTAAGTTAGATCTATTAACTAGCAATAGAATGTGCTTGCTTAACCAAGTGTGATTAATTAATATTAATCAGACTCCATATGGCATATACCACCCCAATAGAATGCAGGGGCTATATTTGTTGATGTTTACTTAAAAGGACTTAATGGTGTCCTTGACATTGTGGAGTGTTTGTTCRTGCAATCTACTGTAACCCAACTACCTGTTTTTGCATTCAAGGTATTAATGTATAATTCTTGATATTAAAGCATCTTAATAATATTTCCTTTGGAAAGTACTTTCAGTTCTTCATACGGGGTTTTCTAGATTAATCTTTAGATTATTATATAATTTTGTGTTTTGCATTCCTGGAACTTTAACTTTTGTACTACAAAATTGAACATGACTTCTGACTTGAGGAGAAGAAAAGAAACCGTTCCTTTAATTTTAATTTTAATTTTTTTTATCATGGCCTCTGACTCACTTGAGATGATGGGTTYAGTCATAGCTTCTCTTGCTATGACTCTTAGTCATCTTATATTACACTCATTGTAATGATCCTAATTCCTATCTTTTTATTTTTTAATGTACTTGGCAGTATTTATTTAGCAGATAACTTTTTTTTTTCACTGAAGCTACACATATCATATGTTGCTGTTGCTTTTTTCCATGCATATTTGAAGTATTTTACTATTTGTCTCATTGTGGATTTGAAAACTTAAAATTTCTTTCTTCATTCACTACATGGTAGAAAGTTTTATATTCTGAACATATGAACATCACTTTGTTATTATGTGTAGCTGCATCCTGCAAATAAACTTCCACATAAACTTGTGTAACTMCYTTTGCATAAACCTATTTTTTMTGCACTAACCAAATAAACTTTTGTATTTGTTTTTGCAGCTGGAACTTCAATTGATCTTGCTTCACGGTCTGCGGTTGTTGGTCTGAAGCACCTCCTRTTCATTTTCATTCACTCTTGGCACGCTGACTTTCGCTTTGTGTTTCCATCATTGGTAAGGCCTTTTTCTTGTCCTCTTTCATATTGGTTGTTAAGGTTTATGCCACTATATGCTTACTAGTTTGGTGTCCAGTTCTTGATAGAGAATTTATTGCTCATGTGGCGTAAAGACTTGGTGAAAAATATTAAGTATCTAAAATGTTATGTCATTGTTGTTGGGAAATTATATTGTTCTACACTAATTGAAAACATATGGTATAAATATTAACAATATTACAAATTATTTCTTATGTGCAAATTTATATATATATATATATATATATATATATATACCTTTATTTTGAAAATAAATTAAAATATAACCAAAAAAAATAGTATTTAGCATAATCACAAGAAGTTCAAATTTTTATTTATTTTATCCTATTTTCTTCTATCTCTTTTGCTCGATTGCCTGACGGTGACCGGTCACGTTGTATCGTACGACGGGAATTGCTTGTCGTTGTTGGGGAGATACATGCATAGTCAGCGGCGTCAGCGGCCTGCGAATAAGTCTCCACACATGAGATTTATTGTGGATAAGGTTTCGCCTGGGTACACGCTGCAACTTCTTAGGGATGCGAGTAGGAGTTTTTTTGTTACTTGTTTCGAATTATTAAGGGTTATTAAAATAAAAATATCAATTTTTTTTGAAAATTTAAAAATGATGGGATTAAATTGGGAGAAATCGAGAAATTTGTCATTATTATTTGGTTTATTTGATGATTCCTGGGGATTAGTGGATGTTGGACAAATTTGAATGAATCTAACGCATGGCCCAGGGTACATTTCTAAAAAGTCATTGGCTTCCCCGATGATTCTTGTAATGAACCTCGTTATGTTGGAGAACCACTTAGAGGTGTGCGTGCACATGTTAGGGAACAAATTGGATGTGTGCGTGTGCGTGGTAGAGAGGAGCTCAGGTTAATACAAGTTGTCCTCTGTACAGGTAGGGAATCGACTGTCGGTTTGAAAGTTTGGAAATAAAGATTGGGTTTTGGTTCACCATAAAAATAAGCTGAAAAAAGCCGAATAAAACTTACGAAGGTCTGACTTTTGTTCATCCAACCAATGGTGATGTGGTAATTATGGTATGGGGTATACATTTTTTTCAGTATAATCTCAAAGATGATACTCCAACATCTGAAATGATCGGCAAGCTTCAAGAGCCCTTAGTGTTTAATACTGGCTATGTAGTAACTAAGGACCTGCTTCTGCCCTTCCCGGTGGTGCTTCCGAATTGGCCAACACAGATTCTTGCATGATCTCGTCTGTATTGGAGCTGCCAAGCGTGCTCAAGAGCAGGTAAAAAAATAAATAAAATTAGACTTCTCTAAACTTCTCACGTAATTGCAAAATATATGACTTAATTAACTTTCGAGGTTTCTTGATTATTCGAATCCTTAATGGGAAACACTGATACTGATACTGAAGTAAGTGAAGCATATTTAGGTTTAATTGCTTCAAATAAGACATTGGATTCTATATTAGTGGAGTTACAGCAGGTATGTGAAAGTATTCATATCCTTATAGATTTTTACTTAATGCCTGTACAACAATATAATTAGTTAATAAAATTTGTCTTACAAGCGTACCCATGCCCACTAAATTCCTTTTATTTTTTTGTGGCATGGCTGAAATCAATTGTGGCAGGCACTGGTGACAAACAACTCATCAATTACTCAATCATGTTTAGCTTAACATTAAATTAAATTATATTAGTATTATCCTATAATTTTTATTGTATAGCAGCATATAATCAAGAATCAAGAATATATTGTATTATCTTAACATCAAATTAAATTATTTTTTTATTGAAAAATCAAGAATATATGTATTTTTTTGTTTTGTTTTGTTTTGTTTTTTTACTAACTCATTTTTTTTGCAGGATGTTGATAAAGAATCTGTTGGTGTCAAAAAAGTCAACTCATGCTCGAGGTAATGGGTCAACGAGAAGCCGAGCAGTTGAAGTACATAATCTTTCCGAAAGGGTGAGTGAGATTTTTTTTTATATTACTAGGAATTTTAATATAGTTGACTCGCATTAAAGTGCGTAAAATTGATTTTCATCGTGTGGTATGAATAGAGTCGATGGGATCGGATTAATGAGAGAATGCGCGCTTTACAAGAACTTGTACCCAATTGCAATAAGGTAATTCATTCATACCTAATAATATATCTCTTAATTATTTATTTTTATTGTTTAAATTTCGAATGCTTGTGTTTCCTGCATTCCTACTGGCAGGCGGATAAATCTTTGGTGCTCGACGAAGCCATTGAATATCTGAAAACCCTTCAGCTTCAAGTACAGGTAAAAGTAATTTCTGATTATTCTTTTTAGTCTGGTGAGCAATTGAACGTTCATGACTCTGATGAGTATTATAGATTCGAGGAAGTTGATAGCTATCTATTCTCAAGTTTGGGATTTTCAACGAAGCATAACGCGTGGGCGGGACCCAATCATTGGAAATTTCAAAAAGCGAAAGGTCAGCTTTAATAGGATTTGATGCATCTTTTTTTCCTTTTTCTTTTTCTTCGGCATTGATGGTAAATTTATATATATAGAACCTAAAGCACCAGCTACGGAAAACGGGTCGCCAAAGCCCAAGAATACCAAAAACAAGAAAGCAGATTTTGAATAAGTTCCACTTGCCGAGTTTTGAGTTTGTCGTTTAGATAGAATATTTATTATCTTGTCGCTTCTATTGATTAGCTTTTCTTTGTAATTTTCCTTTATACTGAATCCTCACACTTAATGAGCAATGTTTATGATGACTTTATAACTTATGTGATTTCATTGGGTATATTTTGTGTTCCTACCATTAAACCAAAGTTTGTTGCTTAAATGAGATCTTTAGGTGGGATGCTATAAATGAAAGAGGGCACGTTAAAATAAAAAAAAAACCACATCGGTTCTCAAGGAACCGATATTATATATCTATGTCAATTTTCAAAATAACTGACGTGAAAAGTAGTATAATCGACGTCGGTTTTCACTAAAAATGACGTTAAAGTTACGTAATCTACGTCGGTTTTTAGTGGAAAACGACGTGAAAAGTCACAGAATCCACGTCGGTTTTCACTAAAAATGACGTGAAATGCCCCAGAATCCACGTCGATTTCCAAAACCGACGTGACTTTTCACGTCGGCAGTTTAGACGTCGGTTCCAAAACCGACGTGAAATGGGTAAAAAAACCGACGTTAAATGTCCAGTTTGTAGTAGTGCTAGTTTTATTTTATTTGATATTTTGCTAGTATAATGCTATTTGTTGTTCTTATTTTGATGGTGAAATAGTTTTGTGTGCAATGGTAATGATGTCTATTGGTGTAATAGGTTTTACTGAAAAATCGATATTTATCATGTTAAGCTTTTATATATTCAATACAAAAAAATGACTGGTGTAAATAGGTTTTTGATAGTGTGATATTTATTTGTTTATATCTTCATGCTTTATGGCATTTCTTGCTTGTATTTGATAAGTGTATTGAATTTTGTATTCAAGCATATTGGTCTTTCTGTTCAATTGTATTGGTATATTTATTTACAGTGTGTTCGGAAAATAAAATACATAGCATAACAAATCAACACATCTTATTTGCAAAAAAATAAAATAAAATTCTTAACTTATACTACATAAACAGCTACTTAATTATAGGAAAACTTTTGTGATTGCATAATAAAAACATACATTTTTACAAAAACTCAGTACATTATAGTACATAAACCAATACATTATTTTACAAAAATTAATACAAAATATTTTGTCAAGGATTTACAAAAGATGGGGACTAAAATTTTCAAATTTGAAGTTCTAATTTGATTTGTTTGTGCTTCAGATTTGACAAACAAATAATACTTTTCATTTTGAAACACCAATACTTTTTTATCAAAAAACCAATACTTTATTATAAAAAAAAACTAATACAAATAACTTCTTTTTTGAGAAACTTTACTACTTGTGCATATTCTAAAAACCTCCATAAAAAGAAAGGGTACAATAGTTCAACAAACAACACCATTAACATAAACTAGCAACTCCATCAATATTTTAGTAACAAACTAAGAGTCTAAGATAAACCAAGTTGACACACATACTAGTACGTCTGAGTATAAACTCCAATAATTCATAACAGAAAACAGATACATATTAATCAAAATATAAATATCCATTGGAATCTTGAAAGACTTGGACATCATTTCTTTGTTCCCTTCCTGGAATTCGAAAACTCAATTACATCTTTCTCCAATTGTTTCTTCATGTCGTTGGCATCGCTCAAGAGAATTATTGCACAATACTTAGCCCTCGACAAACGTCTTCTACCACGCAGCCACGTAAACATATAAAAGAAGATTTAGATACACTATAAAATCAAAATAAAAATTCATTTATAATAAAAATACATACAGTTTTCAGGCTTGTATTTTCGTATGGGAATCCCCTAAAAATGCTCTGCAACCCAAATGGGAAAGATAAAGTGTCTCGATTTTAAAATTACATGACTGAGTGATAAGCTCATTGTGATATGAAAAATTTTGGAGTCAAACAGCAACATATAAACTTTACATAATGAGAAAACATACTTCAGTTTGTCCTACACACGAACATTTTTCAGTTTGTCCTACACACGAATGATATGAAAGGAGAAACATACTTCATCAATATTTAACATTTCATTCTAACTCATGGTATAATGAGAAAAAGTGTGATATTGTGGTGTTATTATTTCACAAAAATCATCCATGACATGCCTTCCACTTTACAGTAGGCTATTACCAAAGCAAGCCAACTACATGGAGAGCATTATATGACCTTTTATTCTCTTATTATTGAATATAAATTGCGTGGCAAAATACAGGTAAGAACAAGAATAACACCCCCACTATACATAAAATTTCAACAGAACCCAAAACATAGAATACTCTAACATACTTTTTTTGATGGCTCTCAAAAAGTAATATGAGAATACAAAAATTGCAAGGATATAAAATTCACAACAAATGGCCTGGATGGAATCCTCCCAAGATTTGTATTCAATGAATTACATTTTTCAATGTATACTATTTTTGTAAAAGATATATTATTTTATTAATCTTAAAAGTTTATTTACCATCCCGTGAAATATATCTAATGGATTTTTTTAGTTCATAAAACAGACTATTTTGAGCTTCACTTCATATAAAGTTGAGTTTTTCATTGCATTGCACCAAACTCAACAAGGCAATCATGTTTGAAACACTACATTACTTCTAGGAAAAAAAAAGAATCATTATTGTCCATGACCAGTTTATAAACATACAAATATATACACAATATACAAACATATATACACCACAATATGATAGCAGCTCGAGAACTTAAATTTATCAAGGATTTTTCAAATAACACACTGAAAAATACATTGAAAACTCATGTCACTGGAAATTAGAAAAATTGAAAAGGGGATAAGTGACTAAGAAGAAAGTCCGACATACTAGGGTTTCTAATCATAAGATTATGAAAATAAAAAAATTAAAATACCTGAATAAGATAGGATGTCGCAATTGACGGGGGCAGGGATGCATTGAATACAGCTACAGCAAGCAAGCGATGGTGGTAGCAGCATGAACAAGAAACAGAGGCAGCGCACGCGAGAGAGTAATGGCGTGGACAAAAAATTGGAGGTGGCACACATAATATAAAAATTAATATGAGAATACAAAAATTGCAAGAATCAGAAATTCGACGGAGCTGGTTTGGGGAAAGAAACGGTGGTGGTGAGGTTTGGGGGAAAAAATGGTGGTCGAAAAAAATGTAGTACAGAAAATCTGGGGAGATTAGATATAATTAGAAGAATTACAATAATGCCATTGGGTCGGGTATGAATCGAGTTATGGGTTGGCCTAACGGGAGAGACCCGTTAATCTGGACTTACGCAAGTCTTTGCCCCTTTATATAATTTACCCTTGTTTATCTCCATTTCTAAGCACACTAATACAAAATAAGAATTACTCTACACCCATTAACTTATAATTTAACACATCCAATAATTTTCTACAATTATCCACTTAAAAATAAAAATTCTTCAACTTCATTTTCTCTCCATTTTCTAAACTAATTCTTCAATCACAACAAATAATAATCGAGAATTGATGATGAAAAGGATATAGGAATAACCAATGCAAGTATTTCTTCATTATTGATCGGTTAACTTTTCATTCACGCATCCAAATTGTTAAATTTGGTTCGTATTTTAAAAATACTATTCGCGACCTATTCTGACTTAGTTGACAGAAACTTCTTCAAGATTTCAGCCACAAGTAGCCGGAATTATCCATACGGCCTTTAGTGGCCAAGATGCTTTTTATTATTCCTACATTCTATATCGATTCCATAAAAAATCAATATAGAAAGCAGATTTTTGTAAAAACCGATTTATTTTTTATATCATTTCTATAGAAATCGATGTCGAAACTACTTTTTTAAAAAAAATGAGTTTTCTAAATCAATTTCTATATATCCGATATAGAAATTAGTAAAGAAACAACAAAAACAAAAACAACAACAATATATATATATATATATATATATATATATATATATATATATATATATATATATATATATATATATATATATATATACACACATTCAGCGGCCTTTGACCGAAATATGGAATGAATTTCGACCAAATATGTTCGAAATATTTACATTTGTTCTCCAAGGGACTCCTGGCGACCTGAATAACCGTACAGCGACCTGATTGATCTCCAAGGGACTCCTGGCAACCTGTTAGATCCTATAAAATAATACCCATCCAAGGCGGAGGATGGCCCCGGCGTAAGCCCTCCGATGCCTAAGTCACAAAAATGTAGGATGTAAAGAATTGACTTAGAGAGAATTCTACTATAAATAACACAACCGACTCAGAATTAGGATTCGTCCTATATGTTAAATTCCCATAATTGATAGAATTCTTGCTGAATTGCTATATTAGCCATGGTCCAATAAGCCTGTTCATAGGATTTAGTCCGCCGGGACCTCATAGAATAGCATGCGTTAGCCCATCAAGGGGCCAGAATCAAGAAGCCCAACCTAACGCCGAGCTACCACTCAGCACCGAGTTGGTATAATAGTACTTATATCAAAAGAGGTCGCTACCTCACATAAGAGCTCGCCACTCCTATACAATAAGTCGCTACCCTTCAAACAGCTCGCCCAACTCCCAGAAGGATTGCTCCTTCTAAGAAATGAGGTCGCTTCATGAGATTACTTACGACGATCCTCATAAATACCTACATGTTGGCGACTTGGATATTTGATGTCCTATCAATGGGTAATTAATCTCGGGTGTATATAGATATACAAAAAAATTAACATGGGCGCATTGAGAATCGGGTGCAACTAACAAGAGCCTGGGTGCGGATAAAATTGGCCTTAATCTTTCTCATCTTATACTGACTAGATTTCTTTTTTCTAATCCATAAAAGAAATTGAAAATGTCAGATATGTGTGTAATCAATGACATTTTTGGACTAGCATTCATTAGAATTTGAATCTTGGCATTTAAAATTTTGGGTATTTTAATTTTTACCATAGATATCAAATCATGTTTAAAAAATATATAATATTATGTTATTATATGCTATTAATTGTAATTAAAGTGGGAAGAGATATAGTGGAAAGAGAGAGATACCAATAAAGTAAAATTAGAAAGAAAAAGATTACTAAATCATAGGTTAAGTACCTGGGATTGTTAATTGAATATTTGATTTTTGAATTTTAAAATAAACGAGTATTTGGTATTTGAGATTCGAATCTAGTATACCCCACCGCAGGCCAAACATACCCTAAGGCTGTTAATTTAACTGTCGTTTGGGTTATTCATCGCGTAATCGGTTATTGGGTCGGATTTGGGTAGTCTCTAAATAAATAATACAATGAAGAGTACGTATAGGATACGACGAAGGATTTACCCGCTGGCCTAATTATATGTTCCACCCCCTGTTTTTAAATAATTTTCTTTTTAGAGGTTTGATAATGTAACAAAATGATTGTCATTTTAGAATAAATTACACATATGTTCACATTTTATCCTCCACTTATCCCAATATATTTTTCTTATTGCCAAATCATCAGCTAATTTGATTTGACTAACTAATTGAAGTTTTTCTTTTTTTTTTTTTTTTGGAATTAATGTAAGAATGATTTAAATTAAAAGGTAAATTAGTTTATTTTTTATGTTTCTTATTTTTTGACAAAATATCTCTAAAGACGATCATTTAAAAACGGGGGGAATATATAATATTATAGATTTATTGTGCATGCGCGTGTACATGTTTGTGCACAATGTTTATAACACATTTGTTATTAATAGTTCTTACTTGATACAAATATAAGTTCTTTCTTTCTTGATAGCAAAGATTTTATTATATATTATTTTTACGTGAAAATATGTTATATGTATCATGTAAGAAATGTTGTAAAAGTGATATAAAATATTATAAGTATTCCCTACATGATAGAGATATATCCACCACGACGGTTGCGAATAGTCAGGTGCAATAACCCTCTTCTATTCATTTATACGAGTTATTTTGGTTGATATCAAAGAGAGGGAATGAGTTGACCTATGGCCATCATGAGTTGACAGAAAAGTGGGACTCTCGAGATGATGTTGGGGTGGAGGAGGAGCACCTCGGCGAGACAGTTAAGGATCTATGTTCAGTATGGGAAGAGGATGACAAAGTTGGTTGTAAATTTAGAAAGAAGGGGCGACTGATTGAAGGTGTGGCGTAGGAACTAAAGCAAGATGGTTCAGGGATTTTCCGGTGGCGTATGGGGACACCATGAGAAGACAAAGACGGTGGTGGGATTTTCTAGCTACAACTTTGCCTGAAATTGACTGCGATCAGTGGTGGAGCCAAGAATTTTTCTTTGTGGGGCAAAAAAAAAAAGAAAAAAAAAGATATTGCAGGGGCGAAATACATAAATCACACATGTTTTTTTTAAAAAAAATGGCGAGTTACAAGATAGTTTCCATTGTAACAAAAGATCTTACGGGGCTGGTCACCCCCACATGCTCCCCCGCTAGCTCTTCCCCTGGCGACAATAGTAAGCGGTGGTGATCTGGAGGAGGGTTACAGTGGAATTTAGGTTAAGCTTTTAAGCGTGGTTCTTAGACAGGGTACGGTTGAGATATAGAGGGTGGATCATCTTGAAGAGGTGACTATAGTTGTGGAGTTGACCATCCAAAGAAGTTGTCTAAAAATGACGTGCACTGATGATAGAGAGAATGTTGATAGTGGGAAGAGAGAAGGTGTCATGGGATGCCCCTTCATAGCCCGCGATTGCTCGGCCCGCAGCCACTTTTGTGGGCCGTCGGCAATAATCTCACAAGGATGGCCGAGTTTCTTCGCACATCAAGTTGAAGTCCTTAGTGTAGGTGTTTTTCTTTTAAATGTAATGTGTATATTTTCTTTGTCGCTACTACGATAGCAAGGGGTGTGCATCCACAACCCTTCGAATGTATATTCATGTTTCTTAGTTTTATTTTCTAATACCTATTATAGGGGGAATAGGTATTGAAGAATTGTCGTGAGAAGAAAAGTTTTGCTCTGGAGTGTCCCCCTTTCCATCAACGTTATTTGTAATTTACTGCCGTATTATAATTTACTTCCGTTTTTAATATAATTCGAATCTTCCTTTCAAATCTTGTTGTGCCACTAAAGTGCCCCTGACATGAGTGCGTCACATCAGCACAAGATTTCAAGCAAGTTAGGTGGACGTAGTCAACGTAGTCGACTACTAGCCGCACGGTGACCTATTTAGCACATACACTACAAGCGCCCCATGACAAGTGGTATCAGAGCCTCGACATGATCCATCAGACCAAGGTAGAATGTTGGAAATAAGCGATACGGCGAACATGGTTTTCCCTCCCAATGGAAACCAACGATTGAACATGGTCGAGGAAAGGTTGCTAGAAGTGGTAAAATGGTCCACAGAAAGGTGCCTCGAGTAAGATATATGAAGGTGCAGGATATGGAGGTAGAGATATACGACCTCCGGCAGAAGTTAGATCAGAGACATGCCGTATGCTTACGGATGCCATCTAGGCCACTAACCTGGTTAAAATGAGACAAGAGATGGAAGCAATGTCACTTCAGATTGGCTTGCTTCAGTTCGGTGGTGAATGGTCCCCCCATTGCCCCCGCCCCCGCGCTGGGTGTCAGGATACCAGACCCGAAGACCTATAACAGGGCTTGAGTCGCGAAGGAGATCGACAATTTTCTCTTCGACATGGAACAGTACTTCCTCACCACCAACATGGTGGACAAGGCAAAGAAAGTGGCTGCGGCCACAATGTATTTGGTGGACGATGCAAAATTGTGGTGGTGGACAAAATACCAAGACATACAAGATTGAGTGCAACTAGAAACATGGGCGAATCTCAAGGATGCCATTAAACAACAGTTCTTCCTGGAGAACATCAAGTACAATGCTCGTCAATCCTTGAGAGCACTCAAACAGACTGGATCGGTGCACAATTATGTGAAGACCTTCTCGACCCTCATGCTGGACATACATGACATGTCCGAGAAGGACAAGCTCTTCACCTTCATAGAAGGACTCCAGCCTAATGCTAAGGCGAAGTTACGACGTCCACGTGTGAATGACATGAATACTACGATGGGGGCAGTAGAATGGTTATTTAATTTTGATCCTGAAGTTAAGAAAGCCACATCGACCCCATCGACAAGCACAACCATCCGCACGAATGGGACGTATCGACCCCACCGGCTGAATAATGGGTGGAGATATAATGAGGGAAGTGGCGATCCCGAGCGTCAACAAACTCGCAAGGAAGTTGGGGATCAAACTATGGCCCTAATCATACTGAACCATTACTAGCACAAAGCAAAGCATCAAGCTCTACCACGTAGAAGGAGGCGTGCTTCTTTTGCGACGGACCACATGCGGTCAAAGATTGCTCGAACCAGAAAATGTTGGACGCTCTTGCGGGTCTCGCCGCAACCCCGGGATTAGACCCCGAAGGGCCGAAACCAAACATAGAGAGAGAGAGATCGCGGGTGACCATAACCTAGGAGCTTTGGAACAATGTTGCAATGCCTTGTCCCCAAAGAACACCACGACATACATCATCCCTTATAAAAGAGAAAAAGGACCGAGTCCCCCAAGGAATCGGGGACTCCTATTATTTGAAGTGAGAATCAATGGGAGAAATATGCACGCCATGATCGACACTGGCACCACGAACAACTATGTTGCAAGTACTGAGGTGGAGAGACTCGGGCTTGTGCTGGAGAAAGGAGTCGGGAAAGTAAAAGCCATCAACTCGGCCACCCAGCCTATCGTTGGAGTGGCCAAACATGTATCCATCAAGGTGGGCCCATTTGAGAGAAGGACAAACTTGTCGGCAGTTGTGATGGATAACTTCAAGCTTATCTTAGGATTAGAGTTCTTGCGTGATACAAGGACTGCAGTGTTTCCCCACTCTAATGCGTTGCTAATGATGGGGGAGATATTTCACATCATCCCGGTCCAAGCGGGCAACCCGAGAGTAAGAAGTGTATCGGCGTTTCAATTTAAGAAGGGTTGTAGACACGAAAAACCAACTTATCTCTGCACTATCAGGTTCAAAGAGTTTGAAGAGTGATCGGGACCAATTCCTGATGTGGTGAAAGGTCTCTTGGACGAGTTCAAAGATGTGATGCCAAGTGAGTTACCTCGCAAGTTACCACCAAAAAGGGAGGTAGATCATGAGATTAAATTGGTGCTTGGCACAAAATCACCCGCCAGGGCACCATAACTTATGACGCAGACTAAGCTTGTGATGCAGTTGAGGGAGATGCTCGAATGTGGGATCATTCAGCCAGCGGAGTCACCTTACGGAGCCCCTGTGTTATTCTAAAAGAAGTTAGATGGCTCCCTTCGATTTTGTTATGAACCGAGCATTAAACAAGCTCACGGTGAAGAATAAATATCCTATCCCACTCATCGTAGATTGTTTCGATCGATTTAGTCAAGCAAAGGTTCTTCATTCAAATTGATTTAAGGTCGGGGTATTGGCAAGTCCGAATCAAAGAAGGATATGAAGCTAAGACAACAGTCATGATTTGGTTATGCCTTTTGGATTAACGAAATCTCCAGCTACTTTCTGCACCCTCATGAACCAAGTACTCCATGGTTTTCTCGACGAGTTCGTAGTGGTGTACCTGGACGACACTATCATTTACAGTGAGAACTTGGCGGATCATCTGGAGCACCTCCGCAAGGTTCTCATGAGACTTCGGGAGCATCGATTGTACGCGAAGCCTTCGAAGTGCTGCTTTGTCCAAGAGAACATCAGTTTCTTGGGCCACATCATTGAACGGAGTAGAATTGGTATGGACCCTATCAAAATCTGGGCTATTGATAAGTGGAAGCCGCCGAGTAATGTTCATGAAGTGCGATCGTTCCTTGGGCTAGCTAATTATTATAGGAAACTTGTGAAGGAATACTCTAAGATAGCAAAGCCCCTAACCAGTTTGACGAAGAAGACGGAGACTTGCCAAGGTTCTTTTGAGAAGTTGAAGCAGGTTATCACCATCGACCCGGTGTTAGCCCTACCAGATGGTGCGACCTGAACTGATGGCAAGTTGCCAAATAGCTCGGATAGACTTGGTTGAGACGAGCTGAACTAATGCCTTAGGGAAAGAAAATTGAAACAAAGGATGAGCCGATAGACCGATGATAATTATCCTGACCTGATCTGAAGCCTTGGATAAGGTTATGAAAGATCAAGTCAAGAACTTGGAGAGCTTAGTGACAGAGCTGAATTACCCCTTTTTGGAAGAAGCTTCTTGGTCAGGTCGGCCCGAGTAACGGCCCAAGACAAGATAGAATGAATGGTGCAAGAAGCACACCTCAAGGAATTTGTGTGGGCAAAGAGGGAAGGGTTCAGATCTAACTCCTATAAAAAAGACCAATACCAGACCAGACAAGGACAAAGTGGTGGGCGTATGAGTACACAAAATGAAAGCCGATCTCAGGTTGTACGAGGTGAAATCTTGATGATCACGGGAGGAAAATGGGATGAGCGTTCCCATCGAACCCAGAAAAGTTATGTACGGGCTGCAAGAGATCTGACTAGGAGGACGCTTGAATTTGGACAGTTAGCGTCAAGCCCAAACATATGCTTCGGGTCAGAGGATGAGAATGGTATTCTAGCCCCGCACATGGATGCTCTGATCATAACAGCCACCGTTGATAATTACAACGTGCGACGGATCTTTGTTGACACAAGAAGCTCAGCAGATATTATGTTTTATGATTGCTTTCAGAAGTTGAATTTAAATATGGAGTTAGAAGAGGTCACTAACTCATTGGTAGGCTTTGCTGGGGGAGCCCTGAGACCGTTTGGAGTAGTGAACCTCCTGGTTACGCTAGGGGACAACCCGTTTAGGCAAACTAGGTCAGTACATTTTTTGGTAGTGGACGCACCCTCCTCATATAATGCCATGCTGGGACGGCTATCTTTAAGCCAATTCCAGGCAGTAATTTCTTTATATCACATGAAGCTGAAGTTCCCTGCTTAGGATGGGGTGGGTGAAGTCCGTGGTGACCAATATGCGTCGCGACAGACGTATGTAGAGAGTGTCTGGCGCAATGAAGAGGAAAGGCGATGCAAAAGGGCGAGGACAAGGGGAGCCAGACCCGAGCTAATTCAGCGAGAGAAAAAAACTAATGTCAGTGGAGGAAATCCCAGAAGATGATAGTCGAGTCTTGTGTGTAGGAACGACTCTGAATTCGGAGGTGTTGGTAGAGCTGGTCACGTTTTTGAGAAACAATGCAAATGTCCTTGCCTGGTCTCCACAAGATTTAGTAGGAATAGACCCGTCAATAGCTAAGCATCACCTCAACATCAGCCCATAAAGCCGGTGAAGCAGAGGAAGCGCAACTTCGGTCCTGAGAAGGAAGCCAATAGTGAGGCAGAGGTGGAAAAATTACTGCGAGCCAAGCATATTTAGAAAACAAAATTCCTAGAATGGCTCTCTAACGTGGTGTTGGTACCAAAGACCCAGGACGATTAACGAATTTGCATAGATTCCAGAGACCTCAACCGTGCCTGTCCCAAGGACCACTACCCGCTTCTAAGGATAGACCAGCTGGTGGATTCCACATCAAGTTGTGAACTGCTAAGCATGATGAACGCCTCGCAAGGATATCACCAGATCAGGCTGGCCGAAGAAGATTGAAACGAGTTAGTTTCATAACCCCAAAAGGAACTTATTCGGTGCTTAAGCCCGAAGGAGGGCGCCCATGTTCTCAAGGAAATTCACAAAGGATGTTGTGGCAACCACATGGGTGCTAGGACCCTATCAAGCAAGATCATGAGAGCTGGCTATTTTTTGCCACAGCTAAGAAAGAATACAGAAGACTTTGTCAGGAGATGTGACAAGTGCTAAAAGAACTCCCCCCTAGTGCATCGGCCTGCGAAATAGCTCATGACAATGAGCTCTCCCTGCCCCTTTTCAAAGTGTGGGATAGATCTGGTTAGACCTTTCCCCACAGCCCCAGCCTAGAAGAAGTTCCTAATCGTGGCCATTGATTATTTCAGCAAATGGGTGGAAGCTGAATCCTTAGCAAAGATTACGAAGGAGGCAGTGATGGGTTTCCTATGGAAGAATGTAGTATGCTAGTTTGGCATCCCAAGGATCTTGGTATCAGACAATGGCACGCAGTTCATGGGAGCTCAGATTCGGTTCTAGTCCACCAAGATGAAGATAGACCAACATTTCATGTCTGTCTACCACCCTCAGGCAAATGGTCAAGTCAAAGTATCCAATCGCATTCTGTTTCAAGGGATTAAGGCATGCTTAGAAAATTCAGGAGGCAAATGGGTAGAGGAGCTCAGTTCGATTCTATGGGCTTATCGAACCAACCCCAAGGAAAGCACTGGATAAACCTCATTTACCCTAGTATATGGCATGGATGCCGTAATCCCCACGGAAATAAGCATGGAAACTCACCAAATACAGATCTTTGATGTAGATCAGAATGAGTTGCTAATAGAGGATGCGCTGGATTTGATGGAGGAAAAAAGAGAGTGAGCTACAATAAAGATGGAGCACATGAGGGGATGAATTAGGTCAACCTACAATAAGTCAGTAGTAAAGAGGCAGTTTCAGATAAGAGATTTGGTCTTACGCAGAGCTGACTTGGGGAGGACCAAGGGGAAGCTAGATGCTACTTGGCAAGGACCATATAAGGTCACGGAAGTTCTAGCAGGAGGGGCTTATGAACTGGAGCAGACGGATGGAGTTATGGTAACACAAGCATGGAATATAACGAGCTTACGAAAGTATTATGTGTAAGATTAATACATAAATCTTATTTATACAAATAGTGATTTGATCTTATCCATGTCTTATTGCAACCTGACCTGATTGTCAGTAAAAATTCAGCCCTGATTGGCTAAGGGCGGATGCCCCAAAAACCTGACCTGATTGACAGTAAAATTTAGCCCTGATTGGCTAAGGGCGGATGCCACAAAAAACTGACCTGATTGTCAGTAAAATTCAGCCCTGATTGGCTAAGGGCGGATGCCCCAAAAAAACTGACCTGATTGTCAGTAAAAATTTTAGCCCTGATTGGCTAAGGGCGGATGCCCCAAAAACCTAACCTAATTTTCAGTAAAATTTAGCCCTGATTGGCTGAGGGCGGATGCCCCAAAAACTTGACATGATTGTCAGAAAAAATTCAGCCCTGATTGGCTAAGGGCGGATGCCCCGATGACCCGACCTGAGTATCAGTAATATTTATAAACCCTGATTGGCCAAGGGCGAATGCCCTAAAAGACCTAATTTGATTGTCATGGATATTGCTAAACCCCGATTGGATAAGGGATGAACACCCTTGACCCAACCGGATTATCAATTAAGGGCATGAGCCCCAAACCTAGACCGATCGTCAGTAAAGGACGTGAGCCTTTGCAGTTAGCCAGTAAAAGGTACACACCCTAAGAACATCAAACCAAGGTATCAAGAGATGAGTATCCGAGCCTGGTTTGGCCAAGAGAAATGCGTATTGCAAGAGCAGTCAAGAACAAATATTCGAAAACATAGCAGAATTTCATTAACTCAGCAGACTTGATTACAACTACATAGGAAAAGGAAATGCTTGTGGAAATTGCAGAAATACACCAGGCCAAGTCATGCAAACATCATGGATGAGATGAAGAAGCCCTCCTATCAGAAGCCAAAACCCGACGAATGCGCCACAGCTCGCGCTCAGTTTTGTGAAGGCGTTGACGATACCTGTCCGCTCGTTCAGTGGCAGAGTGAGACTCACCGGCGACGATGGTCAGTCGGCATACTGACTCAAGTAGGTCATCTTTTTCTTCCTGTAATTGACTGTTGAGCTTGTGGAGCTCCACCCACTCACACTTGTAATGGCGCTTCTTCTGCCTTTTTCTCTCCAAAAGTTTACACAGTTGGGAAACTTTTTCACGCTGTTGAGTGTTTTCTTCGGAAAGATGAAAGTTTTCATTAAAGAAATCAAGGTTTTTCTTTTTCAAATTATCGATCTCTTCGGAGAAAGAATGCGAAGCCATAATAGAAAATGTGTAGAGAAGAAAGAGAATTTATAGATAATAAAGTACAGAGGGTACTAGGGTTTCCTGAATTCCTGGAAACCCTTTATACAAACGGGCAAAATAAGAATAAAAACAAAGCATTGTTCAAAAATACAGGCCATGAATTGATAAAAGAAAATTACAATCCTGAACAAAGGAAGGCCCTAAGCTCCATAATCTTCAGATTCAGCTCTCCGCCAACTTGTTCGGTCACCCTGGTGACCTCTCCAAAATCTCGCTCAAATTGGGTGTTGCCTTGAAGCTCGTCCACGTTGGCAAAGTTAGGAGAGGGCATAGTCGTTGGTAATGCCAAGGTCAACGACTGTTCAGGGGAGGGAGAGGAGTTCAAGAAGGTCTGACGAATGTAGGCAGTAAACTCCTAAGCCCCGAGTTGATGGAGTTGGTCATCCTCTGCAACATATGTGAAGCTTGTGGGCTCTGGAGGACTCTTCAAGGGGATGAGGCGATCGAAGGGAGTAGAAGGGTTTTCGGCAGAACACTTCGCCTGAGCATCCAGGCCAAAATGATAGTAGACCTGGGCCTCAGGGAGAAAGATGTCATACAACTCCATGGAACCAAGGAAATCTCTTCGAGTCATCTCCCTGGTCATCTGGATTAGCCTCTGCCCTTCTCTGAGTTGAGGAGGTTGGCTTGCTCCCTGTCCTCGCCCTCAGCTTGATCCTCAGCCCCACTAATTCTTGGGACTATTTCAGCTCATTCTGGACTACCCTTAGCTCAGTCTGAGCCACCTTTAGCTCTGTTTGGGCCCCTTTCAGCTCGGCATTCCTCTTCTTCAAGCGAGCCACCAGCCTCCGCTCCCTCTCTTTTAGGGCCGTATGTTCCTTGACCAAATTGGCATTCATCAGAGAACCTTCAGCTCGCGCTATCAGAACAACCCTCTTAACTGAAGCCTAAAAAAAAGGAGAGAGAGAGAGAGAAAATGAGTAGGGAGTGAAATGGTGCGTGAGGAGGGATGGAAATTGAATAAGTTAGGAACTAACCCTGGCCTCATCTAGACAATAGGACTCGAACAGCTCAGCATCCTTCCACTTGTCTAGGACTCACCGGTCAGCGGAAGAGCAGTGCCCTTTGACGAAGTGGGCTACCACATCTCCCAAGCAGTCCAGGACAGATGAGCTAATGAAAAATCTCTGGTTGGAGGTAACTATCTTGGACCCCGTGGGGACTGCCCCCTTACCAATACGAGCCTGCTTCCGGGCAGCCTACACTTGCTCCTCTTCAGAGTCAGAATGGGAGGTCAGGTCGACTTCCCGAGTGGCCACCCTCTTCGGATGAGTGCTCTTTCGATCCTATCAGCCGCTTCTAGCTCAACTACCGCTTCTAGTCTGGGCGTGGGAGCGGGCTCCTCGGAGATAACAGCTCTGGCTGACTCACCAATAGGGGTCTTCCCGATATTGGAAGTGGCTCCCTGGAGAAGCGCTACCATTTTCTTCTTCATCATCGTGATTGCAAGAAGAGTTAACCAACAAAATAAATAAATAAATAAAATAAATATAACGGGGAATTTCCAGATCTGTCAAATGTATAAAAAAGAGGTGGAGTAGTCTTAGCTCCACGAGTGTACCGATATCGGAGGGTAGAGGGCCGTTCCCTTGTTTGAAGTTGAAGAAGCCCAGGATTTTGGGCGTAAGGAGCTTGGTCAGGTGAAAGATGTGTTTATTTAGGGTATGGACGGTTTTTTCCAGATAGGGGGGTCGATCTCCTTTGGATAATCGGGACAGAATTGGGAGTGTGTTAATGGTCATGGGGGAAAAGCCCCAATCGCCTGAGCATCGAATAAAGAAAAACTTCTTCCTCCAGGCTTTGTTGGAGGAAGGCTTGCCGGTCAAGAATTGGACGTCAGCTCGGGCGGCTAGATAAAAAAAGCCGAAAGATGAATTCTTTGCCTTAAATAGGGAGAAGAACAACTGGGTTTTAGGCACAATCCCAAAAAATTGGGCCTCCAGGTGAAACCCATGATTCTAAATGCATTAGGTACGAATTGGTGTATTGGAATCTAATACAGATGAGATACTGCTAAGACGAATGGGTGAACAGGAAGGCTCAACCCTGCCTAAAATAGATCGATAAAAAAAGTCAGATGGTCCGGGGAAGGCTGAGAAGCCCTCTCGCTGGAGGATGGGTTTGTGAAGAAAAAATAATCGGAGATAGTGAATTTGGATCGTATCTCTCGAAGAGTGTGATCACTAACAGTGGACGCAATGTTGTCATGACCATGTCCGGGGGGAGTAGGAGGTCGGCGGTCGCCAAAAGCAGCCGCCGAAGATGTTGAGAAAGATGACAAGCTAATGGAAGAAGAGGAGGCCGAAGAAGTAGAAGCGGACATAATTGAAAGTAACAGGGAAACGAAAAAATACCTGGTTCATAAGAGAAGGAAAGCGTTGATTGGGGAAGAAGAAAGCTTTAAATTCTTGACAAGAAGGATAGGCACTAAGGAGAATGAGGTAGGATTGTGAAAATAAAGAAGGTGATGAATTTGAAAAAAAAAAGTTTTTAGGAAAAGGGAGATTCGGCAGGATTTGTGCATTTAAGGCGTGTCAAGGCACGGTACTCGAAAGGACACGTGGGTTGTAACTGCTGAGGTGGAATATGAGGCGTCTCAGCCCTTCCCCAAAGGCGTGACTTATTCTGAAAGAGGATTTTGTGGGATCTGCGCAATTAATGCGTGTCAGAGTAGGATATCTGAAGAGGTGTGTCGTAGATCTCAACCTCCAGGATTGGAATACAAAGCGTTGCAGCTCATCCCAAACCATCCGGGGGGGGACTGATTGGTGCGACCTGATCTGATGGCAGGTTGCCAAACAGCTCGGATAGACCTGGTTGGGATGAGCTGAACTAACGCCTTAAGGAAAGAAAATTAAGACAGAGGACGAGCCGATAGCCCGATGAGAATTATCCTGGCCTGATCTGAGGCCTTAGATACGGTTTTGAAAGATCAGGTCAAGAATCTGGAGAGCTTAGTGACAGAGCTGACTTACCCCTTTTTGGAAGAAGCTTCTTGGTCAGGTCGGCTTGAATAATGGCCTAAGATTCGTGAGTTCTGTTCTTGGGATCTCGAAAGGGACCCACTTGGCAAAAACTATAAATAGCCCCAAGGCTGAGAAAGGTATGACATTTTAAGCATTTTTCTCCTGGTTTTGCTTATTCTGATCTCAAACGCTTAATTGACTTGAGCATCGGAGAGGTTTCCACTGAAAAACCTCAAGTGGTCCTTCCTAACGTGTCTTTGTTAGAGCAGGTCAGGATATTCTGAGGTAGAGGATCAGGTGTTCTTGGCTTAATTTTCAGGGCGAAACACCAGACTTGTCGAAACTATTTATGGTGGAGACTGACGCATCCGATTTTTCCCTTAGAGGAGTGTTGATCCAAAAGTGGCCCCTGATCGCTTTTGAGAGTCCGAAGCTGAAGGACATAGAGAGTCACTACCCAGCGCATAAAAAGGAGTTGTTAGTGGTCGTTCACTACCTAAGACAGTGGCGACATTACTTATTAGGTCTACCTTTTGTTGTGAAGATAGATAATACGGCGGTTAGTCACTTCTTGATGCAACAAAAGTTGAATGGCAAACAGGCACATTGGCAGGAGTTACTCTCGGAATTTAGTTTTGTGCTAGAATACTGTGCCGGGTCTAGTAATCAAGTGGTGGATGCACTTAGTCGTCGGGCAGACTTAACAGAAACACAGCCGGTGGTGGCACTTACGTCGAGCCAGATTTCAACCTAGTTAATAGACCAGGTACGTGAGCTGATGAAAACAGATCCCACAACTCAGTGTCTGGTGAATTTGGTGGAAAAAGGTAAGTCCCAAAAGTTCTGGGTGGAAAACAAAGTCTTGAGGACCAAGGGTGACCGCCTCTACATCCCGAAGGGCGGGGACCTGCGGAAATCAATCATTGTGGAATGCCATGACACTCTCTGGGCGGGCCATCCTGGAGAGGAGCGTACAGTGGATTTAGTCCAGCTAGGCCTACTTTTGGCCACAGATGCGAGACAACATCGACACTTTTGTGCGCACATGCTTTGTGTGCCAACAAGATAATCCAGATCGACAAAAGAAGGAGGGATTGTTGGAACTACTTTCGATGCCAAAGAGGCCCTGGGAGAGTGTGTCGATGGATTTTATCATTGGTCTACCAAAGGTTAGGGAATTAGACATATTATCAAATACTGGGGATTGCCGAGGGACATAGTTGGTGATTGGGACCCCCGATTCAGTAGCAATTTTTGGGATGAGCTTTTTCAATTGCTCGGATCCAATCTAAATATAAGCCCGAGTTATCACCCACAATCGGATGGACAAGCGGAGTGCTTTAACTCGATGTTGGAGGAGTATCTTTGCCACTTCGTTAGCGTTAATCAAAAGAACTAGGTGACAATCTTAGATGCGGCATAATTATGCTTTAATGCTCATAAGTGCTCCACTACGAGTTAGAGTCCCTTTGAGATGTGTATCGGTCAACAGCCACTCCTCCCTCACACTATCGATACCCCACGCAGTTCCAGAACCTCCTCAGTGCAAAACTTCTCTCTTGAGTGGGAGCAAAACCTTGACCTGGCACGGGGTTATCTTGAAAAGGCTCAGTGATGAATGAAGAAATATGCTGACCAAAATTGTTGTTTTGAGTATAATATTGGGGATAAAGTGTGATGGTCAGGGTCCCAAGCCAGAGTATGTCTAAAATGTCCCGTGGGAGAGATTCACACTTAATACAGAAGTACATTGGCCCCTTACCCATCACTCGCCGCATTAGGAAGGTAGCTTACAAATTGGAGCTACCCCCATGGTGGCGCATACATGATGTCTTCCATGTTAGCCAACTCAAACTGTACCAGGCCAACACGGAGAATACTGACCGCAACCATCCCAGCCGCCCCCAATTGAAGCTGTCATATAGCATAGGGAAGCGAGTGGCTAAGGCAATAATCAACCATCGAGATACGGGCACACGGAAGAAGCTGCACAAGGAGTGCTTAGTTAAATGGTTTGGAGGCAGCTTACAGGAGAGCGCCTGGGAGAAGAATACAGCAGTCAAGGCATTTCAACAACTCATAGACGCATACAAGTACTCCATGACGTCGGGGACATCGTCAACTCAGGTGGGGGAGAGCTTTCATGGGATGCCCCTTCATAGCCCGTGATTGCTCGTCCCGCAGCCACTTTTGCGGGCCATCGATAGTAACCTCACAAGGATGGTCGAGCTTCTTCGCACATCAAGTTGAAGTCCTTATGTAGGTGTTTTACTTTAAAATTTAATGTGTATATTTTCTTTGTCGCTACTATGGTAGCAAGGGGTGGGCTTCCAAAACCCTTCGAATGTATAGTCATGTTTCTTAGTTTTATTTTCTAAGACCTTTTATAAGGGGAATAGGTATTGAAGAATTGTCGTGAGAATAAAAGGCTTTGCCCTGGAGCGTCCCTCTCTCCATCAACGCTATTTGTAATTTGCTTCCATTTTTAATATAATTTGAATCTTCGTTTCAAATCTTGTTGTGTCACTAAAGCGCCTTTGGCGTGAGTGCTTTGCATTAGCACAAGCTTTCAAGCAAGTTAGGCAGACTTCATCAACGTAGTCGACTACTAGCAGCATGGTGCGCTATTTAGCACATACACTACAAGCGCCCCATGACAGAAGGTGAGGGTGGAATAAAAGATGGTGGGATTTAGGCAGTGAAGGATAATTTGGTCTATATACTGAACATTTGAACTACATGAAAAGAGTAGAAATTACTTGGACTACATGAAAGAGAGAGAAAGTGTTACAATATTATAGAGCAAATGCTCTTTATTATTTTCCTTTATTTTTTAATTGCAGTGTAGCCACCTCTCACTGAATCTGACCTCTCTCACCAGATCTTTGGGTCTTTTTAGTCGGAGCAGTTGGCTTGCATGTGGGTGGCACATGGACACACACGAGTGTGGCTTTGTCATGGAATATTTCTCTCGACCTTGTTTAGATCTAAGTTATTTTCAATTTTTCTCTTTTCTTTCTTTTGGTTTCATGGTCAGAAACCAGGCTGCCCAAATCTGCAACCCTTTGTGCATATATATGTGTGAAGACCGCTGCTATTTATCATATGTTTTATTTCTATGGTATTTGCTTGTATTTGTGTCGAAGAGAGTGGTAAAGGAATATAGGTGAAAGGGGTGGGTGTGGTAGAAAAAAACTACTCCCTCCGCCCCATTCTATCTGTCGTAATTGACCATTTCATGCATATTAATAAAGATGATTGGTGTTATAACTATATGTATCAAATGACAATAATATCCTTTTGTTTAAAATAATTAAAAGTGTGAAGTAATAAAGGTAGGGGTAAAAGTAGTAAAGCAACCTTTGCTTTTTTATTGGGAAAGTAAAAAGTAACAATGATTATCTCTTGAAAATGTAAATACGACAGATAGAATTGGACAAAAAAAAATTTAAATTGTGACAGATATAACTGGACGGATGGAGTATTAGAGTATAATATAAATTCCTATTGGAAGAATACGAAGAATATTATGAATTTTTATGTGGTTTTCATGGGAACTAGGACTCTCGTGTTGTCCAAAATGATGTTTGAATAAATAGTAAAATTAAGGCTCAAGTTGAGTGTTAGAAGTGGTTGGATTTTTTAATTAAAGTTATTGCAAATGAAATTCAATCTTGTAAATCCTACACTTACACACAATTCAATTGTAAAATGTAACTTCCATGACCATTATGTAGACTTAATTATGATGAATGAAATGCCAATTCTTATCATATGTATATATGCAAAGATTACAACAATAGAAGACAGTTCCTCGTATTGAATTTGTATGAACAAACTTTGCATCTTGATCTAAAGTTCATTAGCCTCTTACATAGTTATCAGGCATAATCTTCAGTTTACCAGAGACGATGGGTAATTCGGTTTACCCATTTTATCTCGAGAAACAGACGTCTAGAAAACTGAATGAATTTATTTTAAGGAAAATGTATTGAACACGTGTAACATTTCATATTTTATTTTGCAAGTCGATTAACGAATCTATATTAGAAGATCCAATCATATCCGTGTAAATTTTCTTACAAACTAAACACAGGTTTTATATCTTCTAATACATATTGTGATCAATGTTTTTAATAGCAGTAATGTGTCCAAAAAGTTTGGCGACCAGGAACCGGATTGGGTCACCTCGATTAGCCTTCTCGAACTAACTGACCTTCAAAATAAGCACTATGACGCTCCTAATATAGACACTCTGACGCTTAAGTCGGAATGTGTATAAATCGATGTATATGTGTATAAAGAATGAAAAAGTGATTAGGTTTAGAATAAGGGCTAGAGTCCCTATTTATAAGAAGTAAGTACTTGATGACCAAGTAAGAAATCCATCACTCACAAGGAAACTCGGTCCCCTCTATGAAAAGGATTTATCTTATCTTTAAAAATCTTTTCCGATTTCAAACTTTAAACCCTAATAGCTATTGGGATCAAAAGCCTCAAATTTATACACCAGGATGGTCATTCATCCGTTCAAGCTGCTCTATATCGGATCGGTTCCTAGCCATCGTCGGGCTAAATAATGTTAGCTCAATTAGGTTGATCCAACCGAACCAATATTATTTACCATTTTAGAATCCCCCCTATTCTTCTTTGTTCAATGAATGAGAATGAGTAATTAGGCATGAAGCCTCTTAACTCATATAAATACCCCTAGTATACACTTCCTTTTGTGCTTATATTCAGAACTTAGAACTCAAACTGTAGCAAAAAAAAAAAAAATTTGTTTTTCAATGCCTATCTTCCACCAACGAACCTCAAATTTCTACTCATTGGGATCCAGGATTATTGTGTTGTCCAAAATGATGTTAGATAAATAAAATAAGTAAGGCAAGATGTTGGAATTGGTTGAATTGTGTAATTAAAGTTAAATTGCAAATAAAATTCAATCTTGTAACTCGTACACTAATAGTGAGATTAATGGTATTTTTGCTACACTGAATCCAATTGTGCTTTAAATTGTGTAATTTCCATAACCATTATGTAGTCTTAATTTTGATGAATGAAATTATATTTTAAACCTATAAATAGAGGGTGAGATTACAATAATCTAAATTGTGTAATTTCCATAACCATTATGTAGCCTTAATTTTGATGAATGAAATCATATTTTTAACCTATATACAGAGGGTGAGATTACAATAATCGAAGACACTTCCTCACATTGCATTTGTTAGAATAAACTTGCATCTTGATCTAAATTTCCTTGGCCTTTTGCATATTTTCAGGCATAATCTTCCATTCGCGCAAAACGATACGAAATCTATTTTATTTGTCTTATCTTAAAAAATAAATATTTAAAATAGAGAACAAATTTATTAGAAGAAAAAAAAAAGTATTAAACACGTTGTTCGGAGTAATATTGTTTTTATTGTACAAGTCGATTAACAAATCTGCATTGGAAGATTTTTTTCCTACATTAATATCTAGGTTGGTTTAGTTCAAAAATTAGATGAGTAGAATTAGCAATCTTACCGGTGCGAACAACTACAAATTATTAGACATACTCATGTGTTTCTAGTCAATGGATATTAGTTTTAAAAAAAAAAAAAAGAGGTTGGAATATTATATTAGTTAATGAGTATTAAGTTAAAAAAATAAAAGATGTTGGAATATTATATTGAGTGTAGTAGTATATCTATGTCTTATTTGTGGATTTGTTTCGTTATAGTCAAATCTGAGAATTAAATTCACGGACTTTTGTAATGTGCATTTTGATGAGTTGTTATTTCCATATTAAAATATTGACTATATATCAATATATAAGCTGGCAGGTGGTGTTGAGACAGCAAAAAAAAAAAAGGGGAGGTTTTTGTGCATAACATGGACACACATAAAACAACATCGTGAAAGCCTCAAGCAAACGCGTCTGCGTACCGTGGACCCCTTGAAAAATCAACTTGTCATTTTACTATTTAAGTAAAATCCCGTCTGCGTATAGGAATTGAAATTCATTTTTAGAAGTCCAAAAAGAACGAGATCTACTTTGGACGGACCTAACCAAATTATTAGGTATACACTTGGAGTTGTAAATGGACTAATTCTTTCGTGTGCCGATTCGATAAAAATTTGTTCGACTTCATTTAGAAAGATTTTTTTAAAATAAATAAATTAAACTCAAATTTAATAATATACTCGATTTGTTAACTCCTGAGCATGCATACTTGTTAGTGGACTGTGAGCGGGTTCGTTTGTAAGCTCATACAAATTAAACTAGTAATTTGATGTTAGTTTAATTTTTATGTGTTTCTTATGACAAATAACAATATGTAAATTAATTTATTTGCTAAAGATTGTAATAGATATTAGGCTAAAATACGAAATACCCTCAATATCCTTGGGTGGTGGCAATAAGGTACCAATAACTATGAAAGATGACATTTACCTTTCAACAAAAATTTTAAATTTATGCAATTTAATACAATTTGTCGTCGAAATTAGAATTTTTACGGAATTTTGTCACGTGACTAGCACGTGATCCCTTAGTTTGGGAACTTTTGAAAATTCCAGGTAATCCTTAATTTTGGGACTTTTGTATATATTTTTTAAACAAACTTGAAAAAAAATATTAATATTAAAATTGAAAAAACAACCATATTTAAATGTGTAAAAAATGAACAATTTTAAAAATCAGTTAGTTATTTCAAAATTAAGAAATTATATGCAAAAATAAAATACATGGAAATTATTTATAAATATTAAAATTTCAGTAAAAATTAAAAAAAAATGAATTCTAAAAATAGAGAATATTGGAAATATGATTGAGTGCTTGTGAAAAAACTATTTTTTTATTAAGAAAATTGCTTTCAAAAATAATTATAATCATTCTTAAACACTTTTATATTTTCTAACAATTTCCTTTTATTTTTATTTTTTAATGAATTTCTGATTTTTTTTTTTGTCAAATCATCTTCAGTTTTTATAACCACTTAATCAAATTTCCAATATTTTCTATATTCGATATTTGATTTTCTGGTTTTTAGAGAAGTTTTAATATTTATAAATATTTTTCATGTATTTATTTTTACTTTCATACAGAGATTTTTAATATTCAATAACTAACTGATTTTAAAAATTATTCATTTTTTTTACTTTTTTAAAATAAGCTAATTTTTTGCAATTTCGAATTTTATAAAATATTTTTTCAAATACTTTTAATTCTATATTACAAACGTATATATATACATATATATATATGTGTGTGTGTGTGTAGCGTGTGTGTGTGTATTGCTTATTTTTAACAAAGTTACTTACAAAAATAACTAAAATCATTCTCAGATAATTTCAGATTTTCAAATAATTTCCTTTTTCTAAACTAACTAACTTTCTCTTTCTTTCTTTCTTTCTTTTTTTTTTTTTTTTGGTTGAATTATCTTCAGGTCTTTCATAACCACTTAATCACATTGTCAACATTTTCTATTTTTGAAATTCAATTTTCTAATTTTTATATATGGTTTAATATTTATAACGATTCTATATATAACTGTTCAAATATTTTTACATATTTGAAATATGGTATTTCTTTTCAAGATTTATAAAATCTTTTTCCAGATTTTTTTTTAAATTTTATATATTTGTATATATATTGCATATTTAGAATATTTCAGAATTTGTAATATATTCTCCATTTTCTAAATTTTATAATTTAAATATTAATTTTATTATTTTAAAATAATATTGGTACTTATCTTTCCATTACCCCTAACATATTGTGGGTATCTTGCATTTTAACCCCCTCCCCCAAGTCAATTTTGCCGGAAACAATCCCCAAACTAAGTCACGTGACAATTACGGTGAAAATTCATATTTTCGGCCACAATTTGGGTTAATTTACATAATTTAAAAACTTGTTGGAAGGTAAATGCCTCCTTCCATAACTAATGATATCATATTGCCATCATCCCAAGGTTATTGTGGGTATGTAAAAAAAATGAACAATTTTAACAATGAGTTAGTTATTTCAATATTAAGAAATTATATGTAAAAGTAAAATACATGATAAATATTTATAAATATTAAAGTTTCACTAAATATAAAAAAAGATGAATTCTAAAAATAGAAAGTATTGGAAATTGATTAATTGTTGTGAAAAAACTATTTTTTTATTAACAAATTTGCACGAAAAAATAATTATAATCATTATTAGATTATTTTATATTTTCTAATGATTTCCTTTTATTTTATTTTTTGCTAACTTTCTAAGTTTTTTTCGAATTATCTTCAGTTTTTTCATAATCACTTAAAATTGGATTTCTAATATTTTCTATTTTTGATATTTAATTTTCTGATTTTAGAGAAGTTTTAATATTTATAAACATTTTCCATGTATTTATTTTAACTTTTACATATATATTCTTAATATTTAAATAACTAAATGATTTTAATAATTGTTTAATTATGTTTTTACATATTTAAAATAAGGTAATTCTTTTCAATTTCATTTTATAAAATATATTTTCAAATATTATTAATTAAGATCTAAGGTTGTAAATGTAAGGAGTGGGTGAATGTATGGTACCTTGAAGGTACTGTAGACTTTTCCTATATTATATATATGTATATGTGTGTGTGTTGCATATTTTTATCAAAATTACTTACAAAAATAAATATAGACATCTCAAAAAACTTCAATTTCCAAATGATTTTCTTTTTCTAAACTAACTTTTTAAATTTTTTTCGTATTATTTTTAGGTTTTTCATAACCGCTTAATCATATTTCTAATATTCTCTATTTTTGGAATTCGATTTTCTAATTTTTATAGATGATTTAATATTTATAAGTATCCTACATGCATGTTTACTTTTACATAATTTTTTAATATTTATTAAATAATTGATTTAAAAATTATTTAATATATTTGAAATATTGTATTTTTTTTCAAGATTTATAAAATCATTTCATATATTTTTTAATAATATGTGCGTGTGTTGTGTATCTGTGTACTTATCCAAAAAGAAAATGAAAAAGTAAAGTTACGCACAGGGGCTTAGCCAGCCCAACCTATTCCATCTAACCAAGTTTACTTAACCCTAGCCGAAATGTATTTTTTCACTATTCTTAATATAATTCTTTTTTTGTTGTTTCAAAGTGGGCGAAAGAATTTTTGGCTTTGCCCTGGGCAGGATAGCACTCCCTGACTCCGCCTCTAGTTGCGCGTGAAATGCACGGTCCTTGAATGAAGCACACTGGTTTATAAACAAGCCTTTCTCCCATGAACAAAACCATAAGAGGAGAGTATCGACTCGGGTGCACCTTGCAAAGTGCACCCTATAATTTAATTTATTATTTCATATAATTGATATATATTATCATATATAATTGGTACATATTATTATATATAATTGATACGTATCATCACAAATATTTGAAATTCTAAATTTAAAATTTAAAATCTTAAAATTAAAAAATAAACCTAAAACAAAAAATTAAACCCTAAAATGGAAAATTAATCCTTGAAATGAAAAACTAAACCCTGAAATTGACTATTAAACTATAAATCCTAAATTTTTATCATATATCATCATATATAATTGACACATATCATCACATATAACTGACACACATCATCACATATAACTGGTAGAATGATAGATTTTATCGGGACCCTAAAATGAAAAATTAAATAAAAAAATAAAAAAATTACACCTTAAAATGAAAAATTAAATCTAAAATGTAAAACTAAACCCTAAAATGAAAAAACAAACCATAAACTTTTAATTTTTATCATATATCATCACGTAATACAGAGTGCACCTAATAAATTGTCCTTCCTACGAGGTTTATAAATTTTAAATGAAAACAACTGATAAATGTAATATAAGAATTGTTGAACTTTGGAAATGACTACTAAGGAGGGATTTTGGACTCACCCGACCCGACTTGACCAAATCAGTTGCTAATTCTACTTGTACAAGTCACTAAATATGTAAACTACTCCATCCATCGTCCCGATCTATCTGTCGCATTTATATTTTCAATAGAGAATTATTGTGTTTTTTTACTTTTCCGATAAGAATTAATGGTTATTTTATTATATTTACCTTTACCTTTATTATTTTACACTTTTAATTATTTTAAATAAAAAGATATTATGGTCAACTGATACCTATCATTATAACAACAATTATTTTTTTAATCTCCATGAAATGGTTATGGAAATATTTTCATTTATGTAAAAATTTGAGTTGGTTTTGACTTGATTTGACCCTACATCTTCCCATCATTTCAGAAAATTAAGCTTTATTCTACATCATCTTAAGAATAATAAACAAAATAATTAGAGGGAGACCAACATCTAATAATCAGACAAAGCCCAACGCAAGGTTTGGTAGAATAAGCTATATATGTTTGTTCTAATTCCATATTCTACATTTCTAATTGCCAAACCCAACAAAATAACTTGGTACGTGCCAAAGGATCATCCGACCACCAAAGTGCGTACGCTAACTTTACAAGTCAACAACTCTTGCGTTTTCATTGACCAATCACTTACTACATCGGTTCTTTTTTTTTTTTTCTTTTTCTTGCACAATAATTATAATTTATTGAACTAGAGTAGAAAAATTCAATGAAGTTGAGCCATGGCACTTTTATGTTTGGCACCCATCTTCATCATTGAGTATTAAACTGGGATTACATACAACTCTCGTTCTCTCTCTCTCTGTCTCTGTATATATTTATATTTATATACAGTAGACACGAAAACTCAATCGAATTTGCAAATTCTTGATAAGAGCTCGTTCAGATCATCGATAGAGGATGGGTGTGTGCGGGTCAAAGCCCAAAGGATGTGTTGGGGTGAAAGGGAAGATGAAATTGCCCAAGAAACGCAGGAAGCAGGGAAAAAGAAGAATGAAAAAAGCCCATTCTTCGATTAATAAAAACCGGGTCGAACCATCTGATCCGAAGGATCTTTCTTTCACTAATCCTGCATTCCAAGGTTTTATTTTATCCCTGATTTCTATCTTCTTCTTCTTTTTTTTTTTTGGGTACTTTTGCTTATTATTATTTTTATTTTATTTTTTTATTTTGTGTTTGTGTTTTGAAATTTTGATTGGTTAATGTTCCTTAGAAAAGTTTAGTATTTGTTGATTGATGTGTGATTTTTAGGTTGGACAGCTGAAAATGAAGCATTTTGATGACATTTATTAATTAATTTATATAGCTGGGAAATGATGGAATTTATAGATTATTGTCAATGCAGAGTTTTGCGAAATTGATGGTGTCTCCTGAATTTCACTACTGATAATTTTCAAGATTTGGCTAGGCAATGCACTCGTTTTATTATTAGTTATTCATTATTCAAAAATTAATTTTGGCCAATTTCTAAAAATCTAAACAGGAAATAGTGAGTCATGGTTCGACACCGATGGTGTAATTGAATCTGACGGTGAAGATGACTTTTACAGCATTCAAGATGGTAAGTTCGTCGCATTTTTGTCTGCCTTCAGAAACTACATTTTTAACGCCTCTCATATTTTCAAATGTTATCTATGATTACAATGTCCTTTTACGCATCACATACTCAAACGCTTACAGATATATCACAAGCTGGATCCTTATCCAATCTCGTCACTCCGAGATTCGCAAACCAAGTATCGTCTGATAATAACGGGATTGATTTTCAGCCTACCTTTGACGATCATCAAAATGAGGTGAAAAATCAAGCGTTATTAGACAAATCTTCCTCTCACTGTGAGGACGAAAATGTCAGGACGAACGAGACGGGACCGTTTCATAATTGTGGGTTTAGATCAAACGCATTGCGCCCTTGTCTTGCTTGCGATGAGTGTTTAGATGTGAAAAGAAAATCGCATATTCTTGGTGGTTCAAGCATGAGGAAAAGATTATCGCTTACTTCTTCGTTCAAATGGAAAGAAGGACAAGAAAATCAAATTATATGTAAGTGATTTTTTTCCCCTGTTGCACTATCTTGTGGTTTACATTAAAATAATAATAATAAAACTATGTTGTGGTTACTAGATGATGAGATATTAAATCCAAGTAAAAGCGATTAATGGAGTGCTTGCAAAAAAAAAAAAAAAAAACGAGTCTGCTTTTAGATGATGTGATTTATTTTAGTAGAAGCGGCAAGTGGTTGAGAATCAGAAATTGGTTATGTTTGCAAATATATGCTAAAAGTTGAATATACTAAAACCAAGTATTTGGTGAATAAGTTGTAAAAGTGCTTATCTGACTGTGTGTAAAAATCAAACCAGAAGCTGAATTAGAAATCTGAAGCACCATGTCCCTTTGCTTTTATATTCTGATTAAATTGTCCTGAATCAGAAACAAACTCTAGATAAATACTTTCCTTTTCAGCCATAAGCTGAAAGTTATGTTTTGAAGATTTTGGCGTTTTGATCAATCCCTTAACCTAATACATCTTATGTTTTAAAGCGTATGGCCTTTGTGTTGATGGGCTTCCTCTATTATTACCGATTTTTTTTTTTAATCTCAGCACTGGCAAAGCCCATTATACAAAGACCAATAGCTGGTTCTCAGGTAATGTGTTCTCCATTAGAGAAGAAATTGTCAGAATCTTGGTCACGAGTCGACCCAAATACCTTTAAAGTCCGTGGCCGAAACTATACCAGGTGAGCGACTTATAACTTATTTTGGCAAAATGATAATTAGTAATTATTTTGATGTACCAAAATATAATGCTAAATTCTTCCTTTTGCATTCGGCAGAGATAAAAAGAAAGAATTGTCTCCAAATTATTCTGCGTATGTTCCTTTCGGAGTGGACGTTTTCTTATCTCCGCGAAAAATCAATCACGTCGCTCGACATGTCGAACTGCCTGCCGTTGATTCACACGGCGAAATTCCCCCTATTCTTGTTGTAAATCTTCAGGTATAAAATATAGCACTTAAATTTTAAAAATACTAATAATTAGTAATCCAAAGTATATGTAGATTAAATTGTTAATTATGGTTTACTTGCATTATATATAACAGATTCCACTTTACCAAGCTGCAATCTTCCAAAACGAGTACGACGGGGCAGGAGTGAGTTATGTTTTCTATTTTAAGCTTTCTGAAGATTATTCAGAAGATCTTCCTGTTCATTTTCGAGAAAATTTCAAGGTAAGAAAGAATAAGGCATATTCCTAAATCATTAGTTTTGCATATCTTTAACTGTTAAATTACTTTTCATGCATCATTGTGTCGAAATCAGAGGATAATCGCTAATGAGACAGAGAGGATCAAAGGTTTTCCCATGGACACAAATGCGTCCTATAGGGAGAGATTAAAGATATTGGGCCGAGTGGCGAATTTCGAGGATCTTCAGTTAAGTTCGGCCGAGAGGAAGCTTATGCATGCTTACAATGAGAAGCCGGTTCTTTCTCGTCCTCAGCATGAGTTTTACTTGGTAAAGTTGTAATTTCTGTTATTCTGTTTTTTTGTTTTAAGTTTTTGGCAGTGATGGAAATATTTCAATGTTTACTGTTCTGTTTTTCCAGGGAGAAAATTACTTTGAGATCGACTTGGATATACACAAATTCAGTTACATTGCTCGGAAAGGCTTTGAAACATTTCAAGACCGAATCAAGCACTGTATCTTCGACTTTGGTCTGACAATTCAGGTAAATATAAAAAATAATAAATCCAAATCGGAGCTAAACTTCTCTTTTTTTTTTCCCTAGACATTTATTGATATTGTGTGATGCAGGGAAACAAGGCCGAAGATCTGCCTGAGTGCATGCTATGCTGTTTACGATTAAAAGAAATCGACTACACTAAATATCGCAAACTTAGTTTCTGACAGAAGAGGAAACTCGAAAGGCATCAAGAATTTGAACTAAACCTTTTCTCGGACAAGTTTTTCCTTGTCAATGGCTGTGTTCATCTACAGCCGGGATATCGGAGTGTACAAATAGACTATTGTAGCCCAATTTTTATACAAGTTACAATTATTTTTTTTTCGTTGTTACAAACTCTTCTCATTTAGATCGGATAATTCGGCTTTTGTTTATGAATGATATTTCCAGGTTCAATATCTGACATCATTGTTTGTCCTAAATTCCCACAAACTTGTCATAATCCCACAATTGAAAGAATGTTAATGAACATCGTATTCCATGCGTACATTAGAATCATAAATCCTCCTTGACAAATCATGTCAAACTAAATACTTCAGAAAATAGGAAGAAAAAGAAAACTACATTATAAAAAGGACAAACAGCCTGGTTGCATGAAAGTTACAAAAAAAAAACTTCATGCAACGAGAGAACACGAAGAGGTCTAAGAGGCAGATGACCTAATACAACATCCGAACATGGAAATAAAACCGCACCTTTGGATCTTGGATTCCGATGTCGAGCGGCGAGGAGGAGGAAGAGCAACGGAATCGGGTTGTGGCATGTTGGAAGTGGGGATCGGATGGTAACCGAAATCCCTGGATTTGTCTGAAGGCTTTATGTCTGAGATCCTATTGACATCTCCCCATATGCGGCCGGAAGATCCCTGCCGTCGAAATGAGTATGATGATCTCTGCAAGCTCATGCTCAAACAAGGTTGATGATGATGATGATGGTAATGATGATCAATCTGTGTATATTTGTGTATATGTTTGTGTTCTTGGTTTTTTATTCCTTTATTTGTGGGTTTGTCTTTGCAAGTTATTTGACTTAGTCCTGGTACTGGTTTGTTATGATTTGTTTCGCCTTGAGTTGGCAAACTTAATGTGATTTGTTATAATTTGCTTCACGAGTTGGGATTCATTTGATTTTTATTATTATTATTATTATTATTATTATTATTATTATTATTTATGCTTTAACATCGGATCGTAGCATTCCTATATATTAGTATTTACTATTTTGTATATGTAATTTGTTTTGAATGTTCAATAACAATTAATTAAATAATTGTATATAAATAGAATTAAGTAGTGTGTATTCATCTAATTAAATTATTTTTCTTTCAATATAATTTTTTTGATAAATGTAATTTGTTAAAAAAGTTAAATATCATTAAGTATTTATAATTTTAAAATATAATTTTTTGGTTTCTTGTAATTAGACTGTGGCCTTAGGATATATAGTGCTTATTTGGGAACCCATTTTGAAATGAACTTTTGACAAATAAGTCCATTTAGAAAGAAAAAAACATGTTTGGTGGTTATTTTAAGATGAACTTTTGGAAAAAGACAATTTTTCCAAAAATCCATTTTGAGAAAGTGTGAATTTTGAGTTTCATTGCTGCACTTAATGTGATTGGTTATAATTTGTTTCACGAGTTGGGAATCATTTGATTTTTTCATTATTATTATTACTTATTTATTTATTTATTTATTTATTTATGCTTTTAACATCGGAACATAGCATTCCTATACACTAGTATTTTGTATATGTAATAATTAATTAAATAATTGTATATAGATAGAGTTAAGTATTGTGCATTCATCTAATTAAATTATTTTTCTCTTAATATAAGTCTTTATTCATAAATATAATTTATAAAATAGAGTTAATATATCATTAAGTATTTATAATTTTAAAATATAATTTTTAGGTTTCTTGTAATTAGACTACGGCCTGAGGATATTCATTTTACAGGGTTAATTTAGTTTGAATACCCGCGTTTACGCGGCATATTTAGGAAATACATAAAAAATAAATTTTAATAAATTCAAAAAGTGAATTATTAATATTAAAAAAAAACTTGACCGATGCAAAATCCAACAAACAAAGTTTGATACAAAAGGATAAGATTGATCAATTCAAAAATATTTTATATTCAACTACATTCATCATTTATTGGTGGTTTAGGGTTGTCGAACAATTAACTTGACCGGATATGACGCCTCGATGGTGATGCCACACAACTCCTCCTTTGCATTGACACCACATTGCATTCTATAAATAGAAAATAAATCTTATAAAAACTTATTTATTCTCCTAAAACAACATACATTATGGATTAATGTTAATATAATATTTTTTAATTTAATTTTATAGATATATACATTCAATCATTTCATATATAACTACACACACACACACACACACACATATATATATATATATATATATATATATATATATATATATATATATATATATATATATATATATATATATGATTAATATTTTTTACCCCTCAAACTATTGCATTTTTCACAATTACCATACAAAACTATTATTTGAGACAAACCGACATACAAACTATGCGTGATTTGCAATTTGCCCCCTAAACCAGATTTTTTATGGTTTTGTGACCAAAACCGGATGACGTGGCGCGGCCGGATTGTGGCCACATCATCCGATTTTGATTACAAACCACAAACATCCCGCACCAGGGGTAAACTGCAAATCGCGCATAGTTTGTATGGCGGTTTGTCACAAATAATAATTTGTATGGTAAACTATGAAAAACGCAATAGTATGGGGAGCAAAATATATATATATATATATATATATATATATATATATATATATATATATATATATATATATATATATATATATAATTATACTTTGCACATATGTTATAATGAATGTGTACAAAATATGACAAATCTATAGTATGCTTTTATGTATCATTAGTTAAAAACTAAATTTTATGTTAGAAATAATTTATTTATTTATTTATTTCATCCTAAAATCTATTTATAGCCTTTATAAGAATTTTATTTAAATTATTGATTTCATTAAACTAATATATTAAACTTAGATACAATATCTTGCAGTTAATATAAAATTTAGCTTGCTTAATTTTTGTATATGCATTTAATAGGTTTGCTTGTCAATCTAAATTTAGAAATCTGTCGAAATGTTGCCTTTATTTTTAGTTCATAAAGAAATAAGTTAATTATGTTTCTAATAGTAATATAAATAATATAATAATAATAATATCTAAAGTATTGATTTCACTAAAAATTAGTTAGAATCTTGCGGCTAATATAAAAATCAGTTTTCTTAATTTTCGTATATGCATTTAATAGGTGTGTTTGCCAATATAAATCTAGAAATCTGTTGAAATATTGCAATCTATAATCATCATAAATTCCGATATACTAATTATGATTTAAAATTTATGCATTTATTTCTAGTAAATAAGTTAATTATATTTCTAATAGTAATATAAGTAATAATAATAATATAATAATAATAATATCTAAATTATTGATTTCATTTAACTGTCCATATTAAACTTAGATACAATATCTTAATGATTTTTACCATCTATTAATTATATTAACTAATCAACTTTAAAATATAAATATTTTTTACAAATATGATAAAATCAAGGAAATGATTACGGTACCGTGAAGGTACCATACCTCCCAACCCCCCTTCATTTACAACCCTTGATCTTATCATTATCCATAACCAACTTTGGATCTAAGAGTTCTGATTATGTGGGGAATGGTACCTTCACGGCACCGTAGAAGTCCCCTAAAATCAATCAACCAACCATTATTAATACTTTGGTAAGTAATTGTGAGATTGCAATTAACATACAATTCAATTCATCCGATTAATTATCTTTTATGTTTTTGCTAGAGTCTTATAGTTAATACAAAAATTTGTTATCTTAATTTTCGTATATGCATTTAATAGGTGTGTTTGTCAATCTAAATCTAGAAATATGCCGACATATTGCAATCAATAACCATCACAAATTCTGATATACTAATTATGATTTTAAATTTATGCATTTATTTCTAGTTTATAAAGAAATAAGTTAATTATGTTTCTAATAATAACATAAATAATAATATAATAATATCAAAATTATTAATTTCATTAAACTTAGATACAATATCTTAATGATTTTTATCATTTATTAATTATATTAACTAATCAACTTTAACATATAAATATTTTTTCTGAATGGTAAAATCAATCAACCAAACCATTTTTAATAATTGATGGTAAGTGATCTTGAAATTGAGCAATTAACATACAATTCAATTCATTTGGTTATCTTTTATGTATTTTCTAGAATTTTGCAGTTAATATAGAAATTAGTTTTCTTAATTTTCGTATATGCATTTAATAGGTGCTTGTCAATCCAACTCTAGAAATTTAACCAAAATTTTGCAATCTACGATCATCATAAATTCCGATATACTAATTATGATTTGAAATTTATGCATTTATTTCTAGTCTATAAGAAAATAAGTTAATTATATTTCTAATAGTAATATATATAATATAATAATAATAATAATAATAACATTATCAATAATAATAACAAAATACTCAATTTACATGGGCTTCTGAATGAATACGGAACAAGATTTGATAGCACAGATCTATGAAAATGGCTATAATTATTAAGTAACAAAAACAAAAATATATGTATTAAACCTTCAGCAAGCCCATCATAGCTGACATTAATAATGTGTTCTGGGAGGCCCGAATCAAAAGCTCGAACACTGGAAGTCTATATTTCACCATCCAGCGTAAGATTACTAAACCCTATCAAGATTATCTAATCAACTAAAATACACATTAGATAAACTAATTAGATGCTCAGTTTTGTAAAATATAAATTATCTAATCAACTAAAATCACACCACTCAGCTAAACTGAATTATTTCTTCACGAGTAAAAATCAAAATCAAATAAGTGTCGATTTAAAATAAGAAATAAAAAAATGTTAATCAAATTTCTATTAGTACAACCCTTTGGCTGACGATGCACCACCGAATCCGGAAAAAATACATAATTATAATAAATTTTAAAACAAATTGTGTATATAGGTGGTTTGAGTGCGAGTCGTGTATTTAGGTGGTTTCGCACATTCATTGTGCGATTTCATAATTTATATATATATTTTAATGATTTCGCATACTCAGTATGCGAAATCTAATTTTATAAAAAAAAAATTATTCAATTTTGCATTCTCAGAATGCGAATTATAATTCTTTTTTAAAAAAAATTGAAATTGCATACTGTATGCGAAATTCAATTTTATTTTTATTTCCATACTGAGAATGCGAAATTCAGCTTTTATAAAAAAAAATAATAAAATTAGATTTCGTTAATATGTGTGTGCGTGAGAAAATTATGTAGTTAAGAATTAATATTGTAAGGCATCCTATATAGGTGACTTGACTGTTTTCTTCCCACCCTATATAATAGGCGATTTATTTATTTTTCTCATATCCTATATAATAGCGATATTTTTTTCTCATATATTTCCTATATAGTAGGTATTTAATTTAAAATTGACTAAATGAATTCTTCTCTCATAAATATATATATACTAGTATTAACACCAGCATATTATGCGAAATTTGAAAAAGACTAATATTTATTAAAAATACCAAAAGAATAATATTGAAAATGGTACATACATTGTAACATTATTTGTTATATTTCAGAATAAATAATTCTTACACAAAAATCAGAACATTACTTGTTCTAATTACAATAAAAAATCAGAACATTACTTGTTCTAATTACAATAAGACTGGTTTTCACAATTAAGAATTTTGCTAGTTTTTTACTATGAGTCACGAAATTAGTTGTAATATATCAAGAACATAATTTGTTGTAATCACGGCAAGACTGGTTTTCACAATAGAGAATTTTCAAGTTTTTTTACCGTGAGTCACGAAATTAGTTGTAAAGTATATCAAAATACCCTAAACTTGGCGGGGAAACCTGTAGAAAATTGAGTTTGGAAAAATGTGAAACATATAACACCCGCGTGTTACATGTGAATATTTGATTTAAAAAAATTAAAATTTATAAGACACTAATAATTCTATTGAAAAAACGTCGTGCGTCTATCTTGTAGTATATGTAATATTATATTATTATTATTATTCTTTTCTTTTTTCTCCTTCGTAAGATACTAATTTGTTCATATAGATATATAATATGTGTATCAATGCATTATATTGGAATTCGATAAATAAATTTAGAATATATTTAATACCTGCAAATCCGACACCGGGAATAACTTCTTAAGTGATTTGCACACGCTTGAACTCTTAAATGGTATAGAGTGTTTTTGGGTGCCCAATCACGAATTACACATGAAGATGGGGACTCTTGTTATGTTATTGAGGATATTAGACCACTCCATGGGACTCTGTAACGGGACGAGATTGGTTGTTACGAGACTCCATGCACGTCCTTAAATGCAAAAGTTTTACTAGTCCAAAGGTCTGCAAAAAAGCGTTGTTTCCTTGCATGAGTCTAACACCTTCTGATGTTAGGATACCTTTCAAGTTTCAGCGAAAATAATTCTCGTTCATGACTTCATATGCGATAATGATAAAAAAGAGCCAGGGTCGGTCATTTTTGAACATCGTCCTTTATCTAAAGAATCTCATCTTCAGTCATAATCAGTTATATATTGTTGTTTTGCGTATCACAAATTGAAAGGATTTGAAGATATTAGTGTACGGTGACGATGAGTCAGAATCAAACATGATGAATAATGTTATGTACAAAAAAGTATTCATTAACATATAATCTTAACATTCATGCATAAAGTGTGGATTTAATCTATAATTTATGTGGCGTGCATTTGTTCGTTATTTCTCTCTATATTTCTCTTTATATATTTACATAGTAATAATAATATATATTTATATATTTTAGATTTTGGCCCGTGCATCGTACGCGTGTAAAGAAAGTGTATATTAATATATATCACAAAGATATTAAAATAGTTTAATAAAAGATATGGAGAAAATCTCCCGTGAGATCGGTCCCATACTGTGAGACCGGTCTCATACTATGAGTCACTTTTTACTATCTTCTTAAATTGACGTGCGCCCAACCCGCTAACTCACATTGCAAACCTCCCCCAAACTCTTCACCATCACGGGATCTTCAAATCGCCACTAGTGAATCGAAGAACTAAAGGCAGAGCACTTGGTTCTTACATAAAAATTGAAGCTTCCCTACCAATTGATTCCGGTGAACGCCAAAATCAAATATATATTCATTATTTTTCACAGCCTATCCTCCATTGAAGGTTCGCCATCCCAACGCCCGTCATCACTAATTCGAGGATCATTTCCAACACACTGTTGATTTAGTACTTTGATTGTTTAATTGTAAGTATTTTTTGATTAGTACTTTGATTGTTTAATTGTATGTATTTCGTAATCATCGATAGAGAATTTATATGAATTAAGCCTTAATTTTTTAATTCAACATTTTCAATTATAATATATAAATGAATACCCCAAACATCGAAATGTAATTAACATAGACAACCAAACATTAGAAGGACCCCTTCTGCGGTTTCAGGTTGTAGCAAAAGAAGAAGAAAAATATTTCGGGTTCTATCTTATGATAAAAACAAAGTGTAAAATATCCTACCATATAAGAAGAATAGAGTTTGGTTTCAGCTGGATTGAGGGAAAATTGTATCCATACGAAAGCTTGACACAAAAATTATGTATCGGGAACCTAAGGTTGACATCAATATGAGGATTCTTAGCACGACAGTTAGAGCCATCAGGGGTAACTAGCTCCATATAGTCTGGTAGGTTTAAATTCTCAATAAAAAGGGTCAAGAGCTCGGGATCTTGTAGTAGCGAGGAGTTAGTAATGATTTTTCTTGTTATTCCCTTACAAAGGCGAAAGAGAATATGTGCTTAGCTCAGCTAAGGAAAGGGATTCAAGAAATGTTTCAATAAGAGAATACCATCGAATCGTGCAAAGTTATGGAAATAGACAGAAATGTGAGAGAAGTGAGTGGGCTGCCTCGGCAACTGTAGTAACAGGGTTATGGGTAAAAAAAAGTCAGGCTTAGAAGAGGGAGAGGAGGATGGAGATTTGGTAGAAGATGCTAGGAACCCCGTCAGTCTTGAAGGTTTCAGAGACCTGGTTGGTTCTGAAGACCTAATTTCATAATTTGGTAATAATATCTCTTACATTTGGAAATATTTGAATCTCATCCGGAGAAGAAAACTAGAATCCTGATTGGTTTGGGTTTTCTAATTCTGATCATAAGAGACGGAAACCATAATCATTAGGTAACATGTCTCCTAAAATCTATGCATGGGATTGACAAAACTGTTGTGAGGCATAGTACCATATATATATATATAGTAAAAGAACCAATATATCATAGCACGAGTTAGAAATTTACGAAAAATAAATATATTCGAATACAAAAACCAATATATGAAGTACAAAAATCAATAAATCATAGTACGAGTTAAATGATTTGACGGGTCATGACCCATTAATATAGTTGCACACGTGTTTGTTATATGAGCCTCACCCTAAAATCTAATTTGAATAATCTCTATTTTTATTCTCGGTGTGTATACATTTTTTACTTGATTATCCGACTACTTATGTAGGGGTTATCCATCTTAATTTTTTGTTGGTCGAATTCGGAAAAAAAGTTAGATACAAAATTCTTGATGGCTCAAACTTTTAGTCTAATCACAGCCGACAGCTCGATCTAAATGGTTAGGCAGAAACAAATATAACATCAAATGGCCACCTTTCACATCCTTTCACATGACGACATAAAATAGATATTAATAATCAATCACACATAAACCTTCCCTTTTTCTCCCCACAAAAATCCTCAATTGTCCTAAATCAGCAATCATAATTCTCATCGAAAATCTGGGGAAATTGAAGCCGCATTTCGCTGTCATGCGCCAAAATATCCTCCACAAACGAATCACCCGAAGACGAACCACATCTTTTTTCATTAATTAAATTTTCGCGACACGATGGTTTAGTTTCCACGTAATCATCAATAATTAGCTGGTTATGCATAGCTATAGTAAGTCCCTCATCTTCTTGCACATGGTCATTAATATTCTCTGGCAGCTGCTGCAGCATTTGATCACCCAAAATATATTCGTTAAACGCAAAGCCTTCACAAGGCGCAATTTGAACCTGAGACGGTCCACAGCCAAAACGCGTGACTACATTTGGAGATGTAAATGAGGCCTCATTGCAAAAATGTGACCGAGCGTTTTTTAATTGTGCGCCGTTTTCTTGAATTTGGAGAAAAGGGTTTCGGTTTTGAGTGTTAATTGGAAATCCGCTTATTTTTCCGTACTCACTGAAAAGCTGGGAAAAGGGCTTGTGAGTCACGGGATCGATTCCCAGTTTAGTTAGCTTTTTCTTCAGTTTCGTGTTCCAATAGTTTTTGACATCATTGTCTGTTCTTCCAGGCAGGCGTTTCGCTATTAGAGACCATCTGCAATGTTATTTTATTTAAAAAAAAAAGAAAAAATGGGAATATTTGTTTAGTAATTAGTGCGTACCATACTAATAAAACAATATTAAAAAAGTTTATGTCTTTTCAGATTAACTAGATTTAATTATTTTGAAGAGTTGTAAAACTTCATTATTTCTTGACTCACAAGTGTCACAATAAAAGGAAAAAAAAAAAAAAAGGAGATCATCATTTCAACTTGAGTATAACCTGCTACCAATGGTTCTGTGAAGTTCAAGAATGCATTCTTCTTCTTCAGGGGTAAAATTGTCATGTTTGAGATCGGGCCGCAGATAATTAGTCCATCTTAGTCTGCAGCTCTTCCCACATCTGTTAAGGCCTATAACAACCTCGAAAAAACAAGATATCTTCGATGCAATGTCTCCAAAAAAAAAAGAAAAATAATAAGGAATAAAAATAAAATCGAACCTGCTTTCTGAGGAACTAAGGTCCAGTTTCCGATTCCATGACTTGCCACGTGGGCAAGGATCTTAGCATCCTCTTCAGGTGTCCAGGGACCTCGTTTCACGTTAGCTTTATCGCAGCAAGGAGGCCTACCCATCGGTCGATAAATTAAATAATATTTTGTTTGATTTTACAGTAATTAGAAGTGGAAGAAGGGAGGAAATTGGGGTAATGGAGACTGATGTAATGATGATGATGTGTTCTTAATAGCTTTCATTTGAGGCATAATTAAGTTATTAAAGGGGAGAGACATTTAACAAGTGAAGGAGCATGAAATGCATGTAATTTTGGCTCCAATTTAACAACAATTGCATGATTATTTTCTAAAGAATCAGAAATAAAGAAAAACTGTAAGTTTGACATGATTTGGAAGAATTAATAACGCATGCAATCTCTCTCTCTCTCTCTCTCTCTCACACACACACACACAGACACACAAATGCTTGTTGCTGAGACATTCTGTCAAAAAATTCAATTAAATTTTCAGAAAGAGGTCTCTTTTATTAGCTAAAATGAATATCCTCTTCCTGGTAAAGTCATTATTCTTGGGGTAATTACAGGAGAAAAAAAAAACTTTTAGAATTACATTAATACCCCTCAATGTATTACAAACACTTCAAATTTTCTCAACAAACAACTCCTCATGAGGGTATAATTTAGAATATAGAAACGAAATTCAAGAGGTATTGGATTATTAATTCTTTTTTTGGTAATCAAACTAAACCCCAAAGGGTATTTTTGTAATTAACAATTGTTCTGGTAACAAACTTCATCCACATCACAAATGGAGAGCAGACAGTTTAATCCACATTAAAGTAAGATGTAATGCTAATCTTTTGATATAGGGCTGATGAGAAATGTTCAAATGAAAATGTAGCACAACAAAAGTCAGATGAAAATTGTTTCATTTCATCCAACTCTACAAGCCCTCTTTCATGTACAGACACTGTCTAATTTCTTCGATCCGACTCTATAAGTCATTCGCAAACTTTGCAGCTCTTCCTACAATAACCCACAGACTCCTCAGATCCAACCATGTAAAGAGGGTTCTTATCGCATTCCCCTTTAGTAGCCCACGCGGGACAATTTGGATCGGAATCGACACAATCGTCCGATGGCTTATCGAAAGACCTAACGTGAATCCATTTTGTAGCTGACCATTTCTCGCCTTCAATGACAGGACAGCTACCGTGCAAGCTCGTAGGATCGGTGGTTGCGTCGGGATGGAGACTGAAGAACAACAGTGCGTCACCCTTTTCGGGTTTCACTGTTAAAACGAGCAAATAAGAAAATTATCAGATATCAGATGTCAATTAAATGTATCACAAATATAATGTGCAAATTAGAGAAAATTCCACATCCATTCGCAATTAAAAAAAAAAAACTCATTTTCATAGAATATTAAGCAATTCAGTTATTATTGAAGGGTTAATTACAAAAAAGTACCCAACTTAAAGTTTTATTTTGTCTTACATTTACCTCTTCATGGGCAAAAATCATTTCAAAACCCCCTTCACATTTGTTAAAAAAAAAAATCACAGTTAGTCCCTTAATTTTAACACTGAATCAAACTTCAGTTTTTCTTGTTTTTTTTTGGCAATTTCAAAAGTCTGGTTTTAATTAGGTCAAACCACAAGGATACCTTTTGTAATTATTCCTTTACTTAAATACTACAAGTTATCAAAAATCACTCTACATCTCTGTCCATTTTCGTTCCTTATTTTCTTATGTTAAACAAAAAAAGAAAGAAAGAAGTTTTATCAGCAAATCTGCATCTGCTCGACACACAACACTGTCAAACACATGTTTACCTGCATAGCCTTGTTTAGCACACTCAGACCAGTCATCGCCCTTTGGCTGTTTCACCTGCACATACAGTATATATATATATATAAACGAAGAAAATTCATATTAAGTGCCTATAGGATAAATATAAAAAATAAATAAATAAATAAAATCAACAAGTATATCTTACGTCTGAATCAGGGAAAACTGTTTCTCCACCTTTCTCGACATTCGATAAATACATAAGCACAGTAGCAACTCGGTGACCACCCAATTGTTGATTAGCCATGTCGTGAAAATAATCATAATGTGGCTCGTACTTTTGGCCATTCTCGTAATGCAAAATCTGTATAGCCTCCCCGTTCTCTATATATAATAACAGATTTATCAAAAAACACAATTTAAAAAATCTAAATAGAATGAGGGGGAAAATGGAACAAAGCATCAAAGGAGCTGTTTTATAGTACCTATTGGAAGGAACGTCCATGAAGCGATTCTTGCCTCAACACGAGCAACTACTTCATCCTTCAATAGACAAAATCATTGAGGAGAAAAAATATATATAAACAATATAATTGATAGCAATCATTACAGCTGAATTGTTTAGAAGAAAATTATGCTACTTAGACTTTACGAAAGTATGGCACAGGGGTAAAATAAATGCATTCATCAACAGAATCAGGACTCGATAAATTGACGTTTTTAGAAAGCCCCACACAGTAAACTAAAGGCACACTCGTGTCAGGCAGCTCAACCATAGCATAACCATTAGGCAGGTCCTCTAAACTTAAAAAAAAAAAAAAAACTAACTAAAAAACTAAAAGAACCCTAAAAAATGAAAAAAAAATCCTAAAAACCCTAAAAGAAAAACATACAACTGGAAAACCCAAAGAAAAAACTAAAAAAAGTACCCAGAAAAACTAAAAATCTAAAATTTGGGCCCTGCCTAGAGGAATGCACTATGTTAGGCAGGTGTACACAAAATTTTTTGACTGTAACTAAACATAACAAAATACAAAATCAATCAAATTCTCAATTCTCAACCACAATTCTTCTAAAACGAGTCAAATAATATGTATTAAGTAAATTAATTTTGGTCTCAACAACAAAGCAGTTACGATCTTCATTGTCAAATGTGGAAATATCTCACATTTGGAAACCTGAACATAAACACAATTGCAGCTAAAGTGAAACAGGCTAACATAAACTCAACCGTAGCATATCTAACAAATGATGCTATAAGATTCAAATTGTTACAATCATTGCAACATATTTGACAATAATCTGAGATTTTGCTAACCTGAGCCTTCTCCAGAAACATGCCAGAACTTGTCCGGACTTCGCTCTCTATACTCTTCCCAGATTCATTGTCAGCTACCATAGATTTCTCTAACTTATCTTTCGCCTACTCACAATTCACCAATTAGACACCAAATTAATTATTAAAAATAAAATAAAAATCTTTTTCAAGTCCCACACGAATAAATCAGATACATAGATAAGTATAAAGGAAAAAACAAAAAAGGAAAAAAAAACATTTCACAGAGACGCTAGAAAACAATGAAAAAAGATTAATCTTACGCCAGTTAATCCTTTTTCTATAGAACAATTATTTTCATTTATTTAAAAAAAAAACGCTAACCAGAGTAATTAGATGATCACACTCTTTATTTGTCAAAAAACCTCTGTACAAAAAAGCCCTGTAGAATTTAACAACAAAAAACAAAACGCATCAACATTCATCACACAAATGATTAAACGCACGAAAAAATTCACACATATTCGAATAAATGTATGTAAATGGTCCTCTAATCGAAAAGATTTAAGAATAAAAACCTGGGATTCCAAGAGATTTGGGTGACCCGGGTTGGGTCAAACACAGCCGAAGCAGCATCAGTGCGCAATCTTAAAACAGACTCTTTTCTAATGTATAAACCCACAAAAACAATAAAAATGATTAAGCAGTGATCTACATACAATAATAAGGAAGATTAAGACACATAAATAGAAATAGAAATATACCCATACGAAAAGTGAGCCAGAAAACACAGAGAAACCAAGAAAATTAATCTTGGGTCCATCAAAAAACTCTTCTTTTCTATTCCTCGAAATTACTCAGCTTCTTTGAAATGGGAGGCAAAATCTTGGTGGGGTTATGTATATTATCGGTTAAAATTAAACAAATAGACTTAGACCGTCTCTCTCTCTCTCTCTCTCTCTACTAACTCTGCAGTTGTGTTTATGCGTTGCGATTATTATTACAAGGGGTAGCACACTGGATGTTCTGGGTTTTAATTTGATACTCTTTTTCTTTGAAGTTTCTTTACACTATTTTAAAGAGAGAAAAAAGGCAATAATAATAATAATAATGGAAAAATGAAACTTCACATGCAAAGTGGAAACAATAGCTCTTGACTATCTCAAAAAAATAAATAATAATAAATAATATAATAATAAGGTTCTAAAAATAAAAAATATATTATAAGAAATCTGAAAATAAGTATTACAAAAATATAAAATAAAATTCAAGAAAGTATGAAACAAATGTAACAATTTATAAATTAATATTTAAGTTTGAAAAAAAAATACTTACCCCCATAGTAGGGTTTATTTTATAATTTTTATGATTTATTATTTTTTTTAGTTTTTAGTTTTGTGTCCTTATTTTTCATAAAATTTCCATTTTTTATTTTGTAATTTTTAACTTTCATATTTGAGATTATGTTTTATTATAAGTTTTCAAATTTTTACGTAATCTTATAAAATCATTTTATAATAATTAAGTTTGTTTTTATGTTTTTTGGTCATTTAATATTGTAAATAATTATTTAAATTTTTTATTTTTCTTAAGTTTATTTTATATTATTCATCTATTTTTTGATTTCTAAATCTACTAAATAAGTATTTATAATTATTTAATTATATTTTGTCTGTCATATTACCACTAAAGTTTTAAATTTCTAATGTGGGAATTAATTTTACATTAATTATTTACACCAAATATAATTTTTATTTATATATCTTAGAAATTAGTTTTTACATATGACTTTAATTATATTTTATTGGCTTGAACCTTTGTTTTAGTTCACGTCCATCAAAATTAATAAAGAAAAATATATACATCTTATTTTGTAAAACTAAACAAGTTATGTGATTAACATTTGCAAATGATTGTTCAATCGGTGAAATTACGCATACCACTATTTAAGAAGATAATATAATAATTATTTTGATTCATATATGTCTCACTTTCATGAAACTATCATAAATAAGTTTGGTTGGATTGGTGATATTTTATAACCTACTTAGTCCAAACGGGTTCATTTACTTTGCAAAAAGGTTCATTTGAGTTACTTGGTTGAGTTTGGTTCCAAATCGATTTGTTGGTCTGGTTGAGGGCAGATAACACTGGTATATAGAAAGTGTGAGTTTTTTTTTTTTATAAATTCGAATTTAGTTGAATACACAACTTCTTTAATTGAATCTGATGTTTTTAAATATTAACATGACTTTGGTGATCAAAGTAAAAAAATATGCAACTTTTTATATGTTACCGTTTTAAATAAAATAAAACTAATTTAACGTATATGGTAATTATTTGAAATTATATGTTTCAATCGAATCAACTCAATTTGTTTGTCTATAATTATTAAATGAACACTATAGTTTTAAACAATTCAACATATTTGTTTAATATGTGCATATATTTGAATTAAAATATATAATTAGGTTGTTTTGTTCCTTACTTTTCTAAATTACATTATGAAAAGTAACACAAAATCTAATTTATACAATTAAATTTGGTTATGTGCATTAATTTTCTTATGAGAGACTTTTACCAATGTTATATTATATATTAATATACGAAAAAGATTGTTATAAAATCTTCACTTTGTTTTTGAATACAAAACTAAACAAGAAGATGCATACAATGATATGAATATTTGTTTTATTAAACTTTTAAAATGTAATATATAAAAGTGACTAATATGATTTGAAATGATCTCAAACGCGCTAGGTTTTACAAACGTTTAAGATCGCCCGCAAGAGCACGGTGTCGATCTTTGTGCAGTGAGGTGACTCAAGTCGAATCTCACGAGAAATACTAATCGGAAACAACTTTTGTGTTTGGTTCACGAATAAGAAATTAAAAGAAAAGGCTATCCTAAACACTTGATCAATTTCGGTTTTGATTTTTTTAAGAACTAAGACGATGATTTAAACGATGAGAATTGAAATCAAAAGCTTTGAAAAGAATGATAAAACGGGGGTGGGCTTTAGACTCGTTTTTACAATCAATTTACATTTAATCGAATACTTATTCTACAAGTTAGGGTTGTCAATCCCAAATTGTAAATTAAACACCCAACAATGTCGATTGATGGTTCTAAACTCATATAGACATTATACCCATGAATTTTCCCCTAAAAATCAAGAAATGCAATAATATAAACTTAAAGCAAGCATGAACGTAATTAATCCAATTAAGACTTCCAGCAAAACTAGTAAAATCGTTAACTCATAACTAAAATCTCAAATAAATTAACACAAAGCATGGAGGGAAAACATTTAAACTACTACTATAAAGTAAAACAAACTACAATGCTTGAACATGTCTTAATCAAGAATATAAACTAAAAAGCAACCAAATACAACAAAATGACTAACCTGGCAAACTCATGTACCTTTTCTACCAACTTTCAAAACTATGCCTAAAGAGGGAAAAAAGTTGAAACTAGAGCAAGAAGGCAATAATGGAGAAATTAAAAGGTTCATGAACGATAAAAGCAAAGCTATAACACCTAAACTACTAACAATCCATAAGAGAACAAATTACTTGAAACATTCAAAGAAATTAATAAGAAAATATAAGAGAACAACTATTACAAATTAACCAAATAAAAAAGTTCTACGAATTTTGAAATTCAAAAGAACAATAATTTCACCAAGTACAAATTGTTTGAACACACCACGAACAAAGCTAAACTAAGAGTTAAGTTATGATTCTAACTAGGGATTTAAACTAATTAAGGATTATTGAAGGTTGAAGGTGAAAAAGGATGAAGGCAAAAGAATAAGATTAGTTTGGGTATCCAAACCCTAAGGGGTTCAAAACCCACCTTCAAGTCTTGGTAAGTGGGTATATATAGGTGAAAGTAGTGGCAAAATTGTATATTTCACAAAACTGGCCAAAACGGCCTTTGTCGATCGATGGTCGACTGGAGTCAATCGATGATGTCTCTACCGTCGATCATTTGTCGATCGGCGCATGCTGTCGATGCTGGGAAAATGGCCTTATTTCGATGGCGCATCTATGACCCGTCGATCGACGGTGGCGAAAAAACTTCGGCCGGTCAGGCGACACACGCAGTCAACGTGGGTGGGATCTGCGCGTCGATTTGCCGTCGATTGCTTGTCTATGGCGCGTCGACCGACGGTTGTGCTTAGTAGGTCTGAGTCATGTCTTTGTCAAATCGAGCCGGTTGTAGTTCTCGGGAACGCGTTTGGGCTCGTTCGACTCCCCTAACACAAAGAAAAATAAAATAACATAAAAAATGTACAAAAATATGAGAAAATAAAAAAACATTAAAAAGGTGACAAAATCTAGGAATTAGAAAAAATAAGAAAAATGGACAAAATACGCTCAAACCCAACTAAAGCATACAAAACAAGACACTAAAATACATGAAAACACACACAAATATGTACGAATCATGATTGTTTCACGAATAACTAACCGGGAAAACTTAAAATAATTAGTATATGATGACGACAAGTTAAACTATAATTAGAAATAAATGTAGTTTACAAAAAGTTATTTCATAATACGTAAATGTTGAGTTATTTACACTAGATTTGTTTTAAATTTGCTTCTGTTGAACAACAACCGTCATGACATATGTTTTAGGTTGTTATATTACATAATAAATTAATAATATTACACTTATTTTGAATAAATTTATACTTTCCATTTCAATTCGTTCCGTACATCACACCAATTAAGCACTAATTAATCTTAATAAATTTTGATTAATCATACTTATGCTCGTAAATCATAATTCAAGGGTCGACCGATTTATGCAAATAAAAGTATAAATCAGTTAAGTAAATATAACATATTATAATTAAATTTTAAATAATTATTTAATAAATATAAAAATATAAAATAAATATATATGAAATAAAATCTGAAAAGGGTTGCAAAAGAAACTGAAAATCTAAAATTGGTATAATTTTCTTGAGTTCGTTGACACCATCGATGGATCGATATAAGGTTTAACTATGAGCTAATCTAAAAGTAAAATAATAAAGTATATACATCTACATATAGGTTACAAATGATAACATGTTCCTAGAAAAGACACACTTTTCAATACTTGAGAATATAAGCCATTGCATCGTAGTAAAGTTGATCATTGTCATATCTTGGACGATTCTATATAATCTTTTATGAGGTGGAAGATGTTATTAAATGATATTTTCTCCTCTTCTAAAAAGGAACAGACAGAATGGACAACTTTGAGTAGGTCTACGGTCTTAGGTTACTTGAAAAGTTGATAATCGATAGCTATAGTTAGTATATAATTAATTTTAAATTATTGTTTGTGAAATTACTGAAATAGTTAATTTAAATTTAATTGATTAATATAAATATAATAAAAAAGAATATATACATAAAAATCATAAAAAATATAAAATAAAAAAAATATAATTATAAAGACTTCTTAAAAGTAATAAAGATAAATTAAGAAAAAAATATAAACCATAATAACCTAATAATATATTATAAATAAAAACTTATTTATTTATAAAAAGATTTTTATATAAAATTATAAATAATATGTTAGTACATAAAATAAAACATTTTTGGGGAAATTCTCTCATTTAGTACAAATACATATAAGCTAATTGTCATATAATCACTTAAATTTGTTTCTTCCTGTTTAGGTTGTATAAATCCCATTAGATCATAAATGATATTCCATTGTCTACAATACACCTATACTTTTTATTTTATTTTATTTTTCTATTTCCTAATTATTTTATTGTTCTATTTATTTTTTTCCTTGTATGTATCTCAAACCAAGAATCCTATTTCTTTTTCCTTTTTCCTTGTAAATTTTAACCACCATAGTTCTTTTTTTATTTTTTGTTCACCGGATCGGAGCGACCTCGCAATTTGGGGGTGATTACATGCGCAACATCTCTATCTTAGGGTGCATCATCATCACCGATTCAACATCATCTATCTGTTAGGAATGTAAATGATATGTATTAATATTGTAATTCGAACTTTGTTTATTTATTATTGTTTGATTAGCAACGCCCGAACATCCATGAGATGGAGATATTTCTATCTTGGTCTAGCTTTGTTTTATGAAATTCTTAATTAAATTTTCTTTTACTATTATGTTATTTATTTTATTAAAATTGTGTAGTCAAATATAACAGATTACAAAGAACCCATCCTCATCCAGCCCTGACAAACCCTATGTAAATTTAAGATCTGAAATACAAAATTTTTCTTATGTTGTGGTACAAAGTTAGTATGAAATTTAATAGAGTAGTATGAAATTTAACAAAATTAGTATGAAAAATAAAAGATTTAGTATGAGATTCAATACTAGAAGTTTCATATTGTATATTGAAATTTAGAGAGAATATTTTTATTGAAAAAGAAAATTTATTGTTTTTAGTATAAAATTACACGAATTAGTATGTAATTTGATAAAGTAATACGATTTTCACGGTGTAGTATGAAATTTGACCGGCAGCAGCGACCGATGACCGATGACAACTGCTGGCGATGACAGTGGGTGGTATGAAATTACAACGAGTAGTATGAAATTAATATGCAGTATTATGAATTTTGGTTAAATAAATTTTGGTATTATGAATTTGGTTAAATTAAACTTGCGAAAAAAAAAAGGTTTGGAAGGATTAATTAGCAATTTATTTAGATTAAGTGGGAAGTTAGAATTTGACCGGATTATTTGAGATAAAATGTTTACCTTCAGGAGTATATGATCAATGCCCCAATATATTTTATAAAACAATTAATTAAAATGAAATTATCCTAATTATCTATCAACTAATTGAAAAATTGTGATTTGTGATTTTTTCTCAGCATAAATTAATTATACCCAATATGTTATTATTGATTTATTGAAATTTTTTAACAAGTGATCTAAAGAAACTTATTAGCTTAAAATAAATTATAAGCCCGTATGAAAAGTCCAACCAAACGTGGCCCATATATTATCTGTAACATTTAAAGAATTCTTTTTTAGATTACGGGGGTGAGTTTATTATTTTGAATTGATATCTAGATAATAATGGTGCATTTATTAAAATCAGGAAAAAATAGTGGTGTGCAAGAACAACTTTTTGAAAAAAGAGGGTTATATACACATTACTATTCTCTTCAGTGGGCCTATGGGAATAATTTTGAGTAGATTTGCAAAATCAAAAGTAATTATTATTTAGCAGGTAGCAGGGATGGAAATTAGTCTAAATTGGACTTTTTGCTTAATCTTGTCAAACTTAAACTCAATAATTTAATAAATTAACTAAAAATGTAATTGGGTACAAGTAATACCTGGCACACCTATATCAAGTGAGAATAAATGCGTTCAAGTTTGAATTTTGTTGTGGTTGAAATTTTGACACCCTCCTCATATAATTATGCATAAAGTGAAATAAATAGTTTTAAATTAATTTCGATACATTGTTGTATGAAAGTTATTGACTTAAAATTATAAAAAAATCATAAAGATTGTATTTGATCATAAGTTTTTTTTTACCTATTAGGTTTATTAAAAAAATAATAAAATTACACACAAATTGAATGAAAGAATCATCATATCCTTCAATTTAAAATTAACTTTAAACTCACCTCACTCACCGCACCCATCCATCATTTTGCATTTATACAACAACTATAATTCACCAAGTATAATTTTTTTTACTATCCATTTATCAGCTCCTTTAGTTTTTTCCAACCATAACTCACAAATTTTAGATTTTTTTATATTTTTTTCCTTGGTTTTGGTTATTCCCACGAATTTCAGACTAGAACTTATATTTTTTTTTCTTTAGTTTTAGTCATTCTCAACTCCTCTAGTTTAACTTTCAAAAAATAAAATTGAAAAAAAAGGTCTTTTATGTGAATGAGCTCCATTCGCAGCAAAGAATCAAGGTATTTTGCACATATTTATAGTATTTTTTATGCTTGTTCATCGATTTGTGTGTTGTAGCCTGAAAATTGAATCAACAAAGTGGTGAAAACGTGTTTTTTCGTAGTACACGAGTTCGAATCAGTTAGCACACGATATGAAGGGGACATATATATCATGTACTCGTGTAGTCATTAGACTCGCGTACTGATGTACTTTTTTTAAAAATGGGTACACGGGTCTAAGGAGTTGAAACTTGTGTACTCGTGCAGACCTTAGACTCGTATACTAATGATTGTTTTTTAATGTGTAGAAGACACAAGTTAGTACGCGAGGCTAAAATAGTAGAAACTTGTGTAGTCATTATACTCGTGTAATGATGATTTTTTGTAAATGTGCACACGACACGAGGCTATGTAGTAGAAACTCGTGTACTGATGAACTTTTTTTAAATGTGCATGATCCGAAATTTTAATACATATTTTTTTTCTATTTAAAATAAAAGGCTCGTCCGCAAGAAAAGAGAGCAATTGTAGGTGATAAGTTGGACACGAGTCGATCTCTCAAGGACTGAAATTTAGAATTTTCAAAGTTTTTTTAGTCACAAAAATTAAAACACACGATCACGTTTAATATTTTTGGGTTCTTGAAAATTATCAACTACGAATTAAAACGCAAGAATTAAAATAAAGCAAGATTTAAAAACATAAGGATTTAAATTTAAAAACTGAATTAAATAATTCTAAATTACCAACTTAAAACTTGAAAGCATATAATTTGAACCAACTAAAACCTAAATTTAATTACTATTTAATTAACTTAATTACAAATTTAATTAAAATCCAAATCAAGCAAGAACTCAACATTAAAATTAAAACGCAGCAGCATAAAATTCATAAACTCAAACGATCAACCTAAACAATTCTAAACGCATGCATGGAAAATTAACGAACATGAATTAAACGATAACTTGAAACATAGAAACGAGCAAAACATGTAAACTAGGTCGCATAAACTTCATAAACTAATCCAAGTTACCAACTTAAACACATAAATCATAAAAACTGAATTAAAAATAGAAAATAATAACTTATAACGTTCAGCAAATTCGAAATCCGAAAATGAACTCAAGAACATGAACTTGAAAGTAATATCCAAAGCATAAAAATTATGATTGAGACTTGAAAAACATGAAAAAGGAATAAGAAACTTATTAGAAATAGTAGATGCAACAATATCTTCGACTTCTCCACAGAAACACGCTGAAAAATGGACGGAAACGGGTTGGCGACGTCGAACGGGCTCCAGAATGCATTTTCGTCGAATCCTTGATCTCCTCCTCGATCTTCGCGTTTTTATGTTAAAATCCGAATCTAAACCCTATGATTATGTTTTTGGTAAGTTTTTAGGGTTAGAAGTACGCCTGGAACTCGGATTATAGGTGGGTATTTATAGATTTTCAATTTCTTGAACAACAAGTTTGGAAAGTCGGTTCTGGGCCCGTTAGCGGTAGCGTTAACGGTAAGGTAGCGGTAGCGTAACCGTTATAGATAGCGGTAGTAGCTATCGCTATTTCTTCAATTCTGCACTTCGACAACGGTTCGGGGTAGCGGTAACCGTTATAGATAGCTAGCGGTACTAGCTATCGCTAGTGCACCGTTAGCTTCTCTTCCTTCAATGATTCTATAACGATTCCAGTAGCGATAACCGTTATAGATAATCGATAGCTTCAAATTTCCTTCGATTTTTTGCTGGAAAGCTCGTTTTCATCTTCTCGTTTCAATCCTTCAACTCGAGCTTCCTTAAATGCTTCCTTTTGCTGGTCGTTTTACTACTGATAAAGAAAATTAAACACAATTAAGCCGCATCTTACGAAATAAAGCACAAAATATAATTAACGGAATAAAAACAAGAAATACTAAAAAGAAGAAAAATATGAAGAAAATAAACCTAAAAAACCCATTAACACACACAAAATAAAATGCAAAAACATACGAAAAACACACAAAAATGAACAATTCAGTGCACACGACACGAGTTAGTACACGGGGCTAAGTAGTAGAAACTCGTGTAGTCCATAGACTCGTGCATTGATGAACTTTTTCTTAAAATAAGTACACATCATGAGTTAGTACACAAGTCTAAGGAGTTAAAACTTGTGTACTCGTGTGTTGATCAATAATTTTTTAAAATGTGTACACGACAAGAGTCAGTATACGAGTTGAAGGAGTTGAAACTCATTAAGTCCTTAGACTCATATGCCAATGAACTTTTCTTTTATATAATAAATGCCATTGCCTTTACTTTTCTTAAATAATGCGAATTGGTAAAAAAAAAAGGTATCTGAAATTATTATTTAAAATTTCATATTTATTTATCGGAAAATTCTCAAATAGTACTAAATCAAAACTTTTATTTATCGTTTAATTACTTTAAAATATTTTATCCAATTAAGGCCAGTTAATTTTATTAATTAATAAGTTATAAATAGGAACTGGCTGTATTGCCCCTAAATAAACTCTCGATAGCTTTCCCTCAACTGAGTTGCGTGAAAACAACAAATTCCATAACATGAACATGAGACTTTTTCAACAAATTCAAACTACTCCGATTCTGGAAGTTGCGTGAAAACAACAAATTCCATAACTTTTTCAACAAATTCAAACTGCTCCGATTCTGGAAATTGTGTGAATTGTAATTGGAAAATTGTGTGAATTGTAATGGGAATCAGAGAAACGCATTCTAAACTCAATCATACCCATTCACATACTAAAAGGACCAATCAAATCCCGTTAAATTAGTATGAAATTCTATAAGGCTTTTCCAAATTAGTATGAAATTTTCAAATTAGTACGAAATTTTATTAGTATGAATTTCTAAAGAAAAGTATGAAATTCTCAAGTCCCGTTAAATTAGTACGAAATTTATTAGTATGAAATTCTAAAGGAAAGTATGAAACTCGAACTGCTCCGATTCTGGAAATTGTGTGAATTGTATTCTGGAAATTGTGTGAATCAATTCTGGAAATTATATGAATTGTATTCTGAAAATTGTGTGAATTGTAATGGCGTGTGGAACTATACATTGAATCATAGAAGAGAAAAAAAATTGTGTGTAGATAATTTTTGCGTGAAATTAGGGATTCGTAGAAGAAAGTTTGTATTAATTTAGTTTCGGGGGTAAATTTGTAGTGTATGTATAGGATTTAAATATAGAAAACATACGAAAAATCATTTGGCCTAACTGGAATACGGTTCTTTGCTTTTGGCCTAATTGGTCAAAGCCCCTTTATTTATACCATTATGAAGTTTAATTGCTATAAAAATAATTTGTTTTTATTTGTGTTGTATATGAGATGGCGGTTTATATAGTTCACTTTAGTGTGACAAGGCTTGGAGTATATTGGTGGATTAAATGAGATGGTTTTCATTCCTTTTGGTGACCAATGTCATGACTATCTATTGATAACTGTGCAATAATATTTTCATCCAATACAAAATGATTGGGTTTCCCATTCCATTCTCTTGTTGATAGTGGTAACGGTAAATTGATGAAGGAAAATATTTAGAAAAAAGTGCATTCGATATGCAGAGTCTTTTTTTTTTTTTTTTTACATATATTTGATGGTCACCCTCTTGATGTATTTGTTACACTAAAAAAAATTAAGTTTCGAGTCTGATGTGATGTAAGAAAGCCAACCAGTTGGTTACATGACCTTAAACATACGAGTTTTGAAGGTGATGTACCTCATCAGTAGGAATATAATATGTTTGCGGGCATGTCATCTGCATATTTTCCTACACCTTATGAACAAAATACACAAGTTGATGATTCACGTGACTGACAACCATTTGACTAAGCAAACCATGATTTCTTCCTTTTGGCTTTTAAGATTTTAAGAACTTTTCTAATTTGGTAATCTTTCATTCTTGATTTGTTGCACCTTTCTTGTTATTTTCAATATATGTTCAGAGTTATCAATTCTCTTGTGTACGGGTTTTAGTTTAATTATTGAAAGTTACATTTGGTTTGTTAATGAAGGTTAGTTATTTTCTATTGTTGTCTTCTTTCAAGTTTTATCTTTAATCATGTTCATGCTTGTTTTATATTTATGTTACTTCTTGATGGTTGTTTGTTAGAATCCATGGGTCTAGTGCCTAGATGAGTTTAGAACCATCAATCGACTTTGTTGGGTATTTAATTTACAAGTTCAGATTGACAACTCCATCTCGTAGATTAAGTATTCGATGAAATGTCAATTGATCGTGGAGACAATTATAGAGCCCTAGACCCCCGTTTTATTAATCTTTTCAAAGTCTTTGATTTCATTTCTCATCATTTAAATCACCAACTTAGATATTAGAGCTTTAAAAATTAAAACTTGATCACGGGTTTAGCGTAACATTTTCCTTGTCTTTTCATTCGTGAATCAAACACGAAAATTGCTTCCGGTTAGTTTTCCTCAAGAGATTCAACTCGAGTCAAGCTTTCCACTTACAATTGCTCCGTTCTCGTGGATGAACTTTTCTAATAAAGAAGTAAGTGTAAAAAAGTTCGATTCAAGGGTATATTCTTTTGTTGGCCTCAGTCAGCGACCTCTGAAGATGACCGAGTCCGAACTTGGTAGGTTTTACATACCTTAGATTCCCCGCTCTTTAGCTCATATTAAAACGAATAGTAATCATCTTCCTTTACGCAGAACAATTTGTGCTCGCTTGCTCGTCTAGCTCAGAGGGCGCAACGGTATCCCAACCGAAGCCAATTCCTGTCGTCACCTCCTCGACCTCAACTATAAATATTGAGGAGGAGGTGGAGCTCGCCCTCAAATCAAGATACATGCCAGTTGAGGTCGCTGAATCTGATGACCAGCTACTTTTGCATACTTCAGTGGGCAAGGGTAAAAAGAAGAAGGTTGTACGGGGCCGGTCCTGAGTTTAGTTTTCATTTCCTCACCCAAAACGCCGCCACATAAAAGGAGACTCTAGCTCGAGCTCACCAATATTGAATGACGGCCTCTAGAACTGTAGTGACGCCGATAATTTCAGACCTTTCTTAAGGGCCAAGTGTTGACCCCAGATAAAAAAATCTGGTGACCCTTAACATAGCTGATCAGGTGGCTCCGATGTCACTGCACTTTGCCCAGGTACCTTTCCTTCAAAACCTCAACCTACTAATTCATAACGCAATATAATTTAACTTGTAACTTTTTTTTGTTGTTTTTGTTAACACAGCTGAAACCCATTGTGGCTTCTCTATCCAGTTATCTACTAGCTATCAATGCTGAAGAGGAGTCACTAGATAAATAGAAGAAATCCGCCAGCGAGCTAGAAGCCCAGGTGAACAGGCAAACAGAGCAATTATTGCTGACTCAGGTCAAACTGGACGAGGCTCGCCGGAAGGTAACAGCTCTTGAGGAGGATCGGTGTGAACTCAAAATGGTGAAGTCCGAGGCCACATACGAGCTCTCCAGGCACCAGTCGGAGATAAATGGTCTCTGCAATGAGCTGCGGAAAAAAGAGAGGGAGGTGCACGTGGCCCATGGTCAAGGTGTCGATGAAGGTCGCCACACATTTTTTAGAAGCGAGTTGGGTTGGCATTTCATCACAACATACAGGACAAGCTTGATGACGACCTGCCACCATACGATAGCCTTTTTGCAGAAGGTGGGAAAAGGGCCAAATTGTACATGAAGACCACCATCGAGCGAGCAAAACAACATATCCAGGAAGCTAGACCCAACTTCCAACTGGATGAGGAGAAGTTGGAAATAGAACTACCTCCGTTAAGCTTTTGGCGAGGCGATCTTTGTCAATATAAAAAAGCCATATGGTGGACCCAATGTGCAGCTCAAGTGGTGGTATCGGTCGGGCTCAGAGCCGAGCTCGACGTTCCTTTAGATGAGTTTGTCCCCCCCATGCCCCTTGATGTAACTTATAAATTTTGTAATCCAATCCCCCTTACATAATGAAACTTTATTTTCCTGCACCAAATAAATGTAGTTTTCCATGAATAAATCGTACCTCAGTTTATAAATACTCACCTTTTATCTTCCGAGCTCACATGCCATCAATCTAACCATAAAACCTGCGATTACCAAAACCATTATCCAATAGAACCATAAAATAAAAGTTGTATAAATTCTTTTATCCATAAAAACATAACCCTTAAGCATCGCCTTATAACCATGAAACATGTTAGCCGTGAACCCTCATATGAGGTCACAACACCATAATCTTTACCGACCTAATCAGTTAGAACACAACACATCCATAAAATTTATGTCGATCTATGCAAGCATCAACTTATTAAAGTTTATCATAAAACCACCACCGACCTGACACAAGTCGACCAAAAAACCACTGCATATCAAACCAAGTAAAACCATATTAAACCATATATGACCAAGAGAACCAATTAGTCCCCTATATTTAGATAAGCTTGTTATGTGCATAGGGCGATGGATTGGGTGATAGGACGAACCCTAATTCGAAGGTTGAAGGAGATAAAAATGCGACCTTGGGAATGAATTGTGAGGGTCAAACCGAGAAGGGAAAAGATGGAGCGGGCAGAGGTGGCGACCCGAATGTGAAAAGCGGGTAAGGCTCAACTGTTGGGCCTAACGAGTTATTTATTTTATCTGGGCCGAATTATTTGTTAGCTAGAACAAGCCCAATTATGTTTAGCTTAGGTAGTTATGTGTCTTTTCTTATTAAGTGGTCCTGCACATTTGACTATTTGTAGGAAACAAGGAGCATGAAAAACGCAAGCAGTTACAATTATTCTTTTACCTCATCTAAATTCTCTCTCTAATCTCTCTTTCTTCCTCCCCATATTCTATGTATATTCATACAAATTCTTAGCCCTCAAATACAGAAGAAATACAAAAAAATACAAAATAATTCCCAGAAATTAATTAAAACATAACAAAGCTTAGCAAAATAAAACAACTAAATTGTACCAGAACAAAGAGCCCAGCTAACGTATCTAAATAAACACACAACCAGATAGCCATATAAGCATATTTAGGTCGCACTATTTAGACCATATAGACAATTAGTCCCCCATATTCTAAACCCATAGCTATAAACCATATCCTTCGCCGACCTATAGAAGCGTCAGTCCATAACCATGAAAATTATATCCATTGACGACTTGTAAAAGCGTCAGCCCATAACCATAAAAACTATATCCATCACCGACCTGTAAAAGGGTCAACCCATAAACATGAAAACCATATCCATCGCCGGCCTTTAAAAGCGTCATCCCATAACCATGAAAACCATATCCATCACCGACCTGTAAAAACATCAGCCCATAACCATAAAAATCATATCCGTCGCCGACATGTAAAAGCGTCGGCCCATAACCATAAAAACCATATAGACCATATTCATAAAAACCATAATAATCATCCATTATCCGTCGCGGAACTGAACAATCGTAAGTCCATAATTATAAAAACCATAAAAAACCATAACCCATCCCCCAAGAAACTAGCAAAGCACTTCTTCAAATGGCAAATATCTCGGCTTCTTGATAGCGCATTTCCTTCCTCGTATGCTCCTCCTTTTAGTACTTTGAACACCTTGAATGGTCCCACCCAGTTAAGATCCAGATTTCTTGTGGTACATATCGCATCGGCATGCCTGCATACTAAATTGCTGACCTGAAATTGTCTTCTCTTCACTCGTTGATTGTATGCCGCCTGAGTTCTTTGCTTGTATTTTTCTACACGTACTGCTGCCTTTATCTCTTATTTCCTCAATCGTTTCCAAAGCTCTCCTGACCAATCGCTCATCTTCCTCTGCATTAAAAGTTTCCAGGCGATATGATTCCCCCACTATCTCCACTGGGATGAGAACTCTTTTTGTCGGTAAAACACTATTTTTTGTAGTGAAAGTTACATCATATAACTTTGAGACTTCATGGTCAATTATAGCCATGAGCGTCATAAACAGCGAATCAGAATTTGGGGAAGCTCTGATTCATGGAGCTCAATTAACTAGAAAATGATAAACAAAGACAATGACATTTGCATGCAATTCCATATTTAATAGTATAACTTTATCAACACATTGGCCGAGATGAATGTGAAATTTCTTATTTTGCATGTTGATGCGACCAAAAAGATTGGTGCCTCAAGAATATGGGGTACTGACCTTAAAATACTATTGTGCAGACCATAGTCTTCTATCATTCGGTTCATCCACAACAATTGTGTACACGCACTTCCAGCTGCAATATACTCGGCTTCCATTGTAGAAAGAGAAATACAATTCTGTTTTTTTGCTATACCAAGAGATTAGATTGTTACCCAAGAAAAAACAGCCCCTGTAGTACTCTTCCTATCCACTATATCCCCAGTCCAGTCCGAATCAGTATAACCCACAATTTCAGTAACAGTGTCTTTAGTATACCAAACACCTAATTCTGTTGTACCAGCAATGTACCTTATGATTCTTTTAACGGCTTTTAAGTGTGACTCTTTTGGATTAGATTGATATCTAGCACACAGACACACACTATACATAATATCTTGCCTACTTTCTGTCAAATACAACAGACTCCCTATCATGCTTCTGTACATGGTTTTATCAACACTCTTACCAACATCGTCTCTCGACAGTTTCACATTTTTGCCCAGTGGTATTTTCTTATGCGTTTCACTTTCTAACCCAGATTTTTTAACTTAGTTATTAGCATATTTGGTCTGAGAAAGGAAAATACCATCATCAAGCTGTTTGATTTATAAACCGAGAAAGTACGAGAGATTACCTTCCATGCTCATCTCAAATGTGTCAGACATTCGAGTGATAAACTCCTTTACCATCTGCTCATTAGTGGATCTAAAAATAATATCATCTACATAAATCTGGACAATTAAGATGTGCTTATTGGATCTAAGGAGAAATAAGGTTTTGTCAACTTCCCCTCGTCTAAAGTTCAAAAAGAGCAAGTGTTGAGTCAACCTTTCATACCAAGCTCTAGGAGCTTGTTTTAAACCATATAAAGCTTTTTTCAGTTTTAAAACAAAGTTTGGTTTTTGGGGATCTACAAATCCTTTAGGTTTCTCAACGTACACTTCCTCACTTAAGATTCCATTTAAAAAAGCACTATTTATGTCCATTTGATGCAATGATATCTTCATTTGGCAAGCAACAACAAGTAAAAGTCTTACCGACTCAATGCGAGCAACAGGGGCAAATGTCTCATCAAAGTCGATTCTTTCAATTTGTGTATACCCTTGTGCAACCAGTCGAGCTTTGTTCCTCATAATGTTGCCTGCCTCATCGATTTTAATCTTGAAGATCCACTTTGTTCCAGTCACGTGAGAGTTTTCTGGACGAGAAACTAAATCCCAAATATCATTTTTGGCAAATTGGTCTAGCTCCTCTTGCATTGCCTTTATCCGGAATTCCTCATTGAGTGCGTCCTCCACACGCTTGGGCTCTGTCTTAGAAAGATACAAAGACTCGCGAATTTTAGAATAGTTAGTAGACAAACGGGCGTACCTGACCATTTATCTGTCGCCTCTTGTACTCCTTTCATCTAAGTCTCCAATGATTTGGCCCGTGGGATGGTTTCTTTGAGTTCTGGATGGGATATCCCTCTGATGAAGATCAAAGGGGTCAACTGGATCTTCCTCTTCTGATTTAGAATCTGATTCTGCGGTGGCTTGAGTGGATGTTGGTTCTGATGTTGTGTTCCTAGAACCAACATTGGTACCAACATCACTCAATTCTCTGGTTTCAACACCTGCATCTCTGTTTTCAATACCTGCACTATCATCTACAGGAAGTGTGACATAATCTTGAGGATTTTGATCATAGACCAGATCATTATCCTCGATAGGTTTAACTCCACTCGTCAAATCATCGAACTTGACATTGACTGACTCAGACATGCTACGTGTTCTAAGATTAAATAACCTATATGCATGACTATTTCGGGAACAACCCATGAAGACGCATTTGTCACTTTTTGAGTTTAGTTTAGCGAGATGATTTCTATCATTGAGCACATAGCAAATACATTCAAATACATGAAAATAGCTCAAATTCGGTTTTTTACCCAACAACAATTCTTATGGTGTGGCACATGACCCTGGTCTAAAATAAACCTATTTGTTATATGACATGCAGTATTCATAGCTTCAGCCCAAAACGTTTTGCAATGCCATTGGAAATGAGCATAGTTCTGGTCATCTCAACAAGAGACCTGTTTTTACGTTTAGCTATGCCATTTTGTTAGGGAGTGATAGGTGAAGAAAATTCGTGACTTATACCTTTCGAAGTGCAGTATTTTGAAAAAGATGCATCTCAAACTCTTTTCCATGATCAGTTCTATTCCTACAAATATTCACACCAAATCTCACACACAGCCTCTTTGCAAGTTTTTTAAATGCTTCAAAAGTCTCAGATTTTTCTTTTAAAAACTCTACCCAAGTAAAATGAGAAAATCATCTACAATTACTAAAACGTACCTTTTACCATCAAGGCTCTCGACTTCGAGTGGTCCCATAAGGTCCATATGAAGGAGTTCGAAGCAAGATGATGTAGTGAGACTTTGAACTATTGGATGTTGCACCCTAACCTGCTTTTCTTTCTGGCACGCCTCGCACAAAGGGATGATCTTGGTGTTGATCTTAGGAAGCCCATTCACAGCTTCCTCTTTGGCTAACCTGTCCATCATCTGGTAGTTGGCATGCCCAAGTTTTTGATGCCACACCTCAGCATCACTTAATTGAGACAGTTTGCAAAAGGCAGCACTATTGATTTGATAGCAGTTATCTGAAGTCCTCTGACCAGTGAGGATACACGCTCCATTCTCCTTATAGACTTCACATTTCTCACGATTAAATTTGACACTAAAACTGTCGTCGCAAAGTTGACTTATGCTTATCAAGTTTGTAGTAAGTCCTTCTACTAGCAAAATATTTTCCAGAGTTACAACGCCGGGAACATTGAGAGTTCCTTGGCGAATGATTTGGCCATTTGCACATCCACCATACTTCACCTTGAAACCTGACAATATTGGAACGTAGTTCTTCTGATCTGTTCATATGCTTGGAGCATCCACTATCGAAGTACCAGGCTCCAGGGACGTGGGATTTCAGGGAGGTATGAATCATATTGCACTTGATGTTGTTTTTCTTGACCCAAACTTGTTTGAACCTGGTGTTGGTTTTGACATTGGTAACATGGGATCCAACATGGGATTCAGCAGCTACCTTTGTTCTCTGAAAATGTCTTCTCTCGCCAATAATCTTCCGGCAGAAGGGTCGAATATAGCCTGGTTCACCGCAATGATGGCACACGAACTGTCTCCTCTTCTTGTGGCGTTTGGTCGATTTTTGTTCTTGGCTTGATGCTGTGTTGGCTGATTATGTTTATAGCCAATTCCATGCTTTGAGGTTTCTAGGAAACTCATCTCCAAGATTCGTCAAGTTTTGCCTTCCCTTTGTTCAGACTCGTGATGGTTCCTTGAACCTTCTTCAGCTCAGTTTTCACCTTTTCCAGCTCAACATCCTTTTTGGTGAGCGACGATTCTAATCGGATAATTATTTCAAGTTGATCATTCTTTTCCTTGGTTAGCTTGTCCTCCTCTTTCATAAGATCCTTGACCTTGAGTACCTGTTTTCCCCAACCGACAAACAGTTACTTATGTTCAACACTTAGCTGCTTGTACTCTTCAAGATAATCATTAGCCTCTGCATTCAGGCACACGATGTTGGTTTCGATGTTACCAACATGGATGTTGTCATCCCACAAAACATTAGTAAATAGGGATGGAGCCGGTTTAGGCGAGTCGGAATCGTTGACATCCTCAGTGAAGTCTGTGGCAAACATGCTCTTTTTCCTGAGAGTGTTAGCACACTCATTCTTGTAGTGTCCCCAACCCTTACATTCATGACATTGAACTTCACTAAGTGGTTTCAGGGAGCTGGATACACTGGCTACCGAAGGTGAAGACTGGGATCTGGAGAGAGTGCGCCTGGAGAACTTTGGTGTAGGTATCTGTGGCTTGGACTTTTAGCTTGATCCTCCAAAGTTTTTCTTCTTATTTAGGAGTTTATTAAAACATTGGGTCACGTAAGACAATTCTTCTTCCCCAAGAGTGGTGGATTCCATCTTTTTCAGAATCCCTTTCAGATCAAACTTCTCATCATCTTCAACGTTGTCTGAGTTAGCATCAGAGGAGAGAGAAACATTCTTCTCTTTTGAGTTGGAACCAAGGTGTTCCATCTCATATTGCTTGAGAGAGCCAACTAAGGCATTGTACTCTATATCATTAATGTCTTTGGGCTCTTCTATGGCAACCACTTTCATGCTGAGTTTCTTTGTGATAGATCTCAACAGTTTTCCCATAAGACGTGTGTTTGTTATTCCTTCACCAAGCTCTGTGCACTAGTTTTCGATATCCGAGAGTCTCATGGCATAGTTCATGATTAACTCCTTTTCATCCATCCTCATTGTCTCAAAGGTGGACGTCAGCAATCCCAGTCTTGATCTCTTTACGCTCTGGGTCCCTTCACACACCCTTTGGAGTGCGTCCCGCGCATCCTTTGCTAAATCACAATTCTTGATGACTCTGTAGTAGCTTGTGTCTACATAACCACACAGGGTGTTGATGCATTTGGAATTCCAGTTTGCAGCAGCTACTTACTCAGGAGTCCAATCTATCTCTTTCTTATCGACGGTATCACCTTCACCATCAGTGACACGTGGCTTTTCCCATTCAATCAGAATGGTTCTCCATGCACGTTCGTCGATGCTCTTTAAGTGCCACCGCATCCTCTGTTTACAGAGAGAGTAGTTCTCCCCATTGAGAATCGGAGGCCTTGGGTTGCCTTGAGCATCTATAGCACCTAAACAAATAAGGACCATTACTTCAAGTTTAAGTAACTCGCTCTAGATGCCAATTGTGAAATTTGAAGGTCTATGGTTTTGAAAATAAGTATTAGTTTGTGATGTTATTTTCAATGTTAACCAACACTGAAACCAACATCAACCATAGTTTAACTAAAAATATGTCGCGGAAATATAAACTCAAGAACACAGCAAATTAAATTCAGTTCACAAGTAAAAGTATTTGTGAACTTGGGTGTACAAACCCGAAAACCATATTACTTTCTTGTTCACGATCAATACATAAAAATAAGAAGTAATACATGAAAACTAAAGTATAAAAAACATGATACTAAATACTTATCGCCTGAATGAAAAGATCTTCTCTGTTGGTCACGCAGCTTCGAAGAACTTCTTGATCTCGGACAGTGGCTCCAAGTAGTCGCTGGTGTTCTCTCTTGTTGTACGTCGCTTGCTACTTACACTACAAAAAAATCCGGCATTACTGGCGGATTTCCTGGCGGCCAAAAAGCCGCCAGGAATGCTGACGGGTATGCTGGC